>WOFQ01000066.1:0-183905 GCA_012184525.1 Xenoacremonium recifei
GGCAGCCCCGGCCCGAGGGGAGCAGGTCCGGGGGCGGCGCCGCGCCGGGGCGGGCGGGGCCCCCTGCGCCCCCTCCCCCCCCCCCCCCCCCCCCCGAAGCGCCGATGAAGAAGAGGGCTCCAAATCCAAGACACGGGCGTTGGTTGCCATCGACGTAACGGCGGGAAGGAATGATAAACACCACGAGGAAGAACTGGAATTCGGGATGACTACATGCCTTGCAGATCGCCGTAGCTGCCGTGGTGTTTGTTTGTTTGTGAGGCCTGTGTCAAGACTGTCAGAGTCTCGCTTGCTGACATCGGGACGGGTCGACCACGCTGCGCTGCCTTAGCTGAGACCTTCTCTTCTTATGCATTCATGCACGCGCTGCGAGATCCTGCGCAAGCGTTCGTCTGGCATCGGCTAGTGTCCTCGGGCTACGTTAGTTGCGGTTACATACATGGAGCAAAGCAGCTGTCAGTGTCCAGTGCCCCCTGTGTCCCAACTGGCGATTTCTTCGATTGCGTGCCGTAGCGTCATGGTTGGGCTGCGTCTGCTGGGCTGCAAGACCAGACATGGATAGGTCATGGCAGACATGGTTGCGAGGAACCCCGTCCCATGGTGGAGGGACCCGTTGATCCTGGGCTGGTCGACGGCTTTCCCTTAATTTGCGGCCAGACCCTTGTCTAGCACAGGTTCTCGTGGGCCGGCTGGAAGAGAGGAGAAGATTCCCTGTATCGTCGTTCTCGGCGCTGGGAGACACTGGTGGTCGAGTGTTCCGCGGCCATGCCATGCCAGAGACGCCAGAGACCTGATGATGATGGCGGCATGGAGCCATATCGTTTGGCCTGGACCCTTCGATGCCCATCTGATGCCCATCTGGCGCCCATGCCATGCCCCCGGAGGCGCCATTTCCCAACGCCCTCGTCCTCTGCTAGGGCCCAAGGCAGCTTAGCTGGGGGGGATGTTGCCGGCGGGATTTTTAGTGACGATTAGCTGAAAGAGCCCAGCTCCCAAGGTGACCAGCCCAGCCCAAGCCCAAACCAATTAGCCGGCCAGCTGCTGCTTGGTCTAAGAGGTGCGTTCACTGCCACTGTCACCAAAGGCCTCTCTCCTCCCTCCGCCTAGATATCTTTGATGCTTCATCCCTCTTTCTTCTGACTCTGCTTCTCCTCTGATCTGATACTCACCGGTTTTCGACTGGCGGACGAGAAAAAAGCGAAACCTCCCCGGGCCTTGACACGTGGTTGCATGTGCATCCCGGCGCATTGATTTTATTGCGCCAACAAAGAAATCTGCGGACGGAAATTTGCGCTCCCGAACATCCAGACGACTCACGACAAAAGCGACAGTTCGAGGAATTTCTTGGATATCTTGCTGAAGTGTCGCGAGAGTTGTCGTCGAAGCCGTCGAGTCGAGATTCCCACGATCCATCAGCACGAGAAACGAGACAGACGTACGACGAGGCCGTTGAGCTGGCAGATGCGCCGCCTGTTGCACCAATAAGCGCATTCTGGACTGCCCGTCGTCAGTCAGACAATCACCGAAAAGACGGTCTGGTCTGGTCTGGTCGACTCCATCGCATCGCATCGCCGTCACCAGATCGAGGCGCCGCTTTGCTTTTGCGAGTTGCTGCTGGCCGTTCGTTGTTGCGTCTGGCGAGGAAGAAGAAGAAGAGACTGAGAGTCAGAGTCAGTCAGGCCTATCGAATCGAATCGAGAGCTTGCTGCTGCTGCTGCTCCACCCCCTCCTCCTCCTGGCGCCTTCTCCTCCTCGATCCTAGACTCACTGACTAGAGCCTGGTCTTGACTGACGGACCCTTTCAGGTCTAATCCAATCCACCATCCTCTGCCTCCCGCGTCCCGCATATTCGCCCTCCCCTGTCCCCTCCCTCCCCTCCCCCTTGTGAGTGCCGCTACCAGTCGCTGTACTTGCTGGCTGGCTGTGAGCTCTTGAGTCTGTGCTGGCTGGCTGCTCGTTGGGTCCAACGCAGGGCGGTCCTGGGCTGTAGCACCACCAAGTTGGTCTGGCGATTCTGCTGCGGCTTCTTTTTTCTCCCTCCTTCACCCTCCTCCCATCGCCGCCTGGACTTTTGCAACTCTCACAACTGCCCGGGTCGCAGTTACACGAGAAAATGAAGGTTTGTTTTGCCGTCTCCATTCTACCTGATTCACTCACTCGTTCCTTCCACTCTATCAACCTTCCCCTCCGCCACCGCTGTCCGCTCTCGCCTTCCCCTCCTGAGTTTGCGACTCGCTCCTGCCTTACGTGCCTGCCGCCGTGGTTGCCAGTTGCACTCGCGCTCGCATTTTCTGAATTACGCTTTCGCCCGCCGCCTCTGCGCAACTGCCAGCGACCCGCGCCGCATCGCACCTGCCTCTCCGTCGCCGTTGCCGTTGCCGTTCTCGATGCCTCCCGTCCGCGCTTTCCGCATCAACTCTGCTGTGCGCTGCGTCAACCGTAATCCAGCGTCTTGACCTCACCGGCGCTACTTCCGATCCCACTCCCCGCAACCTTCCCCTTCCCCTCCAGACAACAATTCCCGAGACAAGAACCGCCCAGAAAGAAGCGAGACCAGTCATCTTCGTTCGATTTCGGGGGCGTTGAGCCTCCGCCTCCGCCTCGCCTCGCTCCCAGGCTTCAAGAACTCTGCTAATCCGTCATGCGCTTCCTCCAGGCACTCCGAAGATCCATCAAGGGCGACAAGGACAAGGCCGCCGTCAACATCGCTCCCAAGGCTGCCATCGCTATTGTCCCGCCAAAGAAGGTTGGTTCTCTCCCCCCGTCTTGACCTATTCCTCAACCTCCTCGCGACCGTATCGAGATTCGTCCACCAGAAGCAATCAAGGCCTCGAATGCGCCCCGAGCGCCTCGCCACCGACTCTTCCTCCCCCGCCCTTGCGGCGCACGTGGATCCCAGACAGGAGAAGCAATTATGAAATTGCCAGCAAAGTACATAAAGACCGGGCGCTAATACTCGTGCCACTCTTGCAGGTCATTCGAGCCCTTTACGACTACGAGGCCCGGACGAGCCAAGAACTCAGCTTCTCCAAGGGAGATTTCTTCCATGTCATCGGCCGCGAGAACGACTCCGATTGGTACGAGGCATGCAATCCTGCACTGCCTGACGCGCGAGGTCTAGTCCCCGTCACTTTCTTTCAGGCTCTAGGGAGGACCGAACGAGATAGCGCGCAATCAGACGGCGGACGACCCCCGACCGCCAACAACAAGAACCCCGATCACGATTCGGGCTACAGCGAATCCCCGGCGATGCAACCGGTGCAGGCGCAACCTATCCAAACATCGATGCCCCCGAACCACAGGATGTCGAAATCCGCTGGAAAGAATGGCGCCATGGTGTACGGAATCGTCATGTACGATTTCTCAGCGGAGAGGGCGGACGAACTGGAGGCCAAGGCCGGTGAGGCAATCATCGTCATTGCCCAGTCGAATCCAGAGTGGTTCGTCGCCAAACCCATCGGCCGATTGGGAGGTCCTGGTTTGATCCCCGTATCGTTTGTCGAGATTCGAGATATGGCGTCAGACAAGCCCATTGCCAACCCAGCCGAGGCGATCAAGCGAGCCGGCGTTCCCAAGGTTGAGGAGTGGAAAAAGATGGCTGCCGATTATAAGAACAGCAGCATCACCCTCGGAAAATTCGAAGGAGGCGGCCCTCCGCAACCAGGTCAACCGCTGGAGCAGGGCATGGAGCGTATGAGCATCCAGCAACAGCAGCAGCAACAAGCGCGACAGAGCGTTCAAAATGGTGGTGGCTATGTAAGTCAGGCCTGGGTTTATACCATTGCGGATATTCTGACAAACTGCACAGCAACCAGCGGGCTATGCCAACCAACCGCGAGAGTCCCAACAAGGGCAACAACAGTTTTCTCAGAAGCCGGCATCGCAGCTCTACGCTCCTCTCCAGGCGAGGATACCCCGATATTGCTTCGCCGAAGACAAGTATTGGTTCGTCATTGAAACCATGCTGGAGGACGGCCGTCACTGGGAACTATCGCGATACTATGAGGATTTTTATGACTTCCAAATCGCCCTGCTCACAGAGTTCCCAGCCGAGGCCGGTAACACGGGAACACAGAAACGCACGCTGCCGTACATGCCCGGACCCGTTAATTACGTGACGGACGCCATCACCGAGGGTCGACTACATAACCTGGACGCCTACGTCAAGAATTTGCTGAGCCAGCCCCCATACATCTCCCGATGCAACCTGGTGAAACAGTTCTTTGCCCCTCGCGAGGGCGACTACGAAATCGATCCCAACGACACGGAAGAATACCGGCTCTCGCAAGGCTCACAACCCTCGTCAACGGAATCGCCCGCTGATGGCGCTTCGAGGCAGTCATCACGGAACAATCTCAATGGCGGCGGTTACTCGGGATTGTCGGCGGCTCCGGCACGGCAGATGAGCAATGGCCATCCTGGCATGGCCAGGCAGACGTCATCACTGTCGCAACCGTCTCAGACTTCCCTGCCGGGCATGGCCAACCAACCAGGCCAACCAGCATCGGCGATGAAGATCAAGATGTATTTCAATGGTGACCTGATTGCTATTCGCGTGCCCACGGACATCCAGTTTCAACCGCTCTGCAATAAGATCCGGGACCGACTCAAGGTTCCTCCAGGAGACCAACTCCAGCTCTTTTACAAGGACGAGGCCACTGGAGACAAGCCGAGCATGTTGAGCGACAATGATCTGGACTATGCGCTACAACGGAACGAGAAACTTCTTCTCTACGTTGAGATTGTGTAAATACAAGATACCCGGACATGAATTCCCTGTTAAGGACCTGGATGCACCCCCCCTGGAAGCCGGACTACTGGAATTAGCCCGTTCATGGTGAGAGCGAGTCCAAGGACCGCCAGGATTCACCACCGCGCCAGGACCAAAAATCACACACACATATCCCAAGTTTCACCAACCAACCAATCTACAATTTCGCGCCCGCGAAGGACCCGGAATCAACCTACTTCTCCTTTCTATTGTCTCTTCTTCTCCTTCCAACTCTATGGACCTTTTGAGCGACACGTCGACGAGGAAGTTTATACGTCCTTGGTACTTTTGTTTAGTAGCTGGTTGATGGCAGTGACATGACCGGTGGACTCGACGTTCGTTACGATGATTCTTTGGACTTTTAGGGTCCCCCCTTTTTTTTCTTCTTGTCTTCATTTCTTCTCGTTGCAGAGGCATCGATTCATATTTGCAGCGACGCTTCCACTTTTTGTCTTATGGCATAGCTGAGCTCAGTGTTTCGGTGATGTTGAATTTGTTATCACTTCTACCTAGGTACCTTAGGGAGGCTAGGGGTTGGAGAGGGCGTTTTTGGAAGGGAGGCTGACGGATGCACCTCGCTGGCTGTTTTGTTGCGTGTTGTCATGTCCTGCGGAATATTGTTGATTCTATATCCATGTGGCGAGCTATCGCATGATGGACTGCATGAGTTGATGAACAAGGAAGTTGTGTGTGATGAAAGGTAAAAGGGGGTTGGCGTGGAGGAGATAGACGAGTCTGCACGAGCTGACCCAGCTTGTGGGGAGGACGAAGATGAGGATGAAAGATGTGCGCATGCGATGAGATGACACAGCAGGATGCGTGAATTGAATGAAAGAGCGGCATTGTGATCAAGCAAGAACAGGGAAAGGAGTGTGACGATTGTGTGTGTGATGATGTCTATAACCATAGATTACCTAGTGTATATCCCCTGACCGAGTAGAAAGCTATCCCTTGACATTTGTGTGTCCATGTTCTGTCTAACTCATATACCCGGGACTCGTCTATCATCATCTCCTTTGTGGAGGGTCTATCTAGATCTAATTATATGTCTTACAAGGTCAAAAAGCAAGCCGTATATCGATCCATCTCAGATAGGATAGATCAACTTGCTAAAGCAACAATGCCAAACTCCAAGCGCCAAACTCACACAGGCTTCTAAGACAATAGAAGATAGAGTCATAAGAGACGAACAGTGTCGACCGGAGCTCGTCCATCATTCCCACCGTTGCATCAGGTTCCGACGCACCTTGGTGTTGACGACACCGCCAATGCCAAAGGCCGGGACAATTCTGCACACACGCGCCGCACAGCTCACAGCCCAATTGCGCCGCACAATGGCCCAGCGCTCGCGCCAATCCGTGCCATGCGGGCGATTGTACAGATCCAGGCCCAGCAAGTGCAGCGGCGTGGATATCGCCTGGACAGCCGCCGGCGCGAGGAACTGCGCCGTCGACGTCCCCGAGATATGCTGCTTCATGCCCTCGCCCAGCCTCTCCGAGATATACGGGCCCAGCAACGGCGGGATATTAAAGCTCGCGAAGATGGTGATGCAATCGCGCGCCGCGAACAGCGCATAGCTGCCCAACGGCACCCGTCGCGCAGCAGCACCAGGCGGCCCGAACAGCTGCACGAAGACCTTGTCCTTGTAGATGCCGGCGCCGATGTTGGTGGCGCTCCCGATGGCGAACTTGGCGGTGCCGGCGGTGACGGTCGAGGCTGGGCGGGAATGGGTGGTTGAATGCAGGGTGTCGACGGCGTTGGTGGTGAGGTAGGTCGAGCCGTAGGTGAGGAAGATGAGGGCGGCGGGGCGGGAGAAGAGCAGGGCTTGCGGGCGCGTGAGGAGCAGGCGCAGGGAGGAGAGGATGGAGTGGTGGATGGGGGCGCGGCCGGAGGCGTTTTCCATGACGGAGCTGGGAAGTGTTAGTGAAGAGCCATGGTTGGTGATGTCTGGATGTGGTGTTGAGGCGTCGCCCCTGAGGAACAGAACAGGTACGTACCGGTCGATGATGGATATCAGCGGCGCGACGAGGGATGCTGCACAGGCGGCGCTGAGGGCATCGGACAGGATTCTCGGGCCCAGGTTCTTGGTATTCCATCGCGACGAAGATGCTGAGCTCTTGGCCTCAGTTTTCGCCGTCGCAGTCGCAGCCGCAGCCGCAGCGCCCGAGGCCGGCAGCGCAGCCAGCGTAGTCGCGTTGGGGCCTTTACTCATGGTGGCCTCTTTTGAACGTTATCGGAGCATTCCTCTCTCTCAATACTCAAGAACCCAATAAGCAGGGGGAAAGAGAAGTAAAATACTGAAGTGAAGCGAATCTGGGGAATTTTGGGCCCGGGTTGGTTGGTAATAGCAATTCGCAGGTGTCTATTAGACCGGCGCTGGTTCGTCCGCAGAGTCAGTCAGAACTGGAGCTTCAGCCCAGCGGGGGCCGAGATCGGGGGCTGATAAGCGGCGGCGTCTTGTCCGAAAGGCCGATGGGAGACTTGAGGATGGGAAAGTGTCGAGATGGGGAAGAGGAAACAATTGTTGCTGTTGCGGAGGAGATATATCTTCATCCTCGGCTTTGCGAGACACATCACCCCAGCTGGGCAAAAGTCTTCCCAGGATCGCGACTTATCGAATGATATTGTGAGGGGATCTTGGGGTGCTGCGACGGCACGGGTGGTCCATGCTCTGTCTCTCAAGATTCTCACCAGGATATCAAAACCGCAGTCACTTATATACCTGCTTACACGCCTCAATCATGGCCTCAAGTCTCTATACTCTATACAAACTCTGTCCCCCTCAGTTACTAACCCGCAGCCACCTCCACACGATCTCCCCCAAACGGACCACTCTCGTCGCAGCAGAAGCACCAAAGCGGAAAGCCTCTTATGCATCATGCAGCCCAGTGCAACCGATTGCAACGGTAGCAACCCGCGATAACAAGTGCAGAGTCTAGCTTTCAAGGACATATTAGATTCGTGAAGTGCACTGGGGAGTATCGTGGAGGTTTTGGTTTACGCTCATGTACTCCGTAGGCGCAACAAAGTATCGGCAAAAGAGCTTAGCGGCCGAGAGATATCATCTCGACTAATAAGTCGGCATCCTTCCGAGATCCATCATGATAACACGAACCAAAGTTTAGGTAGACCAAGACAACTAATCTTGCTATGTTTCCATTTTGTGTATGTTGTTCAACGCCGTTGCTAGATGCGTCCCCTTCAAATGCAATCATGTCTCCCTCTGCTAGATGCCGTGTCCAATTTCAGTTGCATCTCCTTTCCCCAAGTCTAAATCCAATAGTCTTTCACATGTTTCCATGATCCGTCGCTCTAACTGATACGCCTGGTACCAACCTAAGTAGACGCAGGAGTTCCTGACAATGCCTGCTTCTCCTGCAGCGCCAGCACCACCGTCGTCAGTGCGTCAATCTTGCGATTCAACTCGCTAATCTGCGTATCCAACGCCGACGGTGCATCCAAATCGTCCTCCACCGGTCGGCGAGGCGAGAGCATGTCAGAGCGTCTGCCCATGTACGAACCCGAGCGGTATCGCTGCACCGTCTTGCGTCCATTGCGCCGCGTCTCCTGCGGGCCCTTGAAGCCGGCGAACTCGTCCTCGATGACCTTGTGGCGGATCAGCTCGTACAGCTTGATGACGCCAACAATGGGCAGATGCGTTGCCTTGAGAAGGATGATGCGGCCCTGGCGGAACTTCTCGTCGGCCGAGAAGATGAGGCGCCACGGTCGGAAAACGATGAAGGCGATCAGGTTAAAGGGCGGGTAGAAGTGCGTAAGCCGGTTGCTAGTCGAGGCCTCCAGCACGTACACGCTGTACACGTACAGGTACTCCTCTTTGGCGTGCGTGATGACACGCGAGAAGCTGTTGGAAAGCATACCAGTGAGGGAGCCCATAAGCAGGATCGAAGACAGCGTCACGAAGATTATCATGAGCGGAGGCCCGAAGACGGGGTCGATCTGGTTCATCACTTCAAAACCCACGTAGCTTGACCCGTAGAAGATCTTGGTCAAGATCCATGCCATTCGGCCCAGCGAGAAGACGTCTCGCCCAACGAGCGAAAATGTCGTCAAGAAGCCAACGTAAACAATCACAACGAGTACCATGAACTTGATAAAGTCCTTGCCCATCTCCTTGAGACACGGGATCAGGGTACCCCAATACGGACTCAAACTGAGAATGGAAAAGATGCGGGGGATCATGAAGAGTGCCTCAAGCGAGAGGATGTCAAATGCAAGATCACTGATTTCGGGCTTCTCCTGGACGGTGCCAACCACCCCTACGCAGCATGTCAGTTAACTTGACTTCGTGAACGCATTCTCCATCTCATGAGCAGACTTACTCAATATCGCATACGTGAACCCAATGGTAATCATGATCATATCAAAGAGATTCCAAATGTCCGTGGCGTAGAAGATGGATCCCGCATCCAACCACTCACTCAACTCATCGTAGAAGAACGCCGCAATCCAAAAGAACAGCACAATCTCAACCGGACTGATGCGGGACTCATCCCGCAGCACCAGCACCGAGTAGTACAGACACAAAAAGATGCAGAAGAACAGCACCTCCCAGCTCTTGAGGTACTTGGGCACACGCAGTCGGGAGAAGGGGTCCGTGGTGACAGGATTGTAGAACCGCGGCCTCTTGGTCGAGTGCACCGACAAGCTGTCCCAGAAGACCAAGTCGCCATTCCAGAGCGCCGTGATGATCTTCTGCACAATATGCTGGCTAAGGAAGCGCTTGGCATTTGCAATAGCGGCAATCTCTAGCGCGTTGAGGCTCTTGAACGACGCCGTGGGATCGACCTCGGCCGGCCCCTGGCCGTCATCCGAGGTCATCGTGAGGCGCGACAGCGACGATATCAGCTGTGAACGCTTCGCACTGCTGCCCGCGGGCCCTGAAGCGCCAGGATGGCGGTTAACGCCACGGGACCGGATGCGCGTGATGAGCGGCGACAGCTCGCCAGCTTCTTCATCATCGCAGTCCTCGTCACCGCAGCCCAACTCCGGGATCTCGTACAGACAGTAATCCACGGCGTCGCGCTCACACAGCCGCGTGAGGAAGCGCCAGGCGACGATCTCACAGGCGTGCGAGCGGGCCTCGCCCAGGCCGCGGTGCTCGCTGTCCGAGGCATAGTGCCACTTCAAGGCTCTGATGGGTGTTGGTCAGCAACGATATCCAGAGGCAAGATGGGCTTGGGCGGGAGGCACGTGAGACTTACAGCAGAGCATTGACGATTGCAGGGTTGGAGCACGTAGCGCCCAGATGGTCGACGAGCACCCGCAGACACGTCCCAGCCTCAGTGGTCCTCAGCTGCTCAAAAGTGCTGGGCAGCTCGATCACGTCGACAAAGTACCTGGGTGACACCCCCCTCTGTCAGCTGACCTAACCGTCATCATCGAACATGGAGGGTTACATACAGGGAGAGCTTCTTGACCACGGCGCGGAACGAATCATCATGGCCAATGTCAGGCAGGTCGTAGTCGTAGCGGATGGACACGGGGCTCGAGTCCCGCTCAACCGCGACCTTCTTGGACTTGACGCGGATGGGCATGGCTGAGCAATTGAGGCTCTCTCACGATCACGGCCAGGCGGTGACGTTGGATGGCTTCTCCAGGACCCTGAAACGAAGGGAGTTGAGGAGAAGCTGGAGCGGGAGTCGAGAAAAGGTACGTACCGGGCGCTACTGCACTGTGACGCAGGGGCGCTAACAATTTCCAGGGCAGGTTCCATTTGCTGACGGGCTGCCGCTGGCCCGTGCGCTAGGGTCTCAATTCCCAGCGAGTCCCGCCGCTGAGTGTGGCCGTGCTGATCGCGATGCAACAGCGCTCATTCGCTGGATCGTCTATCTTGATCGTCTATTGATTGTCGCGATGTGCACACGTTGCGGGCGCGGCTGAGCCACGATGGCTTGCAAAGCTTGTTTGGTTGGAACCAGGTTTGAGATACGAGGCAGCAGGTATAGTTGTGTGACAAGTAAGAGAGCTGGTTTGGGGAATCGGGCCATGATTGCTAACAGCATTGCATTATACGAGGAGAGTTCCGAAAAGCATCGCTGCTAACAACGCTGTAGCATAATAGAAACAGCTAAGAGACAACTCCGCGAACAACACCACAACGTCTAGTATACGACTCTAAATTTACTGCCTTAATAAACAGCAGATCTACTCCGTACAGAGAAAACTACTACACAATCTATTAATTGCATCCAACTGCAACTTCGTCAAATCTAACCGCTCCGAGTAACTATCTCGCTTACCACCCTGTCAGCACTCCCCCCCAATAGTGCCATCTCGTTACCGTTCAACCCTCCTAGCAGGACCCTTAATATCCTCAACACCCAGTCTTTAACCTCTTCAATTAGGTTAATTCAGCCCGATCAACGTTCCAACCCGGGGGCTGAGCGACTGCCGCGACGCCAAACCCGGCTGATTCTGCCGCTGCGCAACGGAGCCCCAGGCCAACGCGTCCAGGGGGGCTCCGTTTGTCGAATACACGAACTGACCAATCGCCATTCCTCCTGCTAACCCCCTGTCCGGTAAGCCACCAGCCCTACGAGGGGGTCGCAAGGGGAAAATACCTTCGTGATGTGTCGAGAGCCGGTTCAACTTTCGTCCTGCCATGACCAACGAGGTCTAGTTTTGGCGAGTGCCAACGCGGCCTGCGACCCCCCTGCAGACAGGGCTGGGTGGCATGGATGGATGGTCTTAGTTGGCGGCGCTGGCGTCTGAGCCTCGATTCTCCAGTTGCACACGGCATATGCAATCTTACACATCCATTACTCCATGGGGACTTTTTTTTTCCTCCATGGAGGCTTTTCTGGGCGTTGCCAGGCTCACTGCAAGCATGTATATAAGCCAAGTCCGAGAACCCTCAGCATGGACCTCAGATCCATATCATCACAGCTACCATCGACTTACACGATAGTCAACTACCTCTACACTTGGAACGATCTCGCCTTGAGCCCTTCATCAACATGACTGCGACTTCGACCATCGCCGACCACGCCACAAGGACCTCCTCGTCCTCTGCAACAGTTTCGTGTACCAGTGCCATCCCGGACAAGTACGGCCATGTTCCCATCACGGCTTGTAACGCCTACTACAACTTCTACCCCAACTTCGATGGCAACCTGGCTTTTGCAGTGCTGTTCGGGTTAACAATGGTCGCTCATCTGGTCCAGGCTGTCATGTTCAAGAAGGTGAGCAACAAATATTTTCCTGTCACTGATGGAGGCTGACTCTGGGTAGCGATACTGCTGGGTCATCATCATGGGTGCTATTTGGGAGACGGCCGGCTTCATCATCAGGACACTCGGCGCCCACGACCAGCAGAGCTTACAATATGCCATCTGGGGTACCCTACTTTTCCTCCTCGCACCTCTTTGTAAGTATCTTCTATAACGCTTCGTCCTTTCTCTCCCGTACTAACAGCATTCGAGGGATCAACGCCTTCGCCTACATGACCGTCGCTCGTATGATCCATTTCAGCCTTCCTGACAAGAAGATTTGGGGCGTCCGCGCCGTCCGCCTCACCGTAGTCTTCGTCTGGCTCGACGTCATCTGCTTCCTCGTCCAAGCCGGTGGTGGCTCCATGCTTTCCAGCAACAACAGCGCGAGCACCATCCGTCTAGGACAACACCTCTACATGGCGGGCATCGGTATCCAGTTGGTATTCATCTTCATCTTCAGCACGATGACATGCCATTACTACTATAAGCTCCGCCAGCTGGAAGGCAAGAACATGGGCCCTATCAAGTATCTCATCTGGACCTTGCTGGCCGTCTTGACCCTTGTGATGGTAGGTTCCTTTCTTCCCAGCGACACTCAAGCCAACGACAAAAACTAACAAACCTCTAGATCCGAATCATCTACCGTCTCATTGAATTCGGTCCCGGCGTCGGCGCCAACAACCCCATCATCACCCACGAAGACTACGCCTTCTGCCTCGACGCCCTGCCCATGATCCTCGCCCTCGTCCTGCTCAACGTCATGCACCCGGGATTCGTGCTCCGTGGCCCCGACAGCGAGTTCCCGAAGCTCTCGCGCGCACAAAAGAAGGCCCTCAAGCAGCAGCGCAAGGATGAGAAGCAACGCCGCAAGGACGACAAGGAACGCCGCAAGCTAGGCCGCTACGACATGGAACTGAGCAGCACTTCCTATCCGGAGGACCGACGCTCGTCGGACAACGAGAATGACCGGGCTGGGCTGATGGTATAGACTGTCTGTGTATGCACTGGTTTCTTTGAGCTCAAAATACTCCGAGGCATGACGTTGGAGAGGGATGCCTTTCTTTTGTAAGCAGAAGGGAAGGGAAGGATAATGGATAATCAGGGTATAGAATCGGGCCGGCGCTGGAAGATCTTATTTCTCGCATGGTGTACATAGATTGCGCAATATGGATATCTGAGATGCTTTAGGGAATAGCGATTTGTGTTTCAAAGATCGTTGATCATACGAAAAGGGAACCTGGATGGCGATGTTTCATCTTCAGGACTGCGCCTCTTAGCCTCTGACGCAACTGTGAAACATGCACTGATCTCCCTCGCCTTGAAGGCTTCTCAGCTGATACTACAGCCTTGTAGAACCGAGAGTAGACTTGCAGAATTGTTTGTAACTGCTTCCTGCGGCCTATTTCCATTGTCTTTTTTGCGGCTTCGCAATGTGGTAATATCTATGTATTACTCCGATTATGTCAAAGTTGATGTCCCCGTACACGGTAAATGAGACCTCGGTCTCTTGATCCAAAACCCACGTGATTAGTTTTAATAACCGTATGGACGAGAGTTTCGAACTCCCTGCTCCCTTTCTAGAATTACGACTCGCGAGGAGGTCCAGGGTTTGAACCGAGTCTCACATGAAGATGTTTCGTGATACCCTGTAAGCTGATCTTCCGGTGACTCGGCGAGATGGCTGCTTACCACGCCCGCCCTTGACCTTGAAGAACAAACCTTGATATTCCAGAACTTAGAAGTCAATTCGGAATGATGTCGGTAGTTCTCGGTCTGTGTTCCGACGCGAAAGTCAATCTGGTCTGATTTTAGCTTGATCTGGGCATCTCCAGCCCTGTAGCTGTCAGCTCTTGGCGGCTTGTGCCTGGGCGTTCAGCTGTCTCGCCGCCCTACCGAGACATGCATGTTCCCTTCTCCAGGCTAAAGGGGGCACAGCAATTTGACAAGATCTTCTCTATCGAGAATCTACAGACCCGTCTATCTGCAATAGTCAAATCGGTAATCGATCACCCTCTCCGTGGTGAAGCGGGCAGCCGGCTAAGCCAGGAACCACGTTGGTGGAGTGGATCTCTTGGCTGCGCCCAATTTAGCAACATCACACTGCCCCGATATCTCGCACTGTAACCACACACTTTTCGTGGTGAGATACACAGTGCATCGAGGGATAGGATGATCAGCAGTTATACCCAAGGGGGCCAAGCCGCCGTTGCGAGTAACCGCCCCCTGCTCCCTCCGCCACGTCCACCGGCGCCACCCATATGGAACCCGAGAGCCCAAGGGCGTCGTCGCCAGCCAGGCCCTGAATACGACGCACGCAATGCGAGACGCCGAGCAGCTGTTTTCTGGAGGGCGGTCGTGCGAGGCCTGCATGTTTGCCTCCCGCGCCTCACAGCCATTCAGTGTGCAGGTTGCCGTGCTAGTTTCTCGCACACCAGCGCTGTGTAAGTGCAGTGCAGTGCAGTGCAGAGCTGCCCTGCGGCGCTAAGGGATTAATTGACTGGAAGAGCCTGGGGCGTCTTCCCGGGGGCGGCCCCCACTGTAACATCCCTCCGCTAACGCTGCGCTCCCTAGTCGCAACTGCTAGCCCCGGGCGGCCTTGCCCTTGGTATTAAGACCAGGGCCTTTTCACTTACACCCAAGCGTTTGCCTCAGCAACCGCCCCGGCGCAACGACGTGGCTCTGGAATCCCACCACCACCACCATCATTCCCTTCCCTTCGCTTGCTTCTCTTCCACTCGCTTTTTTTTTTTTCCCCTTCTCTCGAATCGACTTTGATTCTGAATAACTCTCGAAATACTATACTGCGAAAAGACTTCCAAGAAGATGCCTGGGCGAGTGACCCAGAGACATTGACGCTCCACCATGAACATCTCCAGCATGTCTCGCCTCCCTCCCGCGACACTCCTACTCTGCCTCGCGAGCCTCGCCGCCAGCCATGCGCTGCCCCGACCGACAACGTCTCCTCAGGAGCTCAACGTCCAGCCGTACCCGATGATCCTCGCCCCGACCGAAGCCGCGATGCCCGCGCCAACAGCGGCCGCACAGCTCTTCGCCCGCGACTACAACACCGTGTGCGGCTACATCGGCGGCGACCCCGCGCTGCCGGCCACATGCTCGGCCGGTTCGCACTGCGCGGTGGCCGTCGACCACGGCGCCATCGGGTGCTGTCCGGACGGCGGCGCCTGCACGACGGGTGTGTTCACGGGGTGCGTGGACGGCAGCGGGAGCGGCTCGGGGGCGGACGATCCGTACGTGTATACGTGCAGCGGCGGGCAGGTGTGCTACAAGAATGTGTTTGAGGGCGGGTATTACCAGTATGGGTGCGGCACGGCGTCGAATATGGGCACGACGGTGGCGGCGAGTGCGAGCGGGAAGACGAGGGTGGTGTTGACGAGTGTGAGTGTGCGGATAACGGGGACGGCGAGTGAGGCAACGGCGACGAAGAAGCATCGGACGAAGACGTCGGGGACGGCGACGGAGACGGCGTCGAGTAATTCGGAGACGGCTTCCAGCTCGGGGACGGCATCATCTGGCACGGCCTCGAGCACAGACACAGCTTCAACCTCGGGCACGGCCTCGAGCTCGAATTCCGCGAGTACTACAGGCACTGCTACCACAAATACGGCTTCCAAGGCCGAGTCAACTACAGAAGCGAGCGCAACATCGACGAGTGATGCTGCAGCACCAGCAGCCGGGAATGGGAAGAAGCACACGGGTGCCATCATTGGCGGCACCATCAGCGGTGTTGCAGCTCTCGTGGCGGTGATTGCATTCGCGCTGTGGTTCTGGCGACGAAAGAAGGGCAATCAACGCCAAGGACCCGGCATCCAGAAACCAGAGTACATTGGGTGAGTTCCCCTTTCATGTCGACATGCACTTCAGACTAACAGCATCCAGCCCTGTCTCTCAAACCACACACAGCTTCTCGCCCGTGCCCAACATGGATGAAGCCATCACACCCCTTCCTCGAGTACCCCCTCCCCCACGCCTTGTCACTCAAGAAGACGAGTACGATCACAGCCCGCCACGGCCACCACGCAGCCCCGAGCCCTACTCCTCAACGTATGGCGGCTATGGCTATGGCCCTGTCGGCGGCAGCGGCATGCCTCTCGACAATGACGAGGTGCCGCTCACACGCGCAACCCCCGAGCCGCACGACTTCAGCTACAGCTCCAGCGGCGGCTTAGGTCCTATCGCAGAAGAACGCCCTGCAAGCGGCGGCAGCGGCGCCGGGTATGTGCGCAGCGGCACTGGTGGCGGGCCATTCTATCAGCAGAATCGGGGTCCAACGGGTGGACGCAACTTGACATGGCTCTAAATGCGTATATGACATATCGGGTATAACAACAACAAACAACAGTAATGAGAGCACGGCTTTTATTCATGGGCGGGGGGTCACAAAAGCAAGCAAGCGAGAAGACAGAGCACGGCGTTTTTTTCTGTTCGGCATGACATTATAGCATGATTATGAGCGGGTTTGAGATGGGTTTCGTGTAATTATCTACCTAGATACCTGAGTTTAGTATGCGCATGTTTGTATGAAGGAAGATCGAATTGGGAGAGTAATGGGGACGATAGGGATGGCTTCGCGGCCTGGAGAGTGGTAGATAGGATATATGTACATGCAAGGCGAATTGAATACAAAAAATACTCATTGACAAGTATTCTTATTCTTATCTTTGTGCGCATTAGAGTAAAGTCGAGTCGAGACTTGACGCCGAGAACATACAGAGTTGCAATTCTCCAATATCCTTCTCCAACTACTACTCGAGCTAGCACTAGACTACGACCCCAAATCAATCACTACTCCGTAACACTATCACTTCTCCCTTTATATATAGATCGCTATGTACTTCCCTCCGAGGGCTTCGATCTCCCTCGTCCTCTTCCCTCCCTTTATACGAGCGACCGGCCGAATATTACGGAGCAAGCACCATAAGAGAAAAAAGCCCTGCTCGGGTAATCTACAACCGAGGATATCCCCCGGTTATCAATCAGTGTCCCCATATCGAACGAGTTCATTCCCCCAGCACCTCCCGATCAGGCTATACGGCCACTGCCTGGCACCACGTCCAGCACACCGTGCCCAAGTAGAATACTCTCATAGACCTGAAAAACACCTGAGCCCCTTCATCGTGGTAACTTCACCATTATGAACCAAGTAATGGAGTAAATATATATGCATTCAAGACTGCTGGTCCGCAAACAAAAGAGTCATGTTACACGTACAAGACCACGCCTCCCTCCCGTCGTCTTCGTCCTCCCCAGATTGCTCGTCTATCCTGACGCCATCCAAATTGTTCCCGCCAGAAAGATCTTCCCCTCCCTTCGCCGCCGCAGCCGCCACTATACTGGTATGATGATGATCGGGGGCGGAGGTCGTGTTGCCTCAGTTGCCTTTTTACGCCCGTTGTGCGCGAGAAATAAGTTGTGAGAATTACATTGCGAGGTTGCTAAGCCGCTGCTGGTGATTTAGTTCGCTTAGACCGTCTCCATCTTATCGAGGATGGCCTTGGTGAACTCGTGAGTGGTGGACTGGCCGCCCATATCGGGGGTGCGGACCTTGCTAGGAGGAAGTCAGTATCAATCGAGTTAGAATTTGCAGAGACAGAAGGCACTCACCCCTCAGCAATGACGGCATAGGTGGCCTTGGAGATGCGGTTGGCATGCTCATCGAGACCCAGGTGGCGGAGCAGCATGCTGCCCGAGAGGATCATGGCCGTGGGGTTGGCCTGGTCCTTGCCCTTGATGTCGAGACCGACGTGACGGCAGCCGGGCTCGAAAACAGCGACCTCGCGGCCCATGTTGCAGCCGGGAACAATACCGGGACCACCGACCAGGGCGGCACCGATGTTGGACAGGATGCCGCCGTACAGGTTGGGCATGACCATGACGTCGAACTGCTGGGGCTTGGAGACGGCCTGCATGGAGGCGTTGTCGACAATCATGTCGTTGACCTCGAGCGTGGGGTAGTCCTTGGCGACGTTGTGGAAGGTGCTGCGGAAGAGACCATCGGCCAGCTTCATGATGTTGGCCTTGTGGATGCAGGTCACCTTCTTGCGGCCGTTGGCCAGGGCAAAGCTGAAGGCGAACTTGGCGATGCGCTCCGACTTGGCGCGGGTGATGATCTTGAGCGACTCGACGACGCCGGGCACGCTCTGGTGCTCGAGGCCCGAGTACTCACCCTCGGTGTTCTCTCGGATGATGCAGAGGTCGACGTTCTTGTGTCGCGTCTCGTAGCCGGGGATGTTCTTGATCAAGCTGATGGAGGCGTAGATGTCGAGCTCCTGTCGCATGGCGACGTTGAAGGACTGGTGGCCGGATCGCGAGATGGGCGTGTGCAGGATACCCTTGAGGCCGAGCTTGTTGCGCTTGAGCGAGGCGACGCTCTCGCGGAAGGCATCCTCGGTGCGGCCGGCGCCCTCGAGACCCGAGACCTCGACCTGCTCCCACTCGACGGGGACGTTGTCCGCCTTGAAGACCGTCTTGACCGACTCGGCCACCTCGGTACCGATACCGTCACCGGGGATCAGCGTCACCGTGTACTTGCCGCCGAACTTGGCGGGCTTGAAGATGTCGGACTGGACCGTGGCGAAGGACCGGGCGAGCTGGGGCTGTTGCTGCTGGGCCACGCCGCGCAGCAGCTAGAAGGTACATGTTAGCATCGAGCTCGACGGAATCCCTGATGCATTGAGGCCGCGGCCAAGCCATTGGCCATTGCCATCGCTCCTCGTCGAAGCGCAGCACCATCACCATCCACACGAGGCTGGAGACAGACGTACCTGGGCCGACCGAACAGAGCCTCGCGACAACATCGTAACGCTGGGAGGGGGGGGTATCTGATAGGAGGAGGAGTGGAGAGTGTGGACAGCAGCAGCAGCAGCACCGTCACAAGGGAAAAAGCGATTATCAGCAAAGGTCGAGGAGCGAAGGGTAAAAAAGGAAGAAAGAAATGGTTAGAGGGCGTCGTGGAGAGTCGACAAGAGACAGCGCGAGAGGAGCCGCCAAATCCCGCACTTGGGTCGTGGTTGCCCATGGCATGGCAAGGCATGGAGCCGCCTATACCTGCTAAACCTCAGGCCTGGCCGAAGCTTCATTGCCGAGAGCTTTTTTTTTTTCCCTGCCAAATCTTTTTTATTCGGCCGCCGAACGGAAAGCGACGTGGTTTCCGAGCTTGAGGCCGGCGGACGCTAAACTGCGTCGAGTCTAGACCCTGCTTCAGCGGCGCACGGGCACCATCACTGCTGCCCCTTCGGGCTAAGCGTGGCAATGAATTTCTGAGACCAACGACGTCAGATTCACCTCGCTGGCAGTCAACCCGAGATGCAGCGTCGGGTCTCCAAAAATTCGTGCAGGAGATGCCATGATGGCATGGAATCGAGGCAACAGGACATAGAACAGTGCAGCAATGCAGGGCCCTTCCATTGAGGCCCAATGCAGCCCGTAAAAGTCGTAGAGCCGGCTTATCGCCTGCCTCTTCCCACTGCTCCGTCTCATGGTGGAGTCTGTCCCTCCCTCTCATGGAACCTCGGCCTTGTCTCATGCACCCAAAAGCGCCCTTGACCTCGATGGATTTACGGTCTTTCACATCATGTCAGCAGCTCAATTCGCGTATGCACTGCGCTCTACTTCATTTCCTGTGACTTGCAAAGCGATCTGTTGCTTTTTTATATATTTTCTTCTCGTCTTGGTCACTTCTCACGCTTCATAATGCCGCATCTCCATCCATCCGTCCGATCCGTCGTCCGTGCTTCGTTCGTCCCGCCAGCCCAAGCCTCATAGATCCCCGTGTATAGCAGTCCGAAAAAGATCATGCGTTGCCCTTAAACTCCAGAATACATCGGCCGCTCCTTTCCAGCATACGGCTCAACCAGGAATACCACAGTCGTTATTGTACAATCCGTCACAACCCTTCATGCCTCCACGTCTTCTTCCTCGTCCAGGGGCTCTATACGCACCAGGATCTCCTCCAGAAGGCCCTCAAGGAACCTCCCCGCGTCGCTTCCCATGCCAACTGGCTCCATTTTGTCATAATGGTCAATCTCCTTGCACGTGTGTGCTAGTTGATATACCAGTTTCCGGAGCTTCTCATGCGCCGCCTCGGCCCGCTTCTGCTTCGGTGAGACCTGCTTGGATGTCATCTGCGCAGGGTTTTGTCCTGGATACATCTGTTGCAGATGGATTTGCCGTCGCTTGAGTGCCTCCTCGAGCGCTGGGAAGATGACATCGTTAAGCGCGTCCAGTTCACCGTTAGGATTAGGAGGTGCTGGCGAAGGGAAAGAGGAGGGCGTCGATGAGCCCTCAGACGGGGCCGGAGATTGCGACTTGGCTGGAAGTTGTCGCGGTCCTGGAGCCGGAGGTAACGCCCGCTGAGGCATCTGCTGTCCAGAAGGGACTCTCTGTTGCTGAGGCTGTGGTGGTAGCTGTGGCTGCGGCTGCATGCTCTGGTTTCCTCTATACGGTGGTATTTCAGGGAGATGCATCTTCACCCTTGAACTGGCCGTTATGGACTGCGCATCGTGAGCCGGTGGCGGCGGCGGCAATGATCCATCGTACATGGAAATCTGCGCGGGAGGTGAGGGAGCCTCTGGCGACGAGAGGTTCAGGTTGAGCATGCCCATATCACGCCGTAGATCCTGCTGCAATTCTCTATCATAATCTGGCGACTCCTGAACGGGGAGAGGAGGCATAGGTCTCGAAGGCCGTGGCGTCTCAGGAGCCTCTCGAGGAAGTGGCTTCATCGGGCTTGGGGGGAGCGGTACCTTGACAGGAGACGCCGGTACCTGCGCCGCTACAGGTTTGCGTTGGGGGCTGGCCTGTCTCGCGGTGGCCATCTTCAACGTGTCGCTCGGCTGCATCGCAAAGTCTCGGGCATCTGTCGCTGGTTGGGCGGCATATTCTCGTCCCTTTGAAGGGCTCCCCTCCCTTCGCCTCTCGGTGTAATCGTTGGGGCTCTCCGTCGATCTCAGAGCTCGCGTGTTCGCTGCGCTTTCATCCATAGGGTTGAGGACCGGCCGATTCACGAAGCCTCCTCGATCGCCAACCAACCTCACAGTGCCGAAATCCCACATGTCTTCGTCTACGGGCTCCCGCGCCGTAGGTGCTGCACTGTTGTAGCTGTCCCAGTTGTCATCCTCTTCGGTCTTGTGCGTCGCCGCCCAGCGGCTATATCGCTCAATAAGCTCCGTCAGATATGTCGTCCTCTTGCCGCGTCTTATAAAGGGGTGCCGTAGGAGGTCCCTCGCCGTCGGTCGTTCTTTGGGGTCTCGCTGTAGGCACAGTTCAACAAACTCCTTGAACGCCTTTGTAAAGTTCCCTTCTAGGCGGGGAGGAGGGTTCTTTGGAATGAGGAAGAGCACCTTCATGGGGTGGATATCGGCATAGGGAGGCTCTCCATTGGCAAGCTCGAGTGCGGTGATGCCAAGGGACCAGATGTCAGCCTTTTGATCATAGCCGGACTGCTTGATGACTTCAGGGGCCATCCAAAAGGGTGTTCCGACAAAGGTATTCTTCTTGGTCATGGTTGCAGATAATTGGCCCGAGACGCCAAAGTCGGCCAACTTGACCTGGCCGCTGCTAGTAAGCAACACGTTGGCAGCTACAGTCGTGCATTAGTAAGGCAATCGAAGATAGGAGACCGCATTGTCTTCACCTTTGATATCGCGATGCAGCTTCTTGTCGGTATGTAGATAGTCCAGTCCCATGAGGAGCTCCCGGATGATAATGGCGACATAGTCCTCGCCAAGGGGTCCCGGCTTCAGCAGATCGGCGCAGCTCCCACCGGAGCAGAACTCCATGACAATCCATAGCTCGGCGCCTTTGGCATATGACCCGTGGTACTTGGTCACATAGGGGCACTTGAGCTCCGAGAGAATAGCAATCTCCTGGATAATGTCCTCGACCTCGTCCTCGGCGCTCTCGATGTCGATGATCTTGATGGCAACAGCCTCACCGGTGCGCTTGTCGACACTGCATCGTGGTTAGTCTCTTGGGTGAGAAACCGAATACGGGAGGGGCTGTCATGGAACCGAGCCATGGGACGCGAATAGTCGTACGTACCCTTTGTAGACCTTGCCAAAGCTGCCACCACCTAGTAGATAGGGAATCAGAGGTCAGCGAGAGCTTCCAAGCACCAGACATGCATATTGAAACACGCACCAATGCAGTATTCCTTCGAGTACAGCTGCTCCGGGTCCAGGGCCTCGTTGGCCTCGTCCAGGTCGCGGTCTCGTTCTCGGTCGGCCATGGCGGGCTGCACGATGTCCAGAGGAAAAGTAGAAGAGGCACAGCCGCTGCAGATGTCTCAACGCCCGTCACCACGCGCGTGGGATGCTGCTGCTGTTACTGCTACTGCTGAGCTGTCGCCTGCCCGTATGTGCTGCAACGTCCTAAGGCCGCTCGAAGAGGTCGGTCTCGAGCCGGGGAGGGGGGTTGTTGGGTGGTATCGTCCAATGTTATGCTTGGCTCCTTGACGTCCGTCCTGCCCGGGCCAGCATATGTATGTGTGCGTGAGCTGGCTGGCGCTCTGCAGGCGAGGTTTGGTGGGATATGGCGGTGTCTAGCTGCAGTTTTGTTTTGTTTTCTCCCCCACCAAAACGGTTCGTTGTCGTCGGCCGGGGGCTCGCTCCCGTTTTGTGAGAGGGAGGGATGAAGGTCACGAAGAAGAGAAGGAAGAGAAAGGCCAGGGTCTAGGCAGAGGAAGAAACAAACAAGGAGCCGCTCCAGCAGCTCCAGCACACGCAACGCAATCAACCAACGCAGTCCAATGGCCGGGCTCCAGTTGTCGTCGTGATGAGGGAGCAAAGCAGAGCAGAGCAGAGCAAAGCAAGGGAAGAGGGGCGCTCGCTCACTGGGCCAGACGGAAATCCGTTGGCCGTTGTTTACGGGCGCGTTGGCCTAGCTTCAGGCACCGTCCGTCACCGTTACCAGCTGAAGCTGACGGGCGGGATGGATTGGATCGGGCGGATTGGATGGTGGGTGGGAGGGGGAGGGATGGATCGGGATCCATGACGGGTGAGGGGGAGGAGATGTGATGGCATGGATGAGCCTAGCCTAACAAGCGACCCGCTGCCTGAGATGCCCTGGGGTGAGCTTACAGCGCGTGCCTCCCACTGAAACCGCCTGTTCTTCAGGGGTTCTCAGTCTAGGTACGGAGTAGTTAGCGGCAAGTCATGGATCTGTCAGGGCACCCGTGGCGCTGGGGCGTGTGGTTGGCTGGGAGGCCATCGCCCGTTTGGATACCGATTCTGTCAGCTCGAGAGATTCGGGCCAGATGGCGAGGCCGTGTCAGATTGTTGTTTTTGTTTGTTATGGTTATTTCTGAGGGATTTCTGCCATGCCATGCCATGCCATGCCACTATCCTCTCTCCTCGGGACATCTTCAATATTAGGAAGGTACTTGCTGATAGTCTTCCAATGCCAGAACCGAGGGGCTAGATCTCCTTCAGCAGCATGTCACTTGCAAACCCCCTTGCTCGAAGAAACTCAAACACTGCGCAAATCGAAATGATGATTGCTTATATATAGCTAACTCGGCCCTTCAGTCCACTTTTGACAGCCCTTGATGATTCTCAGCTGCACGTCAGCCGCAGATCCTTGCTTGCTTGTTGCTCTTTGCATGTGGCTAGCTGAGCATGCCTGCTCTACCTGGTATCATTACCACCCATGGTCCTCAGGCTCCAAACGTGCAGCTCTGAGTTCCCCTCCAATTGACCATACCTAGTCTATCTGCAATTCTAGAATCGTAAATGTAAGAAACCACGTTGTTCAAAGGGCAAATCGCTGTTCATCCCTTACCTCCGCCCTACGCTGCTGCCCTTGGAAGCCCCAGATCTAAACGGGGTCTCCTGGTGCTAATCATGCAATGCAATGCCATGCCATGCCATGCCATGCCGGCGCTATTCTTCCTCGATGAACTCAATCATGACAGTCCCCTGCTTTAAGCCAGCCTCTTCGATCGTCGTGCCGATGATATCAATGAGATCCTGGCCTTGGGGCATCTTCTTCAGTTCGAAAACGACCCCTTCCTTGCCCTCTAGCGGCTCGGCCTTGAGCCACTCATAAATCCTCCGAACTGGATCCTGCAAGGCGAACCTCCGGATTATACGCCCGTTCGGATGGCGGAACTGGATCCGCGTCGTCGTTGCAGGGTCGTTATTAGGCTCCGTGTGCGGATACATGCTGGATATCTTTGCGAATGGCGTGGCCTGGGCCGGCTCTTTGCCCTTGCCTTCACTCTCCTCCTCGATACCTCCCGTTGGGGCTGGTGATTTGGTAAGGGCGTCGGGGTCATGAACGTTGGGTGTCGGCGTCGATGAGCCACTAGCTGCACTCGCCAAGCTGTTCTTCAGAGCCATCTCCAACATCTCCTCCTCCGTCATACGGTCGACGTCAACCGTCGGCGGCTTGCGAGCCGTCGACTTGGCGACTGGGTTCTTGCTGTTGGCTGCCAAGCTGTATCTATCGAGAAACTCGGCCAGCCCTGCGCAAAATTCGTTGGCTGATGGGAACGGCCGGCCACTCCAAACCTTGACCTGTTCACCTGTTCGCGGGTCGATGATGGAGACGTGGGGATAATTGTCGGGGTTCTCGTGGCCCCGGTTGGGGAAGTAGAAGGTGATGTATTCCTCGGCATCGGGGAAGTCCTTGTCGTACTGGAGAAAGATGAAGTGTTCGGAGACCAAGTCGCGAACCGACTTGTCCTTCCAGATATCTCGATTGAGGGCCTGGCAGTTGAAGTCGTTCATGTCCTGGAGGTTGACCATGATCCACTTCTTGTCCTCCTTGCCGAGCGATCGCGCCTCATCCCATGACATATGAGCCATGAGATCATAAGGGGGTCGGAATAGGTCCTGAAGCCGTTGTGCATGAGACCCATTCCCCGGAGGCGCTGGGTGAGAGTCAGGGTCTCCCCATATCCGTTGAGCAAAGGGGCCGCCAGACCGAGCTACCATTCAAGTCAGCCATACTCTTCACCTAGACAGAGGAAACACCTTACGAGGAGGCTGGTTATGTTGTCGTTGCCTGAGCTGCTCCAGATATGCATCTCCCCATGCTCCGTCATCACCAGCACCACCAAACGAGGGTCCAACCAATGTCTCGGTCGTTCGGGCAATGGGCGCTCGAACGTCGTCGGCAGTAGCTCCTGAGCCCTGCTCCTGGTAGAGCTCCTCCTGTAGCCGCTTTGCCATGGCTGCGTCCTCTTCCTCCTGCGCGAGAGCCGCGGCATGTGCAGCATTCGCCGTTTCGTCGTCGACTTGCGCTCCCAGATCGTCGTCAAACTCCATCTCCTCGTCGTCGCTACTATCGATATGGATGACGCCGCCGGAATCTTCTCGGCCGATGGGGGCTCGTGAGGTCGCCGCCGGCGCGGGCCTGGGCAGTGTGCTGGACGACAGGCCGGCGCCGATGCCCGTAGCAAGGTCGGGGTTCTCGAAGAAGAGCCCGACGGCACGCTCGAAGTCGCCGCTCGTCATCTCCAGGAAGCTGCGCGCCACATCGGGGCTGACGCCCGTGATGCTCGCAAAGTTGGAGATGTGCTCGTCCATGGCTGGTGGTCGATGCCCCGCGGCACCTCGTTGGACGTTGCGATGCGAAGCGAACCGGAGCGCAGGCCTGCTGTGCGATAGATCTAGAGCTCAGTACTCGTGGCCGAGGCGGCGATTTCCAGCCAGATGAGGCGAGACTGCTCGCACCGTGCCACCTCGTTCGATATTGTGTGACGGAAAGGCTGCGAGATGTTGCAGAAGATTGCCCCGCCTATCTATCGAGACAGCGGGGGAGGGGATGGCGTGCGAGGGCGAATATGTCGAAATAGAGGCAGTCGAGAAAGTGGTGGCAGAGACAAATATTGCAAGCGCAGGGCGAGCGCGTCGGAATAATATGTGTTGGGTTAGGGTTGAGTCAAGGACAGCGAGGCGGCGGGCGGATGATGATATCTGGAGCTTGGGAGGGATGCTTGTGCCACAACAGAGACTCAGGCACCGCAGTGACGCAACGAACCGGTGACGGCAGGGCAGCTTCCCACTGTGGCGGAAAATTAATAGCCCGATTGACAGCTACCCTACACTCGGCATGTACAGGGAGATGGCTGTGAATCGGCGAGAAGCGAATGCGAAAATACTTCAAGAGATGTGTCATGATCTATGAAAATCCCATGATCTCTCGATTTTGAGCTCTCTCCCTTTCCTTTTAGCCATTATATTCACTTTCCGTCTGGAAACAGGACGTGGCGAGCACCTCTGAGGTCACTAACAGGCGAGTCATATATGCACCACCGATGGTGCATATAAGATTACATTATATAAGCATATCTGGCCCCCCTATTACAGCAGGCTGAAGGCCTGAACGCCCTAGAACTATAGGCCTATATGCCCTGAAGCTGCAGCCGGAATTGCCCTGAACCTTTAGCCTGAAGTGCCCTAAACCTGTAGCCTGAAGTGCCCTGAACCTGTAGCCTGAACTGCTCTAAATCCCCTTCATTAGGGCACTTAAAAGAGGCTATTCAGGGCACCTAAAATATGCTCTTTAGGGGACGACTAGAGAAGGCTGTTCAGCGCACTGAGAGAATATTGTTCAGTGCACTTTGGAGGGCACCTATGACTATAGCTTACCAGTGGTGCGCGGAGTCACGTTACTTTATATGCACCACCGGTGGTGCATATATGACTCGCATCACTAACACGGGCGCTTAGTCATCTCAAACCCGTAGGACAACAATTTAGTTCTAAATTCTTCACTCTATAATTATACAGTTGACCACCGTTTGCTCATCGGCATGGCAGAGCCTGTTGGCTTGATCAAATCACAAGTGGGCGGAAAGTACTGGGAGAGCATCAATGCCGATGTCAACGGAATGCTAGGGGGGGTACCGGCCGTCGGCGGCTTCAGCTCGGTCTCTAGAATCGATCTCCAGGGATCTCGCACCTTCTTGGCAAGGCTGGGGATCGGAATTAAACAGGACCGGAAGCCAGTGGCCAGTGCCCTCGATGGTGGTGCAGGGTATGTATTTTACAAGCTGCATGTTGTGCATTGCTTTACTGATTGGACATGACTAATTAATACAGGATTGGGAGAATTACTGAGGGGTTACTGCTTCGACTGGCGGAGTTTGTCGATGTCATCGAGCCTGTGTCCAAATTTACGGAACGTTTGAAGACAAAGACAGGCGTACGGAATATCTTCAACGTGGGATTGGAGGACTGGAAGCCTATCGAAGGCGTTCAATACGATATCATCTGGACCCAGTGGTGCTTAGGCTATCTTAACGACGAGCAAGTGGTCCAATATCTG
The DNA here is from genome assembly GCA_012184525.1 of Xenoacremonium recifei. Taxonomy (NCBI): domain Eukaryota; kingdom Fungi; phylum Ascomycota; class Sordariomycetes; order Hypocreales; family Nectriaceae; genus Xenoacremonium; species Xenoacremonium recifei. The sequence goes on from WOFQ01000066.1 coordinate 27,295, forward strand.
GAACTTTGCAAGACTGTGCTGAAACAAGGTGGCACAATCGTTGTCAAAGAGAACCTCAGTACTGGAGAGGTGGATTTTCTTGATGATACCGACAGTAGCGTTACGAGGTCAGTGACAAAAGCCCATTCTGCTGCCCAGAGACGCCTATGCTCCCTGGCAAGGGGTCACCTCTTCTAACACCGAATAGGCGCGATGAGAAGTTCCGAGAGTTGTTTGAAGCTGCACACTTGAAAATAATCAGGACGGAATTGCAGCGCGGATTTCCAGAGATGCCACCTAGGAGACTCATGCCCGTGAGAATGTATGCTCTCAGGCCTTGAATTATTTAGCTATCCCAATACCTAGAGAATTATGTGATCAATACGCCATGCCCTGGGTCCATCATAAACATGGAAAGTCAATGAAAACGTCTTGAACCCATGGCTCATGACTGAGCGGAAGGCTATCCTCATGGTAGGCTTTGGCTTGCCTGAGTGTCTCTCTGAGCTTTCTTCTCGGTCAACCACTGACGTGCTTCCAACCGCATGATGTTCTTTCCCAAACCGTTAGCAAAGCCATCGTCCGTCAAGTAGTCGTCCTCTTCGTCCTTGCACAGTTCTAGGGGCGGAGCCCTGGATTGAGTGGGTGATTTGTGGTCTTCAAAGTCCTCCGTCTCCTGAGCGTCGCCATCCGCATAGTGGCATCTTATGAATCGTGCCGCTTCCCAATTGCTCGTGAGCTCTGCTATTTCGAGTGCAGTGAACCCGAACTTGTCCACGCCAGTTCTTCCGTAAGCGACGACTGCTACATCTGTTGATCCTTGTTGTGTGCGTCGTCTTGCCTGTCTTTGGTCCGCGTTGAACAATACCTTGACAGCATCTAGCTGGCCAGTGTAAGCAGCTATATGAAGAGCCGTCAATCCATCAGAAGCTTCTATCTTTGAGTCTGCATTATTACGAAGAAGCATATTGGCTATTGGGGAGTGCCCGGCAGCGATGGCCCAATGTAGAGCAGTTTGTCCACAGTGGTCTCGAGCATTGACATCAGCGCCAAGTCGAATGAGCTGTTTCGCTAGGAATTTGTCTCCATGAATGCAGCTCCAGTGTAATGCAGAGCGCCCGTGGAAGTCTCGGGCGCCTAAGTCGGCTCCATTCTCGGCGAGGAAGAGAACAATGTGGTCTCGCCATTTCCTTGAGGAGGCGAGGAGCATCGCCGTCCACCCACATACTTTGAGATCGATTGTTGCTCCTCTTTGAACCAAGTCCACTACCATGTCTGGGTAGCCACTTAAAGCAGCCCAGTGAAGGGCGGTACGACCGCTTCGCTCGCGAAGATCGATGCTTGCTCCATGGTCTAGGAGCAAGCGGACAGTATCTTCTTGCCCAAGCCAAGCCGCATATGTGAGGGCTGTACATCCGCACATCTCATCCTCGGCGTTGATGTCGGTGCCGTTCTCGAGCAGGGCCAGGAGACGCAGCTCGTGGTGAGCGCTGATGTTGGAGAGAAAACCATTGACTTCAACGCTTCCATTGGACTTTCGAATCGCCATCTCCTTCATCAACGAACGCATGTCTGCGATCTCTAATCGCTTGGCCACTTTACTTACAACATCATGGCCATGATCTGTACACTCGATAAGGATCTCCGGCACGCCATTGCCGTGCATCAAAGCTGCTGCATCTAATGGTGTCCATCCATCCACGTCGAGCTTGTTCGCATCTGCACCTTTCTCCAGCAAGAGGCGTATCATACTTTCGTGTCCAATCAGGGCTGCCGCGTGGAGTGGTGTGAAACCGTACTTGTCGCCGTCATCAAAATCGGCGCCAAGTTCTATAAGCGTCTCTACTGCATCCATCTTGCCAGCGAGAGCGCTCCAGAGGAGTGCACTTTGTCCGTCCTGGTTCGTCGCTCTAACATTGGCACCATGGCTCACAAGAAGCCGTGCAAGTGCAGGATGAGATACTGTCCAGTGCATTGGGGTGTTATCATAATGATCTCGTGAATTCGGATTAGCACCATGGTCTAAGAGGACCTTTGAAGCTTCCACATGCCCCTCAGGCACACACCAATGCAGCGGCGTGCTTCCTTCGTCGTCAGTATAATCCACTATAGCGCCTTCATCTAGGAGCATTTGTACGGTTGCGTGACTCCCGGCTTCTGCTGCTAGAATCAGGGCTTTGTTGTGTGGTGTCTTGTCGGTCTGGCTGGAGGTGGTTGTGCTAAGGAGCTTTTTTATGATATCGTTGTGACCACTAATGATGGCCCAATGAAGCGCCGTCCAGCCTTCGACATCTTCTGTCGTAGAGTTTGCGCCCTGACCAAGAATAAGTTCCACGACTGCTTCATATTTATACCTGGCAGCTAGCATTAGAGCCGTCTCGCCGTGGCTGTTTTGAGCATCAACATTTGCTGCGGCATTCAGAAGCCACTTCATCGTTCGTATATGGCCATGCTTCGCGGACCACAGCAGTGGCGTCATACCAAAGCCGTCCCGACGATCGATGTCCATATCGCTTTGGATGAGATGCTGAAGGATCCGATCCATCCCCCAGTATCCCGCAGCGTGGAGATGTGTAAAGCCTCTGGGGAATTTATTATGCCAATCTCCAATTCGATGACGAGGAAGATGTAACACTTGGACGCAAGTTGTTAGTCTCTTCTGATCTCTCACGAAACCAAGGATCGCTTCTATCATATTGCTGTCCATGTAATTGCATGCGTGAGAATACCAATGCTGACATGCATACTCAAGGAAGCAATACCTATCCAATCGATCAGCCATGCTTTCTATATCATGGCAAGGACCTTCTGCGAACGGTTCGAACGATAAGTAAGTTAGGCAAGCCGTGGCAAGGTCCTTTTCCCGATCAGCTAAAAGCGTTTTGCCGAACTTCTGCAGATGCTCGTGGAGAGTGTGATGAGCCAATCGCACGCGGCCACTTGTTTCGTCGACCCTTATGAGACCCGAAGAGACCGAAAAAACTAGAACTTTGTTGTAAAGGGCGTCGCTCAACAGGTCGGTAGCTCCCGGATCAACACTTAAGGCGTGGATAAGCTCGTCCATGGAAATCGGTCTTCGTGCACAAAACACGTATGAGAGAACTTGTAGTGCGAATCCTTTATCTTCGTCCCCAGACTGCTCTATCCTCTGTAGACAAGCGTCGTAAAACTGGTGCACATCTTTTGGAAGGGTACCAAGAGCCTTGCGGATGTCAAGAGGTCGCCGCTTGGTGCAGAGAGTATCCATCTGGAGATTAGCCAAAAGAAACCTATATGTTTCGTCTGATCAGTACACATGAAAATGGCAGCTTGCACCAGAATACGGAGGCACGCGCAGTCTTACATTCCATTCGCTTGCTCGAGGAGTTTTCCTAGTATTTCGTTTCTCAAACTGGGATCTTGTGCAGAAACGTGGCGAAGTCTCGGATTCTTGGAAAGCTTATGCTCCAAGAATGCGCGGATATCGTCTTGGTGAGCAATGATATCTATCCGTAGGATTTGCGAGAACCGCCCGTCGAGATCGACACTGTAGCGCGACGTCACGAATAGTCGAACAGAGGTCTGAATCTTCGCAGCTGAGTCGATGAACCGTTCCCTATTCTCTTCAGAGCATTCATCCTGTTTAGTAAATAATTGTATTAGCAAATAGACCTTCATTCTTATTTCCCGGATCATGGAGGTATACCAAAGCGTCGACGAAGATGAAGGCTTTTCTAAACAGGCCCGATAAGTAGACGACAAGCGAGACGTAATCATCGTCGGTAGGATATGATCTCTTTCCTACGAACTTGTCGCAAAAAGCCTGAACCTGAGCAGGGAATGGATCACATTGCTCTGCGAATTGCCGAATAATGCTAGCCCAAATCTCTGAGACAGATTGGGTTTTGCTCTCCTTATAGTCGCAGTATACGTACGCTATCGCTGTGTCGGACTTTGGTGTGTTTTCTTCGACGTAGCACACTGCTGTTGACCTATGCTAGTAGTCAGCGTGAGTAAAATACAAGCATCAAAGTCTTTTAGGAGGGTGTGTTTCTCGAATGTGTGAGTCGTACATCATAACGGTCTTCCCAGCGCCGGCTTGACAGGCGTGTTAGCAGCTAGCTGGAAAAGAGGATCGATTGCCTTACGATCCCCAGGGCACCAAAGGAGAGACGGTTGTGTGCCATGTACCCAATCTTGGAAAGCACCTGTGTCTAGAAGCCATTTCCCAGTGCCTGCATGGTGTTTGGCAAACACCTCTCGTTGGTGATCCTCATAATCGAGATTGGACAACCACCTCAGAGCGGTCTCTTTTTCCTGATCTATATCACTTGTCAACACACCGTTTGAGGTTTCCATTCTATGCCCACTGACTGGTTGAAAGCTGACTGTTGATTCTTGCATCCAAAGTGACGCGACTCATGCTTTGCTCCAGATGCTCCATAGACGACAGCATTTTGTGAGTGTCAGCGCGAAGTTCTTTCGTGCTCGATTTCGTCTGTTCGGCCGCAGATAACATTTTGCGAACATCGGCATGGACGTCTTTCGTGTTCAGCTCCGTTGCGATGGACAACGTCGCGTTTTGCACGATGTCCCGCCCATGCTGGACTGCCTTTTGAAAGCGCTGATGTGCATTTTTGAGATCAGAGTCTTCACCAGACGCCAAAGATCGAAATGCCTTGACTGCATTGCAATTAGCCATCTGCCTTGTAAGTGGTGACAAAGTTTGCCCGCAAGGCTAAACACACATACCAATGCGCTTCCTATTGATGTACCTGGTATAGGTCCCGCAAAGCACAAGCACGGAGCTGAAAACTAGTACGATTGCTGTTTTGAGTTGAGGTATTGATGGAACCTGAGTTTCCCAAAGCTGGATGCCTTTGAGATACGATTCGACATCTTGGAAAAAGTCCGCGAGCTTGTCGTAGTCACCTGATACATTCTTCGCAGTCTGTAGATCGTTACGAAGCTAGACAGCAAACTTCAGAACGAGCGCTTACTCACTTTGATCAGGTATCGAACGGCGACAAATATGGCTTCACTTGGAGGGAAGGCCTAGGCATAGTTAGGATGTTTAGACACGGCTGGTGTGGCGGGTTCTCATACAGCTTTGCTCGCTTGAGCTACGACTTCGCTCAAGGCCTCTATAGGTTCTAAACTCTCGCTGACGAGCCTCCTGAACCGTGATAAGCCCGAGCCATCGTGGCGTTGATTGAGGAAAGACGTTTCCATTTTGCTAATCTCTGTAATAACTTCGCCGATACTGGTTGAGTGTTTCGTAGTGAGTATTTGGCTGTTACCAGTGATGTCAGCGTAGTTGTCAAGGGCTTCTTGCCATAGGAGTCCAAGATCGGACGCAGCGCCCAGAGCCAGCGGCATACTGGCGGACATTGTGAGAATCTTAGCATGCCTGCACACCTGAATCTTTACAGAGAAAGAAAAACGCGGGTGTTCTGAGTTCCTAACCAACAGTATTTACCAACACCACAGCTGGAGCGGGGCCTTATCGACTGCAGGGGTACGTACGGTACGCCTAAAGTCGAGCGGCATCCTGCAGTTGGGAGCAAACAGAGCGCGTCACATTGCCTGTTTGATGTGTTGTGTTGCAGAACTTTCACCTCCTCTCAACGCGCGATGGGTCTTGAGTCTGCCGTCTCTCCCAGGGTAAGGAATGAATTCGCAGATTATATACGAAACAATCCCAACGGTCGGCGGGTGTCGCAAACCGATCATGCCCATCTGATCAGTTGGTTGACAAATGACGCACCCTAAGTCGCAGCGAGAGTCCAGCCGTCGTCACTACGTCCGGAAATCCTTTGCATGGAATGCTGAAGAGTGCACTCTTGTACCGCTGCCAAAAAACACGACAAGACCAAGTTCGGAGAGTCATCACAGACGATCGAACAGGGGGATATAGTGGCAGCCGTGCATTGCAGTAATGGTCACGCCGGCTGGGATGCAGCCTGGAAAAATGTCAGCAGCCCCTACTATGGTATCTTGCGTGCAGACGTCATATTTCTGTTGAAGAGATGCAGTGTATGCGTCGGAAATCCTCAGAAGCGTCCTAAGAGGGATCCTTCATTAACTAAGCTACTTGAGACGACAACTTCTGCGAATGCCCCTTCTTTGGACCTCGACGACGTCCTTTTCGACGAACCAAGCACCGGACGAATCACGGATGAGTCGAAAGAATGAAGCCTGTATTTTATTCCGCCCAATAACGATCTCTCAGTGGACACGGCTCCTCGAGGCTGCGCGGCACTTTTCGGGGGGTGGGGGAAGACCAGTCTGAGGATTTTTTCCCCAACTAAGGGAAAATGCCCTTAGTTACAAGTAGACTGCGAGGGTCCCTGCCCAAGGCCAACGGGTACTCCGCGACCGGTGGACTAGTGGTGAGCTGATTCGCAATGACCTCTATCTGCTCCCATCGCCGCAAAAGCGCATTCTTTTGGCATGCCTTGCCAACTGCCAGCGTGCGAAGAGTCGCCAGAGCATTTCTGATTATTCCCAAATATTCTTGGAGCAAGATTCCGAGCAGCTTGGCAGCCTTCGAAAGAGTCCCTTCCTTGTCTTCCTCTTCATCGTCGTAACTCTGCCATTCAGCATGTTTGCAAGAGATGAGCCGTAACGCGACCCAGACCTTGTTATTTTTCTTGGACCCTTGGTGAATAATAAAGTCTCCTAGGTACCCTCTATCCTCAAGATCAGCCTTTTGTCTTGTGCTTAACCGCGGGAGCAATAAGTCGTTCAGGCACAGGCCGTCCCATCGATTCTCGTGCAGCAAAAACCCATATTCTGCCAATAAAAAATCGTTGGTGTGTTCTCCGTACGAAGTGCACAGCTCCTCGCCTGTTTGGTACTGACGTTCGGCAGTTATCTTATACCCTTCTGTCGAGAAGGACACGCCGCATCCGGCATCTGCGTGATTGAACAGATCGGCCATTGGAAGCAGGGCCAAGCGGTCGTGCCAAGGATACTCTAGCATGGAGGGCGTCTCGAAGTAGAAAGATCTTGTGTTGGTGAGCAGCCAGGCATACATATAATCTCGTCGATGCACATGCGTGAAGCCTTTTCTAAAGGCGGTCCAGTCAGCTTCGAACCTGGCGCATTGCTGTTTCAAAAGACGCCCGGCCTCAGCCGGTAGTAAATGTTGGAGCTCCTGGGGCCACAGCATTGGCACAGTCTCCTCGAAATCCTTCCATTGCGGTACTAGGCTTGCCCATTCTGCCCTGTCACTGCCGTGCAGTGCAAGTTCGGCAGCTAAAAGGCCATGAATGGACATGTCCTGAGAAAGCTTTCCGGAAACCTCCTTAGGGATTGTATGCAGGCTGCGGATAGCTTGAAAAGGTATCTCCATGATTACGTCTCCTTGCTAACGATTGGTTAACGAGGACTGCTTGGCCCAGGGAATAGGTCCTACGGACTTACAGCTAATTCGCGAGTGGCCACCACCCCGATTCCACGGTGAGGTAGCACGGCCGGCGCAATTCCGAGCATCTTGACTCCCTCTTCATCCGCTCTGCGGAGGAGATCATCAATTGAGGCCATATTGATCCTATGAAAAGACCGTCTTAGATGAAAACAAGATTGACGCGGGCAATGACGAACCTGCTCCGTGCCTAGGTAAGAAACTATACGCCGTACGGAACTCGCGTAACCGGGAATTAACCGTAGTGACGACTGCCTAAAGTAAGTATTGGATCTCCACAATTGTCAGTGGCTTAACGCTGTACCTAGAGGCCCGGCAGGCCTATCAAGGCGTGTAATTGGAGAGGATGGAATGGAATGGAAAACACGCGTCTTCATTGGTCCTACATATTTGCTTGCTTTTAATGGGAATCATCTTTACGAAATGGCAATAGTCTCCATCTTCTACACATATCTCTCTTAGTGCTCAAGTCCCTCTAAGATCCCTCTCAATACCTTCTGAACTTCCAAAGACCTCTCGCTCGCAAGCGCTTTGCTCACCAAATCTATGATTTGGCCGCCATCTGGCCCTGTTTTCCCGAAGACATCCCGCGCCCTCGCCTTGACAACTGCCCCAATGGCAGACGCCCGCATCACTCGCTGCGATTCTGTGCCCGTCTCAGACATCTCCGGGTCAAGGCTATTCAATAATGTGAATGCGATGGCCTTGTCGTCATTGGTAGCAGTCGATTTGGACTTGGCGTCATCCATCATGTCGCGTACGCACTCGTACCAGACCTGTCGCTTGATGGTTGAAAAGCGGGTGCTTGATAGGAAGGGTTTGAGTATATCGAGGATCTTGCCGAGGACAGCTGTAGCGTCTTCCTGCATGCGAGCACGACTGTACCCCCGAGCAATTGCTTCGAGACCGTTCTTGGCTGTCTTTTCGAGATGGCTGTCTTTAGAATCAACGTCCATCTTGTCCTCGTCGTTCATCTCCTCAAGGTAAGGCGTGACAACAGTTGCAATATCGTCCAGTATGTCTAGATCGTCGCGTGCCTTGGCGAACTTCCACAATGCTGCAAAGGCGTAGACACGGTACTCGTCGTTGTTGCGCTTAGCCTCCCGGATGGCAATCTTCTTCATCTGCGCGGAAATCTTGTCGTCACCAGCCCAAAGAGCCCGGCCCTTCTCCACGAACTTTGGATAAGCATCCAGCAGCTTCTCCTTGCCAGCGAAAGTCTTCAGTGCCAGGACCTTATCAAAGACCGGCCAGATCGCTTTCAGGTTGGCGTCGTTGATCTGACCACTGGCCTCACTGGCTTTTGCAACGTCTGCCGCCATTGCTGCCACGGTGAATGCGCCTCCATGCCGCAACGCCCACTGGGTGGTATCCAAGCAGCGCTCGACAAGGGAGACAATCTCAGTAACATAGCGGACCACCGTTCGGCTGGTACCAGCATGCTGATTCCACACCTCTTTGAATGCTTTGCTGGTGGACTCATCGGTATCGTGAGATCCGAGATAGGCAAACGGGAGTAACTCCGTCTCCAAAGCGGAGAAATGATCGGGTGATATCTTGGCCAATGCAACTACAACCATTGCTACTCTTTGTCGTCGGGACTCCTCCTCTGCTTGGAAGTACATGTTGATGAACTTCTCACAGAAACGCTGCTTGGAAGCGTCTGAGGCAACTCTCAACATATACGCTGTCGCGCGAGCGTATGCTTGGCTGACTTCGTCATTCTTGTCCATCGTTTGCTTCTCCATCATCTGGAGGAAGCGTGCGGAGAAGGGCTTAATGTCGTCGATATGGCGAGTAAAGAGGACAGTCAGAACTCGACTGCATCCAACCTTTGTAGGCATGCCAATGGCGCTCTTGATGGTGGCCTCGAGTTTGGGAGCAAGTGCAGCCATAACGTCGGCGTCGACGAAACGAAGGGCGTTGTCTATGGCCTCAGTAAGAGGTGATCTCTCGACGATTTGTGACCGCAGCTTGTCGATCTCGTCACGGTTGTCCTCGCCTGCCCGTTGGTAGTAGTAGTTGATTTGTTCCGGCTCGATCGAGCTGAGCAGGCCCAGTATCTGCGGCACCATGTCGGGAATGAAGGGCTCCAAAGCGTTTCCGCCCTGCTTGGCAATTTTGATAACTGTGCCAGTCGCAAATAACCGGACTTCTTGCACCGAGCTATCTACGCCCTTGTCGGATAATAGAAATGGCAATGCCTCCTGGATCATGGCCCTGGCAGCTGCCCCATTCCCGCCGTCCTCAAGCTGTCGGACAAGGCTCGTAGATAGAGCGATGCAGAGTTGCAGCGCGGCTTTTCTGACCGTTCCTTTGACATCGTCAAGGACTTTGAGGGCCGAGTTCCAGATATCGCGGTAGTATTTCTCGTACTGAGGGAACGGTCTTCCCTGAATGAGGTTTGAGATTGCACCACAACTAGCCTCGCGGACTCGCCACTCTCTGCCCAGGATGCTCTTCAAGAGATCCTCCATCATTGTGTCAAAGTGCTTGTCTACGGTGGCATTGGAATCCTTGACCACAGCGTTCCAAATGTCCTCCATAGTGCGCTGGACATTCTGATTTGGATCGAAGCGGTACCTGTACAGCTTGGAGCAGAGGTTGGCGTCAACCTCAGATTCTGAGATGATGCTGCTGAGACCGAAACGGCCAAAGGCGGATCTAGTGGTCCATGTGGCTGCGTTTGCGGCTAGAGACATGAATTTGTAAACAAGTCTTTGATCGCCAACTTCATTTGCGAGGTTGACAATGTCCTTGTACGATGTAATCGAATTGCCTTCGCCGGTCGGTAGCGCTCCGGGCTCAAACAGCTCCGTATCCTCGTCCACCTTCAGTTGAGTGGACGAACCAGTAAAGGCCGAGACAAGATCCTTCACCAGAGCGCTCTTCAGATCAGCATCACCACGCTCATAAACCAGGGACAGCCCACGAGATGCGGTCTCCTGCACAAGTTCATCGCGAGCACTCAACAAACGCATAAATGCTGCTTGTGCTTCTCGCAGCCGAGATTGGACAACCTTAAGATGAGAGCAATACTGCACTATGCAGAACAGCCACAGACCAGAAGCCTTTAGAAGGGAAGGCTTCGTGGTTTTGCAATCGACGAAGAGCTTGTCAAGAACTGCGACAACTCTCGCCTCTCGCGAGCCAGCCCGCTTCTGGCAGCTTCGGGGCTCAACGTCAAGGGTAAGCTTCACGTAATCCGAATCCCAGCGTGCAATTGCAGCAGTGATCGCGTCTCCGACGGTAAGATGAATCTCGACTTGCTTGAGCTCGTGAAGAGCAAACAGCTCTTTGAGGATACTGCCAAGCACACCGTGCGACCATCCATCACCACCTTCTGGAGGCGAATCGTCGCTATTATCTTCCAAGCCGACGGCAAGTCTTCCGAGAGCAATAACGGCCTTTTCGTTACCCTTCTTTGCCAGGCCCGCCAGTTTTTTCACAACATTTTCAAGAGAGTAGGTTCCCTCTGAGGGCGGAAGTGTGAGCCCGGCAGTCCAGAGTTGGGCAAAAGACCTAAGGGCAGTCTCGTGTAATGATTGCGGAATACCATCGTCGATGAGGAAATGAGATGGGTACTCGATATGTTCCGGAAGAGATTGACCGTAATAAACACTTCGGGAGTACAGGTGTCCATATGTTAGACAGGCGCCTTCAACAATGTTCAGAGTGCTGCCGACAGCTTGGGTGGCCTTCCCGAACTGAGAGCTGAGTGTCGAACCAAACTTCTCGATAGCTTCGACGTTGTTGGTGAGGTGGGAGACAAGAATACCTAGGGCCTGAGCTCCAAGAGCTCTGATTTCTTTGTTATTTGATGTGATCAACGGGGAGAGCCGATCACTGAAGCGAGTCAAATAACCAACAGCTCCTCCAGGGCTGAGCGACGCCATATTGACAAAACATCTAATGCACTCCTCTGTTATAGGAGAGTCTACTCGAGAGGCACCGTCAATGCAAGCTCTCAAGTAAAAGACAACAAAGCCGCTATCAATGGAATGCAGGTACTCTCGGATCTTTTCGCGAGTTTTCATATCTGTTTCGACAAGACCACTGAGTGCCTGCATCCAGTTTGCTTCCACTTTGAAGTCGTCAAGAGCCGTAAGAAGCATGATCTGGTAGCAATAGCGCAGGGCGGTCGGAAAGGCTGCTTGTCGCTGACCTGCGAAGTTCTCGAAGACGTGATGGCTCGACTCCGACAAGTTAGGCATTCTTTGAGGATCCGAATGCGTATCAGGCGTGATGAAAGAACCGAAGAAGGTTATGACCATTTCTTTCCAGTCCGGGAGAGCAGGGCTTTTCTCGACGTGTGCATAGTAAGTCCACGGATCCAAACCCTTACGTCCTTGCTCTATCACATCACTGCGCTCGTTCTCCCGCCCGTCGATCGCGAGCAGGTCAATCCATCGGCCGGTGATATCAGAGAACTTGATGCATTGATTTGCCCACTTGACAACGGCATGACGAGTGCTGCGAACTGCGGGGGCCTGATCAGGCAGATACATGTATCTAAGCAGCATCGTCTTGAGCTCATCAGCATCGTCACCCTCTGCGGCTGGAATAGCAGCAGTCAGACTCGACAGAGCCCCATCAATATTGACCACTGTATCGCTGGGATCTTCAGATAATGACTTGAACAGCCACGCCGCGAGACTCAGGACCTCTTTGGCAGTTAGACCGGCGCTCCGAGAAAGAATGCCGATTGTCTCGTAGGCCTGCCCACGAAGAAGAGAGTCTGTAGTCGCTACCGGCCACCCTTGGGCTTCGATGTACTGCTGCATGTGCTTGATGAGAGGAGGGCCAATTTTGAAATCGCTCTTCGATGGCCCAACTTGCGCTACCCAAGCGATAAATTTGAATAGCGCCTGATCAAGCTTTCTTCGTTCCAAGACGCTTGATGGCTGCAACGAAGAGTTTGAAGACCCATCCGCCGGTGCAAAGTCCAGATTGACGACGGCCATGATCTCATCGGACATGGTAGCGGCTATACTCGACTTGCAGAGCATTGTAAGTATGCGAGTTCGATAAGCAGCCGGAAGCGTCGAATGGACCTGGAAGAGCCGCTTGACCATGGCCTCATCCTCCATGGATACTGAACTCCTCTTAAGAATTTCCTCAGCCGCAGCTGCCACGCGGTTGTCTGGATTCGATGCGCCGTAAAGGCTGGTCAAGAACTTTTCTTCGTCCGTGAAGGCGCCACTCGCAAGCAAGGCAACCAATTTGGCTTTCAACTCTGACATCCGTTGAAAGACCTTCATCCCGCTCGGGTTGTCGACGGTCACGAGTTGGATTTCATCGGGGGAGAGAGTTGGGTTGGCCGAGGCCCAGGTCTGAGAGTTGACGGGTGCCCTCAGCCGTAGGAAAACACCAATCAATCGAGCGAGATACTGTGCATCAGCTGGTTCGGAGATTCCTATAGTAGCTTTGAAGTTTTCGTCATCCTTGCTGCCCCTAGGAGGTATGTTCACGTTGAGCAGTAAGCGAAGGATGATGTAGAGAAGGGCGCCGGCTCTTGCTTGGCCTTCATCCTTGGAACATCCGCGTAGCGTGACTGGGATGAGGTCTCTCCGAGCATCGTCGTCAATTCGTTCCAAGCTGTGTTGAATTCCAGAGATGTCTAATTGCTTCACCAATGGAGACTCGTTGGACTTGTATTGTTCCATGAGAGCCTTCACCGGCAAAACCACCCTGCGTAAAGCGTAAGCATTGAACCCCAAACATTTGCGCATATCTGTACTTACCCTGGTGGCTGGATGAAGGTTTTAAGTCGAGCATATATCTGGACTACCTGATTTCATGAGCATCTTATACTGGGAGGAGGGCGTTCTGTGCTAACGTACCTTCGTTCTCACGGCAGCATGCTCACTCGCAGCTTTGAGTAGGACAGGTGTCAGGTATCGCTGCAGAAGCTGACTGAGCTTGTCCTCATTGTTGGCGACAGCCAGAATCCTGAACTCGACGCTGTCGAGCAGCTGGAGCTCCCTCTCCATCGACGATGGCGCCGCCATCTTGGAGGCGTGCTGGGCGGTGGGGATCAATGGGACTATCACGGAGCTTCGACTGCGACTAGGTACCACGTTTTGATACTATATCAGGGCAGGAGAAGAAGGTCAAAGGATGTCCCCCGTAGTTTAGGAAAAGGAATTCGTGTTGGACATGAGTTGGAAGGTCAGCATTCGTATGCCAACGCGAATCGACGGCGAGGCTCTGTGGTTTTGCTGGGCAAGGCTGCGACCTGACGACGTCGTCCATGAGGTTGACTAAGCGGGGTGCCGTGAGCTTTCCCAAGTCACATGACTAATTCTTTGCCCTTCGAAACGTGTGGACCATTCATCAGCAGTACGCACTGAATTGCTGCCTTCATTTTCAGAAGCTTTCCAGACCAAGCAGAAGCTGGAGAATGGCCAAAATTACAAGCCACGTGAATTTCCTGGGGGACTATATTTGCATGTGCGACAATGCTGCCTAGCGAAGATCTCCAATAACCTCACGGATTTTGTAATGATGAGCCATTGGAACATGCTCAAAAGTCTTTTTCGGCTAGGGCCACTGTCTCTGATGCTTCGACTATAATTGTTCCTAAGATGAGGCTACGTTGCTCACCATATTGAAATCCTTCGCAACTTCCCAGACATCCATTCAGCGTCCAATGGAAATGTCTAACAGAAGCTTGAATACCAACGAGCTACTATCCTAGAGTACCGGTCCTTGAACGGGACTTCTGCCCGGCCACTCCGGAACCAGCGGGAGAACCGTCTCCACTGCCGACTCGGCCGGCCTGTCCAGCTTTTGCCTCAACACCATCCGAAATCGGGCTGTCACGAGCACCGAGAGATCCCTGGTTATGGGTCTCGACGTGGCAGTGTTTATCCAGTACGGCGCGGTGCGAAGAATCGGGGCCGATGGAGGGTCATGTGTCAGACACCATTGAACAGGGAGGTCTTCACAATCTCGCGCGTCGGCACAATGACGTCGGGAGGAACAGATAGACTCCTATTTTCACATTATGCAGGATTCGAGATGTGATAGTGCAATTCTGGTGAACGTCCGGTCTGAATCGGCGCCTGATATCGAACACGGTCGATTTTGTAGAGTCCGCTTGAAAATGCTGGCCTGCTAATTCTTGGATCGCTGCGTTAGAAGATGCGTACCTACTACAAGGACAGTGATGGCACCTCAATCCAAGACATGGATGGACTTTTTAGGTGGAAAGATTTCTGGGCTGAAATTCAAGACTCGCCCCGCATCGCTACGAGCACGCCGATCGACAAGGGAGCAACCCTCATCAGGTACAGAGTACCAACGAGCTGCTAATGCCTGTCATCGCCAAATGATGTGGTCCGGGTGTCATTGTGTCATCGTGGACTAAACGAAGCCATAGTTTCTCCTCTCCAATGCTGAAGCTCTGGTGAATATTCTCCGGAGATAGAGGAGATCTTGTGACGTGAAGATTTTGTTCGTGCTGATGGATGCAAGGAAGCGGCCTATAACGCGCCTTTGTTCAATTGCTGACCCATGCTGTTCGTAGAACCCTGTTCTAGTGCTCACGGGCCCTGGAAGTTCTGGAAACGGCCACTCGTCATCTTACCCGCGGCAGAGCCTGAGACGGCAAAGCAAGGCATGTAACCTTGCTAGGTACAAGGGTCGCTGGCCGATCTGCAAGCGGATTCCAGGACCCCGGTAGGTACGGATGCGGGAAGACGAGGTAAAGCTTGAGCTCAAGAATTCAATTCGCGGTCTCAATGAGCCATGCATCGACCTATGGATTTTGTGTTATGCTAATGGTTCGACCAATACCGTAGCAAGTGCCATATCTCACGTTGAGACCTGGTCTTTAGGAGACAAAGGGTTGCCATCTCAGTCGTTAGGCGGAGCCATCAGAAGGAACGAAAGGCAATGCACATGCTTCGGAAAGCCTGTTTCCAGCGTCAGCGATTGGGTACATATCGTTACAGTCGGTTCAAGACCCAAAAGGGCGTCCACTTCGCGTTGCCAGACTCTAGCCCGAAGAGTGCAGCAGCATGATCAATGTATGAAATAATCTCTCACGCGGTATATCCACAATAGAGACGCGCAGAGTTGTGGGAAAACACCCCATTTGCTGGCTGGCTGAGAGACTAAGCCTGCAACTATGTCGACGGCGCACCGCGGCGCCACACTTGGCTCGAACCTCTTTGGAACCTGTGCTTCCACAACCTGGGGCAGCTGTCCCTAGAAGAGAGCCATTTATTGAAATCATGTAACTGGCCGAGCTGAAACACGATGTCGTATTGAAGCAAACGAAGTTGGGCAACGCTGCGGGTTGCCATTAAGGTAGGTAGGTAGGTAGGTAGGAAGAACATCTGTGGCTGCCTGGCGAGAATCCACGAAAGGGAGCAAGAACTCTCTCACATGTAGTTACATCCATCTTCGCTTGAAGCAGTCTGATGCAGCCACTCCCCTCTGAACCTTTTTGAGACGTTCAGACATTGTGTAAGCGTCAAAGACGCACTTGGGTCGTACACGGGAACGATTGTCAAGAATTGCGCCGACGGCGCTTTCAGAGTCCAATGTGTTAGAGCAGCTGATGTTTGGCCCTGTTGAGTAATGGCTGATAATGGAAACCATCCGTGGAGAGCGGAAGTACCTGAGGGTATTGCACGACAGGAGAGGTATAGGAAGCTGCGATGATCCTACTACTTCGGTTCGTTTTCTAGACTAGACGAAACAGCGATTCGCTCCTCTGGCGCTAGCTGTGGAACGTTGCTGCAATTCTGCACGTGGATAGAAGCCGGGGAAACAGGAATTCGAGGAGACGAAATAGGGACATGCCGTGAACCTGCTGTTTCGAGTTGGCACCTTTTAAGCGACTGGCATACCTGACGAAGCCATAGGCGAGCGGCATTGAACACATTCAAGGGTTCTGGCGATGGATAAGACAAGCAATTTCGGCCGCCCTGACAGCCCTTTTGTACACGGACACGCCGAGGTTATGTGAAATGACGGACTGAGACACTGCTATGACCACTCGCTCGTCCGAATGGCATGACAGACGATGGCCATGATGAGAGATCGACGGATGCAAGGTAGGTACGTACAACGAGGAGAGGCCTGCTGTATGTATCGCACGAACAATGTTAGCGCACTGTGAAGAACGCCGGCAGGGCTCTTGTTGCTACTAGTGGTCGTCGGTTGCTTACCTGCGGTCAGCTCACAGGTCACCCTCGCCATTTGTATGGACGGCGCTTTGTTGCATCATCTTTATTCAATCGCCTACAACAGCGATCTTGTGATCTGCAGACGGGAGGGATCTGACGCGGAAGAGCTGGTATAAAGTATCTGCAGCACAGTATCTTGAGATTCAAGAAGCAAAAAAATGGCACTGGCTGCCTGAGGCATGATGTTTCTCTGCCTTACTTGCAGGAAGCATGAGGCAGGAGGTCCTGAGGCAGGCAGCTCAGGTATGAGGTGTGGTTCCCGTCTCCCGTCGCATCCCCTCCACCTCTTCCGTCTTCCCCCGGTCTTCATCCAAGATCCAACAGCCTATATCGTTGCAACTTCGATTCGAGCCAGATCGACTTCTTGGATCAGCACCACTTCGCGATCCACTCCAGCGCCGCCCTGGTTTGTTTGTCAAACAACACGGTCGTTAAATCCCAACGGTCGCTGATGCCGGACATGCCCTGGCCTGGTTCACCCAACAGGCGACAAGCATCAGGTTCTAGCCGCACGCCCACAAGCGGCTCAAGCAGGGATTACCCTTGCTAGGGCGGCCACACCACGAGTTTTTTCAGCAGGACAGGACCTGGCCAACTTGATGACTCCTGCGAGAACTCAGCCTCCCCGGACGCCTGAGCCCGCACAGCGTGCCTGTACCGGCCTTGTGTTAGCGCGTTTTGGCACAGGGTTGCAAGCTTTGACCCCTCCAGCGGCCCTGTTATTAGGGTTTCGGTATCTCTCCGCCGTGACGAGTACTTTGCATGTACTTTTGCTAAGTTCTTGACGAGAACCTCATTGACCTTGGAAGGCCAGGCATTCCACGGGCGGAAAGGACCCTGGGAGACTCCCGTCGCCAGAGACAAGCAGGGGAATGAAGCTGCTGCTCGCAGGAGGCCGAGATGTCTGACATTGGATCCCCTGCCCGGCCCTGCGAGACTACTCTCCTCCTTCCGCCTGCCGATCACAGCTGAGATGCAGCTGGCCACTCACGGCTGCTCCCATTGCAAGTGATCCCTTGCTGCCCAGGGAATACGCGAGCACATGCAACAGCCAGCAATGCACAGTGCTGCTTTTCTGTTTCTCTCGCTGAATGTGCCTGCCCATGGCATTGGAAGCTGGAAGGAAATGTAGGGCGTGCGCACCGTACCCCGTACCTTCCTCCAAGTTCTTCCCACCTCATGAATGGAAGGCGCGTCTCTCAGCACCTGCAGTGCAGTCATCCGGCAGAAAGCTGCCACCCCCCTCCATCTCTTTCAGTGCTGCCCCATCATACGCCCTCACCCACACACCTTTCGCTTTTCGCCCTCGCTGAGGCCATCCCGAGCTCGCCCCGGAAAGCCTCCAAAGTGTCTTCCTTCTCCTTCGGCTCTTCTCTTTCCACGGCGCCGTAGCGTCGTCGCTCGCGCTGCCTGTGACTTTTCACCGTGCCCGTCCAGATTCTTAGTAACTGCTGCCCTCTTCCCATTTTATTCGCCCCCTCCCCCTCTCCTTCCAGGCCTGTCTTGCCCCTCCCCACATCGCTGCTCGTCTCTCCCAGCTCCCAGCTCGCTCGCAATTGCACTCTGCAATCCGCTTCGCCTCTGAAGGATCCTTGTTGCTCGCCCCAAGTTCGCCCTGCTTCATCATCGTCAAGGCGTTGGATGACTGCTTGTCCTCTGGTTCTCTCGACCGCATCCTGTATCGGCGTTTGGCTCTCGTCATCATTGTCCAGCAACCGCAAATCCATCCTCTCCTCCCACTGGTCGCTGTCCGCGCTCGAGTCCGGCGCTGACTCAAGGCCCTGCTAACGAGCACGCCCCGAGTCAATAAGACACCCTCCAGGACCAAGACCTGGGCCTCTACTGTACGTACCAGCACGACATAGTGCGCGCTATCCCGACCCTGTCCATCGTCCGGATTCTTCCATCGATTTCGCACCCTGCAGCCTCTCCGTCACCAGGCTCCAAGCCAAGGCCTCATTCGTCGGTTGCAGTGTCTCAGTGCCACCCTTAGCAGCCCAGATCGAAGATCCCTTGCCGGCGGAAAGGCAAGCCCCCTGTCAGCAATTTTCCCCTACCCTCGTCCCCGCGCGACCCGATTGTCCCCAAGGCCCAAGCCCCAAAGCGGACAAGACCAGGTTGAAAAAAAAGCTCTGCCTTTTTTCAACCCTCTTCTCTTCCCACCCTACGACGTAACCCGCGGATTCTTCTTTTTTCCTCCCTCTTTGCACACACTCTCTTCCTCATCACGGCTGCGACGGTTCTTCCCTATTGCGCGTGTTGTTTCCGGAACGTTGGCTGAGATAATCACGGTTGTTTTTGTTGGCGCCTAAAAGTGAGTAATTACCCCTTCCCCCTTCTTTCATCTCTCCTTGGTTCCTGCATCGTGGCATGGTGTGCGATTTGCGCCTGGGATCCGAAGCCGAGCCTCAAGTCCAACCCCCACGCCCAACTATGACGATTGGACACCACCGCCGACGACTACCGAGAGCGCGACCGTCTCGACGACCTACAAGCCTGTGCTCTTGTCTACTGTTTGACGCGCCCTGTTGAATGCGATTCGCAACGCATCCTTAACCTGGCCGGCGATGCCCGGATGCGCCTTGCCCTTTCCCACGACCTTCGGACGATGAGTCAATACATCGGTATCCTCTTTTCTGTTTCGCATGGCTCGCGACCTAAGATCTGGAGAATGAAGGATGGCAATGGACAAGAAGCGCTTCGACGTGCGACCGACGCTGTCTTTGCCCTGGCGAAGGACTCCTTCCGACCCGTCTCGACATCGCCATCATAGGACCTGGAATTTTCGACAACAAGGATTGAAACTTAGTTGCTCCTTCTGCGGAACATGAAGTCGGACAGATCTGTAAATGGAGAGCGGTCGTCCGATACGAAACTGGTCACCCATCCCGGAATTCCGTCGCGCGCACATTGGCCATGGTCCAGTCCCTTTCCGATATCCAACTTCAGTTGCGACTCCGGCGCATGTGAAATTCAAGAAGCCATCGGGCAATGGTCGTTCTCATGGTCGTGATGACCTGCGGCCTGAGTTCAGCGCTCGATTGAAGAAACTGTTTGGGTTCAGCATAATAGGGCGGTGCCACTCTAAAAACAACGAGAGCGATGGAAAGGCGGAAACAATGAGGAGCAGAGACTCGCGGTCCTTCAAAACCAGTCGGCCATGGCTTGCGCACACATAACCCAATCTCTGGATGGTCTGGACTAAACTTTTCACGAACGGGGCGGGAGTGAATCTTGCTTGCTAGCATTTCTGAAAAGGCCACGTGAACCGATATATTTCTGCTTTCATTGCTGGAATCATTGCTGGAACGGAGGACGAGCGTCTGCCAACATTACCTACGTGTTTTCAGCGAGCCTAAATCTCTTTGCAACCTCGGTCGAGCTGGGTCAGGACTTATCGATGCACCATGCCTGGACGACAAGAACCATGGGATCAGCAGGCCTTCCGGAATACTAACAGCTGACGATAGGTTCAACTCCTTCAAAGAACGTTTGACGAACTGTTTACCACATTCCTTGGAATCCCGGTAAAGTCGATACGTTCTGCCTCCGATCTCATCTGGGCACCGGTTTTGAACGTCTTCTCGTTTCACCTCGCAGTCACTTCAAAGCAATCTCCTGCTTTTTCGTAACGGGGCGTGTTGGCGTATAAGAGGAGTACTCTCATTCTCATCTGTACGACTGCTTTTCGGAGTCTCGGCATTGGGTCTGGATACCAGTCTTTCTCGATTCCCAATTCCGGTTCGTTTGGCAACCTCGCATCTCTGGGGAATAGACTTGGCGTGAAGGTTCGTTGGTTGCATTTTTTTCCATATCAACATCAAAGTCCTAGGCTCACAAGGTGCTGTTCAGGTCTAACGATATCCACATCTTACGACGTACTTTTCCGAATCTTTCTCGTAGGTACTTGCCGAATTTTTGACTCACGATCCCTTATTTTGTTGCCTTTTGCGGCCGCATAAACTCTCTCTATCGAAATATTTTGTCCGATTGGGCGTGGCTTGCGAGGAACAGAAGGCGTACCCTGTTGAAGAGCGTCAAAAGCCCTACACACAAATTTTGCACACTATATCAGAGACGACATGGCACTGACATTTCTTTGCAGCTTTCTTAGTCCTTTCATCCTACTATTGGGACAGGATCAACCTTCTTCGTGAGTAGAAAGCAACCTATATACGCCCCGTTCCCCCCAGAATCCCCCTTGATGTTCGGTTGGGCAACACAATATCACGCCGAGTTGGCATCGATTTTGGGAGCATTGCCTTGGGATACAGCGAATCTGGCCGGGCGCTGGATGGGCCATGGTCAGACTTCAGTTTCTCGAGACCTAGCCGTGGCTTTAAGCCTTTGGCCAACCTTGAATCACTGATCCTGAGCTGGAACTCCCTGAATTTTCCTCGCTGGCCTTGATTCAATCAGTGCTGGCGAAGCAGTCCGCCTTGACTGGGAAACTCTGACCCACCTCTCATTCCTCCCACTACTTCATTTCTACTCCCTTTCTCCTCACATCCACTCTAACTCTCTCTTACGCTCTCGGGCCTCTGGAAAGCGCTGGCGTTTGGTGCGGATAGACTGTTTCTGACTTCCTTTTCAGTACTCGAATCTCTGTTGCGTCGCTTCTTAGGGCTTTGCAACATTCATTAGGTAAGCTATCTCGAGCGTGGTACTTCTAACCCGGCGCTGATCCATTGGCAGTCTTGCTTCAATCAATCCTCGACTCTGCAATTCTCTCGATCGCCGGTATGATATCCATAAACCTTGTCACACATCACTGCTGCGCCTCTATGAAGCCATTTACGGCTCCATCGTGGTCCACCGCTTCCTTCGATGCCCGAGCCGTTTCCCCCTTGCATAGTGCCTTCATCTCTCTTCCCTTGCTTCGGCTAACAGAAGTCCATTGCAGATCATGGATATGAACGCCCCTTTTGCTGGTGTCCCAGCCAACGGCGGACCTGCTCCCAACCAAATGAGCTTCTCTAACGGTACTCCTCCTGCCACCGATATGTCGGTTGTGGCCGCTCCCTCTGCCGGCTCCGACACCGCCAAGACCACTCTCTGGATGGGCGAGCTCGAACCATGGATGGATGAGAACTTTATCAAGGGCGTCTTCCTTTCTTCAGCTGGCGAAACTGTTAACGTCAAGGTTATTCGCGACAAGAATTCTGGAAACGCTGGATACTGCTTCGTTGAGTTCGGGTCATCTGATGCTGCTACCAAGGCTCTTGGGCTTAACGGCCAGCCCGTCCCCAACAGCTCCCGCCAGTTCAAGCTTAACTGGGCATCCGGAGGCGGCCTCGTTGATCGCCGGTATGGTTTCCCCCACAGTCATAGCTACTCTGCTATCAGGTATTGACATGATACAGTGACGATCGCGGACCCGAATATAGCATTTTCGTCGGTGACCTCGGCCCTGAGGTCAATGAATACGTTCTCGTGTCGCTTTTCCAAGCCCGATTCCCGTCGTGCAAGAGCGCTAAGATCATGACGGATGCGATGTCTGGCCAGTCTCGAGGTTATGGATTTGTCCGTTTCAGTGACGAGAATGACCAGCAGCGTGCTCTGGTCGAGATGCAGGGTGTTTACTGTGGAAACCGCCCTATGCGCATCTCTACGGCTACCCCTAAGAACCGGTAAGTCGGCTAGGCTCAACCTCGAGTCACGTCGTCTGCTAATACATGTCAGAAACCATGGTTTCGGCCACGGCCACCACAATGGCCCCATGATGGGAGGTGGAATGCCTGCTCAGCAGATGTGGGGTGGGATGCAGGGTTTCCCTACCTACGGCGGCGCGGCGTTCAACCCGGCTACTTC
The DNA here is from genome assembly GCA_012184525.1 of Xenoacremonium recifei. Classification (NCBI taxonomy): domain Eukaryota; kingdom Fungi; phylum Ascomycota; class Sordariomycetes; order Hypocreales; family Nectriaceae; genus Xenoacremonium; species Xenoacremonium recifei. The sequence goes on from WOFQ01000066.1 coordinate 49,693, forward strand.
GATGAACCAGTTCACTGACCCCAACAACACGACCGTCTTTGTTGGTGGTCTCTCCGGCTATGTCACCGAGGACGAGCTCCGATCCTTCTTCCAGGGCTTTGGCGAGATCACCTACGTCAAGATCCCCCCTGGCAAGGGCTGCGGCTTCGTCCAGTTTGTTCACCGCCATGCCGCCGAGATGGCTATCAACCAGATGCAAGGCTACCCCATCGGTAACTCTCGCGTCCGTCTGAGCTGGGGTCGCTCGCAAAACAACTCTGGTGTCGGCACCCCCTACCGGCCAGCACCTCCTCCTCCCCACTATATGGGCATGCCCAGCCACGGTCCCGCAGGTTACGGTCCTCAGCACTTTGGTGGCCCGGCTCCCGGTCCCCAGGGCCCTCCTGGGCCTCCTGGCCCTCCCGGACCTGCTGGTCCCCCTCAGGTAAGCTTGAATTGAATTGTCCCTCGGCCAAAGCGATGACTGACATCACCTAGTGATTTACTCACGATTTCAACGGGATTACGATAGGGTTTCTATAACGGAAGCCCACATGTTTTTCTTTGCGGTTCATTAATGGTTGTCTCTCGATAATGGACGTTGTCCACTTAACCTCATCATCGAAGATGATTGATTTGAATCTGATACACCACTTCACTCCTAACCCCATGAGTCTGATCATCAACGGTACACGATCGAGCGGCATTGGATCTTGAGCAGGGCGGATGGTATCAGTTTTTCAAATTATTTCACTCCTTAAACGAGCTTTTCTTAGTTTTGTCCGTCGTAATTCTTTCTTGCTTTACTTGACTTTGTGATTTTACCCATATTCCCCAGCCTGTTAGTGAGCCCGGAGCTCCCTTATGTTTCTTCAGCCTACAGCATTCGTTCTTCTTCATTGTCCCTGATATCTATTTTTGGGCCCAGACCTAAAAGCCTGTGTTTTTGGCAAGCCGGCTTTCGTTCAAAGCGTACGTGTCAAGAGTTTCAAAGCTGTAGGCAAGGGCCTCAAAAAACAGCTTCTTGTACGAAGGTGAAAATTTGGGTGGCGCTTTAAAGTTGAAAGGAGTGGATGAAAGTGATTCATTGATCGGGAAGATCGGAGTTCAAAAGTCGTTTGACAGGGGGCTGTTTGGATCAGGGGTTGTGATGCCATCTATTTTGGCGTTGTGTGGTGTCCCGGAGGTGCTATGGGAGGGTGTTGGGGAGCTTGTATGTGGTGAACACTTTGTACCTAGGTTGATTACCGAAAAAGATCGTATCCCGTAAATCGTTGTGTTTTCCTTCCTGAATTTGATGTCTTGTCTTTGGTCTTTGATTGCTCGACTTTCGGCGGCTACCAGATTGAGAGTCTTCTGCTAGGGCGGTAACACTTACAATCACGGTGGGTAGGCATGGACCGAAGGAACAATTGACTGAGATATTTGGGAGCCTCCAACGCTCTCTAAACTATCGACTTGATTTGGAACAGGACGATCGAGTGGGAAATTGGATGTGCTGCTGCAACGGAGAGCGTTGGCTACGCCGTCCTAAACCGTCGTCGACCACTGCTGCTGCTGAGAGATCACACCAAAAGAGTTTCTCCGCCAGGCACCTTGCTGGACCCTCGCTGGAGGACATTTGTGAGTCACGAGGGTAAATCTCAGTACCATTTTGACAGAAAAGTGAAAATGCCACTCGAGTCATCATTTGAGGACTGTCAATGAATCTTAAGCATACTTCCGAGCCCGACAACTTATCCAAATACCTACCTTTATGGACAACAAGGAAAGTTACTTGGCTTACACTTTTAAGCGCTGCAAACCTTGAGTGATTGGCACTTGAAAAATAGCGATTACATGCGAGCCCAAAGGGTGGACAGGGAACTATATAATCACCTTGCCTCCCGCGACCACCGACTTTCCTCTCCACATTTTCGCACCAAACATTGACCGAAACACGACTACCCTGAATATCAACTATCCTTGTCAACACGAACCATTTTCCGAAGCACGACCAACCTGACTACCTTATCCCTTCGAATTATTCTTTAGCCAGACATCTTCATCCCTCTTCTGCGCTTCTTTCTCCTTCGATTCTCGCAATGGAGAACACATTTCATTGTTTCACGCGGCTCCCGCTCGAGCTAAGGCTGAAGATCTGGGAGCGTGCTATTCGGCCCAGCGGTCTCGCAGGCCCACATTTTTTCACGAAATTCGGGGAAGAGGAAGGCGAAAAGCTTAGCTGCACCATAACTGTCGCTTACAGTGAAAAAGATGAAACCTACGATGGTCTGGCTGCTCCAAACCACAAAATTCCGCCTTACGGGTCTTACGGAAGAGTGACGGACGACAAGACTGACAACGTCGCCGAACTCACCCTCCGTGATAACCCCTCCACATATCTCATCGACGGTGGGTTGTGGACTGCTTGCAAGGAATCGAGACGGGTCATCGAGCGCTATTTTGACGGCCGCAGTTGGCAATCGCACGCTGTCCCCGGTGGCTATCCAAAGAGATCGACGAAGCCGTTGACAGGCTTCTTTCGGGGCGAGAGTTCGGACGACCGCTTCTTCACCGTCATCGCATACCAAGATCTCTTCATTTTCCAAAATGAAGACTTTGAGTCAGTCAAGTGGGAAGGCCTCTTGTCCGCGGTTCCCATGAAGGGTTACATATGCTCCTGGGTGAAGAATGTAGCCATAGAATGAAATCCTAAATGGGGGATTGAGGTGCAAGAAACCTGGCCCAAAGCAACCCCGAGCATCATCTCTACTTTTGCCCAGGTAGCTTCAGATCTTGAAATGCTGGACTCACTCTGGTTTATCGACTACAGTCTCAAGCGACGGGCTAATTCAGAAGATAATTCTGGCGAATCCGACATGGGGTCTGAAGACCGCTCGAATGGCAACAAAACCTGCTACGTAAAGCCAGAGCCAGTCATGTTTTACGCAGCCGATCGAAGATTTGTTGAGGTCCAGGTTGGATATACAAGTAAGGAAAGTCGTATCTGGGAGTCACCCTACGACACTGAGGCTGAAAATGGTATCCGGGCGAGCTCTCTTCAATTTCTGGAAGCTCTCAGAAGTGAGATTGAAGATCTCGAAGATGACATGTATCTTATGGAGTATATTATGGATGAGTTCCATTGCCCGGTGGGAGTTCTGGCATGTGAATCCATTCATGGAATGAATCAGAATTGATATGCAAAACTCAAGGAGTTTACAGGGACAGTCTCCTCGGCCATCTAGATCTAATCAGCTCATTGATATTCCTTAGTAATCCGTCAAGAGTACGTACCAAGGCGTCGAACATCTCCTATAATCGAGTCTATTAGCGATATTCCTACTAAGCTTGAGATACTACGACTTACTGAGATATTAGTATAAAATAGTTTATAACTATATTTAATATTCTATAGCAGGGAAACTGAAGGTAAATATATATAATATTTATAGGCTTAACTATCAGGCACCTCCTTCTAACTAGTTAATATCCTCTTTATACTCTTAAATTAGGGTTAGGTTACAGATTTAGGTTAAGGATTCAGGTTAAGGATTCAGATTATAGATTCAGATTATAGATTCAGATTAAGGGTTCAGGTTAAGGATTCAGATAATGGATTTAGGTTATACTTAGGGGTTTAGGTTGTAATTAGGGTTGAGTTGGTAATATCAATCTTGACATTGGCCTCTTCGGCCGAAGCCAATTCCTGATCTAGATCCCTATACCGGAGTCGTGATACGTGGTTCAGGATGTTCGTGGAAGGTTGGAACGACGACGGCACGCCAAACCTCACCGAAGCTGGGAAAGCCCTAAAGCCCAATAAAAAATCGGCCGAGGAAGGATTACCCTCAACATCTAGTCGACTTGATCCTCCCCGATCCTCCCTGAATGTGGTCTTTTGTGTCGCAAGGCTCTCCCTTCAAAGCCGTAGCCCCTCTGGTTTTGCATGTCAGCAAATATCGAGATTGAAGGATAGGTTGTTGTACTAACCACGTCGCTCGTCGTGCCAGTGCAATTCTCGGGTCATTATCTGTCATAATGCTACTCACAACGGGCTTCGGGATTTGGGACTGGGAGTGCATCAGTAAATATATCAGGTAAGAAAATGGCGATTCGAGGCAAGTTGAAATGACGGCGATCGAGAAACGGGAGAACGAAAAATTTAAATGAAAACGTACTCGCTTGCCAGGCATCTGTGGTTTGTCAGTATTTTCTAGAGAATGAGCAGCAGTAGTAGTTAGACAAACTGTTAAATTCGGTCGTCTTGTGGAAAATTCATTCGTCAGTACAGGAAAGGCATGAGATAAAGCGGCAATTACCAACTTCTGTTGAATCTTCAATCATCAAGGGTCAGCAAATGCGCATAAAAACTTTAAAATGGCCAGGACACGGCAGACTCACCGACGAGAAAGAAAGAGGGAGGTATTCTGCTGAAGGACGTCAATATCAGCGACTTCAAAAAAGCGATATCGTAAATGCTCACGGACTCAAGTATCTGAAGCTAAGTTAGCCATATGAGACGATACTGATCAGCCCATGCCTGCAGAGCAATTTTTGACATGCACATATCTTAACGAGGTGGTGTTGAAAGGGAGAAAAAAAAAAGGACAGAGCCAGGAGAGAGATGACCTTTCCTAGACGAAATTGAAATGAATGCCTGAGGCTAGACGCCTGTAAACTTACCTTCTCATCACTTCTGCCTGACTCCGCGCTTACCTGGGTTGTCATTTCGAGGACGTTAATTGGAAGGTACGTTGGTAACAGGTAATTGGAAGGCACGTTGGTAACACAGGCAAAAAAAAAGGATGGTACGGACTACCACTCCAGGTCGGCAGGCGATGATTCTTTTTCTCCTTCTTTCAACACTCTACCAAGGGAAAAAAAATATTACGCAATACATCGAGCTCGAATTATTCTTACCATAATGGATTCCACACCGAAACGAAAACGCGACAGTATTGCTTTACAGGTGCTCGAGGACCTCGAGTCTCGAGATGTGCACACCTTGAGTCCAGAGATCCAGAAGATGAAATCTCGACTCATTGACCAAGCCAAAGAGGCCATTGACGATGGGAAAGTCGATCAAGATAATCTGAAATTAGAGAGCAGAGCGTTGATAAAGCTAATTAACGCCAGGATTTCAGAGCGGTCAAAGAACGACGAGAATAATGTCACCAAAAGTCAGCTCGATACCTATACCACAGTCGTTGATACGTGGTTCAGGATGTTCGTGGAAGGTTGGAAAGACGACGGCACACCAAACCTCACCGAAGCTGGAAAAGCCCTAAAGCCCAACAAAAAGGCGGCCGAGGAACGACTAGTCGAACCCCCCATGAGTCCGTTCGATGATGGAAAATGGGACGACCTCCACGAAGAAGAGTAATCTCAATCCAGAGAAGGTATATGATTACTCGTGTTATGAAACGCAACATTCAAATGTTGGTAATCGGCCTGGCACGCATTTAATGTGGGAAGGGACTGTCGCTTGGGCTCCATCAGGGGTAGGGCGACGGCAACCAGACTGGGCAGGGCTTGTCCCTTAACACATCAATCCCGCTCTCTTTTTTCAGGGGCCACTCCTCTGTCCAGGAAAAGGAAGAGGAGTTGGCGGGCGGCGAAGTCGGACTCTGCAACCTCCACGTGGTGCCGCCTGGGAACCTGGTCGTATCTTCGTCCAGAGCCAGTGCAGAGACGCGAAAGTACCTTACTTCGAGGCCTTCCACCCTCGAGAGTGGTCTCTGAGCCTTGATGAAGCATTTGGGGCAAGGTTCGGAGTTGGGGCTATGGCGAGGCATTGGGGCCATGGCCAAGAATTCAGGTCTTGCTGTCAATTTCATGATGAATCACGGTCCGGGGTTCGAAATTGTAGTAATGCTTTTCGTTTTGGACGATGGGAAGCCGATGGCACGGAGCTAGACCGTGTGTATATCACAGAAAGAGAAGGGAATCATGCAGGAAATCAATTTTTCTTCATATTCAAAATTCATTACTAAAACTCGAAAATGACCGACGGGGGTTGGCAGAAAGAGACATCAAGATCAAGGGCATCGACAGCCGGGACAATCTGTTTTCACCTCATCATCCCTCATCAAAGCAACCTAGCTTGCTACTTAGAAGAAGTACTCCACGGACACCATGTCACTGGCATCACAGAGAGCTGTCTTCATTCAAGGCTCCTACAGCTTCGAGGCGACGGCACCCGAGCAGCACGACCCAGAGGCAGCAGGCTGCTCAGCCGGGAAGGCATCCTTGGAGACGGTGTCGACATTCACGGCCGACGGCGGCACCCACAGGGCCGGATTCTTCTGGAAGAAGTTGGAGGCACGCAGCATGACCATGACGGGCTCGGCGGGCATGATGGGGAAGTCCTCAGTGCGGGGGAAGTGCGTGAGGCCGAACTGGATGTAGCACACGATGTCGGTGTTCTCGATGGACTCGTTGCGGTTGGCCCAATCGAGGATTGTGCTGTTGTGCGGGTGGTTCTCCTCACCCGTCGACTGGCACACGTAGTCGCCGGCCGGGAACAGCTCGTAGTCCTTGTAGGGCAGCACCCAGAGGCTGTGGCGAGTGAAGGCCGCGCGATCGTGGACAACACTGCCGGGCTTGGCCAGCAGGGGAGGGCAGTTGTTGTTGATGATCTTGTAGGCGACGGGCTTCTTGGCCGCGTAGTTGAGGCTGCTGGGGTTGATGATGTCCCAGGCGCGGCTGGTCTCGTGGCAGTAGTCGACGGCACCCTCCAGGGAGGTCTTCAGGGGCGTCTTCTTGCAGTAGAAGGCGTTTCCGAAGGGGTTCTCGGGAGATCCGACGGCAGCCTCAGAGGCCATGGCATCGCTCTGCAGGACGGAGTTGTTGGGCCCGTCAATCTCAGGGTCAACTCGCAGCGAGAAGATGTGCTGATGGTTGTGCGCGTTGATGGTGGGCGCAACCTCAGTGCCCCAGGGAGCAGCCGTCTCCGTGGGGTGCATGCAGTAGGTGTTGAGCATGCCCGTCAGCTTGATCTCGAGCTTGTAGGTGCCGTCCAGCATGAAGGTGTGGTAGAAGCAGTACTCATAGTTGGCAGCGGTGATGATCTGCGAGATGATGAGCTTGCGGTCGCGGGCCGAGATGACGGTGCCGTCGCGGTAGTCGGTGTGCTTGAACAGCAGGCCGTTGTCCTCCTCGTGGATGCAGACGGCGTTCTTGACCAGGGCGGGCTCGCCGGTGCTGGTGGCCATGATGGCGTCGAGGTAGTGGATGGCTCCCTTGCAATCGCATCCCAGCTTCAAGGAGTTGGTCATCAGACCAGTGCCATACTCGCCGACGTCGAAGGCGTGCTTCTTGTGGTGAGGGGGCTCGGGGCTGCCGTAGGGGACAACCATCTCGACAACGCTGATGCGGTTGAAGAGAGTGCGCTCCCGGCCCTCCATGGGGTCGTCGATGCGGACATCCGACAGGACAATACCCTCACGGTAGTTGAAGCCGATGTGCATCTTGAAGTTGGCCCAGAAGATCTCGTTGCCGCGCATGCGGAACGAAACACCCTCGGGCTGGGTGATGTCAATGGGCTTCAGCTTGTTGTGGTCATAGCTGTCACCGATGAACTCGGGGAGGTAGTTGTGCTCCTCCAGAGGCGCCTTGGTGCGCTCGCCGTTGACGGTACGGATGTCGACAGCGAGGACCTCCTCGGCCTCGGTGTCAACGACAACCGAGAAGTCCAGGGGATGGGCATACTGGTTGTCGTAGGCCGAGCTGCGGTAGTAGACGAGGCCCTGTTGCAGGCGGCGGTCTCGGCCCCAGCGGTGGTCAATACCAATGGCCCAGGCATCGATGTAGATCTTGGACATGTCGGTGAGGCCGAGCTCACGGCAAGCCTCGATGACACGGGGATCAGCCTTGGCCACGCGCTCGCAGACGTCAAGGTCCTCGAGCGTCAGGGTTGGGCCGACGTCTGAGACGTCCAGCCACTGCTCGACAATGCCATTGGAGATGTTGGCGATGACCTCGGTGACCTGGCCGGTGCCCTTTTCAATGACAATGGCGAAGGCCCGTCGGTCAGGACGAGGGCCACGGCGGGCACGGAAGGCCTGGTATTCAAGTTTCTTGGGCTCACGGAGTGTCAGGCAGTTGAATTTGAGAGTCTTGGGGCTAGCGTAGTCGCGGATAAGCTTGGACGCGATACGGATCTCTTCAATCGATAGCTGATCTATACGGTGGGAGGGTTTGGTAAGCCCAAGTTGTCACGGTTGCGGTAGATGGGATGGGATTCATGGTCACTTCACATGTCAAGTTCAAGAAGGCTTTCACCCATTAATCCAGCGATTATACATAGACTCATAGGCTAGAAAGTGAACGACACTGAAGGGAGGCACGGAGCCTCGGGGGGAGGAGCACGTACCGAGGGGATGAACTAAACGCTGTTTGGACAAATCGGGAGCGGCGTCGTTGGCTTCTTCCCGAAAGATGGTGTAGCCGGCTATAGAAGAGGTGTCTGCAATCATGATGAGGGCTGTCTGGGCTGAGCGACTGTGCCATACGGTGGATGTTGTCGACACAGGTCGAGTGAAGTGATGTGAGGGAAGGGAGAGCCTTGGGGTTACCAAGCGTCTGGAGAGTTGAAGGTATTACTACCGAAGGGTTGTGCTGTCTGTGTGTAGCGAAGATTGGTCTTGAGTTGTTGGACCGGTGAAGCTGTAGAGAGACTCTATCCAAGTCGGAGGAGGGCGAGAGCTCCAGGGCCTCTTATAGGCCGTGTCCGCCCTGCCATTGTCATGGTCCCGCGAGATGCCGTAAGCCTTCTCTTCAGCAGCGCCTCCAGCGCCTCCACTCGGCCTGCAACCGGAGCCCAGTCAAAGCGAAGCAAGCAAAAAGCAAAGAGAGCTGCTCTCCTCGTACAACGGAGGCGGCGGCCCCCGAGGCGGAACTGGAGGGGGAGCGAGCGATAGCACCTCAGGCAAGCCAATCCAATCCAGACGGCTTTGGTAGTTGGGGCCGGCTGGCGGGTGGATCGCCAACGGAATTGGCGAGGCGAGACAGTGACAGAGGCGCCCAAGGTACCGACACTAAGCTAGTGTGCCGAATGTGGGCATTAACGTCGAGTTGGTAGTGAGAAGAGCGCTGCGAGAGGCGTCACCGCCTGCCGCGGGCGCCGCTGGGAGAGAGACGGGGGTGGCCGAAGCTGAGATGCAGGCACTCACTCGGTGAGGCTGTTGAGGGATGACGGTGGTGCTGTTCGAATGCTCAAGTTTTGCAGTTTGGAGCCGTCTCAAGTGCATCCTACTTCAAGAGGTGTCAGCAAGCAGCGAAGCAGTAGCAGAGAGAGAGAGTCCATACCAGCCAGCGTCCTCCGCCCAGCAACGGAAGGTTTCCAGGCCTCTCGACTGGCATCCAGCGCTGAACCCTGAGACTCTACTCTAGCGGCGCCCATCCCAAACCTCGAGCGAGCCTGTGGAGACGCAATCGTCGACCGGGCCGGGCTTCTCTGACTGTCTGGCTTTGTTTAGCTCCTTATCCGCCCCCAGATTGCTTGCAAGTCACCCGTGACATGGAGGGCGTAACAGGTGCTGGCCCTTGCCTGGTTTACCCCGCGAAGATACCGGTGGATGGTCTGGAGTTGTACGTAATGGAATCGCGCCTGGTCAGCCACCTCCAGCTTTGTGTTTGGTGATTTCGGGGGAGGCGAGAGACGGGAATACTGGATTGCTTTAACGAGTATCCCGTCTTGCAAGTAAGGGGGGGTTGTCTGGGGATGCATCTTGGGCTACTGAGACCATAGCAGTAGGGGTTTTCGCGATAAAAAGTAGCGGCACTGACTGTAGCATCAGAATCTGATAGGGACACTAATTTTTCTTCTTTTTCCAAGGCAACACACCCTACTCGAACCCAACACCCCTTCTCCTCGTCAACGGGCCCCGTTACATGCATACATCACCACATCCTGTTACTCTCCAAATCACCTACTCCTTATCGCTAGGCGCGACCCCAAAACTGTCCACATCAAGCGCCTCCCCCAAACCTTTAGCACAGCGAATCATTCCAAGGGGGCAACTTTGCTCGGTCCCATATGCCCCAAGACCAACAAACGTCACCGCGGCTTACGGCGAACTCTGAATTGCGCCTCGCCGATCCAGGAAATGGCTCTTCCCCCATAGGCCGCCGCGGCAGGGGATGGATGGATGGATGCCACGGTCCGCCCTCCATCCATCCCAGCTGGAAATACCGTGTTTTCACAGCCAGTATACCCCTACCCTCTCCTACACTTGGACCGTCTACAGCACCCTGGGACGTTGGGCTTGTGCGGCGATCATGAGAGAAGTTGGGCTTAGACCCCGTGGCACGAGTGCGTGAAATATAATATCCTGCTATAGTACGCTCGAGTCCGCCTTCCGAGACGTTGGATGCGAGCCGAGAGGGCATAGACTATTGTCTCCAGCACGCTTCCGTTCTTAGTGCCACCACCAAGGCCGCTCTAAGAACTTATAAGTCATCCTGCCCAGGTCAACCTCTCCCGTCAAGCATCAACTCTTGTTCTGCCCATTATTCATTCGGTTCAGACACCGCAAGGCGTCAAGCCACTTCTCTTCTCATCATGGATCCCGAAACCCAACGCCCTATGAGCCCGCTCAAGATGGCAGACATGAGCGACCAGGCCATCCAAGACGCCCGCGATCTCGCCGACCTCGGTCACGACCAGGCGCTCACTCGAAAGTTCGGCGTCTGGAGCATGCTGGCTCTCGCCTTCTCCGTCCTCGGTACCTGGTCGACCTTTGCCCAGGACTTGTCCAGCGGTCTCACCAGCGGCGGGCCCATCGCCATCCTTTGGGGACTCTGTCTTGTCACCTTCTGCAACATCTGTGTCGCTCTGTCGCTGGGTGAGCTGGTCAGCAGCATGCCCACGGCGCTGGGCCAGGCATACTGGATCTCGCGGCTCTGGCCCGGACCTGGTGGACGGTTCACTTCCTACCTGTGTGCCTGGATCAATACGTTTGGGTGGTGGACGCTATCTGCGTCGCAGCTCGCCTTCATGACGAACTTTGTGCTGAGCATGAAGGTCTTGTTCGTGGAGGACTGGAGTGGTGCGGGCACTGGATGGATTGAGTTCCTCCTCTACCTTGGCATCACTCTCTTCGTCACTGTCATCAACCTGGTTGCTTGCCGGAGGGACTACATCCTCCCCTGGTTCAATAACTTTGTCGGTGTCTGTTTCACGGCGCTCTTCTTCATCTTCAGTCTCGCGCTGCTCATCTCCGTGGGAACCAAGCACGACCTCAAGTTCCAGTCTGCCTCCTTTGTCTTCGGCAAATGGATCAACCAGACGGGCTGGAGTGATGGAGTGACGTGGTTCCTTGGTCTGTTGCAGGCTGCCTATGGTCTCACGGCCTTTGACTCCGCTGTCCATCTGGTCGAGGAGATTCCTGCGCCTCGAAAGAACATTCCCCGAGTTATCTGGCTCTCTGTTTTCATGGGATCCGTCACCGGATTTATCTTCATGGTCATCTGCCTCTTCTCGATTCAGAGTCTCGACAATGTTCTGAACCCCTCCACCGGCCTCCCCTTTGTGGACCTGTGCGCCGAGACCATTGGTCTCACTGGAGGTGCAACTCTGCTTGCCCTCTTCATCTTCAACGGAATGGGCCAGGCTGTCAGCATCCTGACTACTTCTTCGCGACTGACCTGGGGTTTCGCTCGTGATGGCGGCATCCCCTGGAGCAACTACTTCGCCAAAGTAAACGATACCTGGAAGGTTCCCGCACGCTCCTTGTGGCTGCAGGGCGGCATCATCGGCCTGGTTGGTGTCCTGTACACTTTTGCCGACACTGTCCTCGAGGCCATTCTCAGCGTTAGCACCATTGCCCTGACCATCTCCTACGGAATGCCTATTCTGACGCTTCTCCTCGTTGGCCGCGACAAACTCCCCCCTGGCGGCGAGTTCTCATTGGGCAGACTCGGTCCCATCATCAACTGGATCTCCGTGATCTACTGTGCTGTCACCACCGTCTTCTTCTTCTTCCCCGATGCTCCTAACCCGAGTGGATCAGACATGAACTACGCCATTGCTGTCTTTGGCGTCATGTTGGTAGTTACTCTGGGCTTCTGGGTCATCAAGGGGCGCAACACATATCTGGAGACCGAGGAGGCGGCCCAGCGTGTCATCTACGCGAGACAAGCCGAGCTGGCCAATTTCTCAAACCCTCAACCATCGGAGAAGCAAACCCGGGCTCAGATGGAGACGGGCAAGTCCTGATGGACCAATATCACACAAATTAAAATGTATCATATCATCTTCTAGTTTCTTCTATACACAGTTGCCACAATGCAAGCCTTTGGATGTGGAGTGGTCAATGTTCTTACCCAAAATAGATAGCATATCACGGCTACGGCTAGAAATTATACTGTCATATTCTTTTGTTCACGTTCAGTGTCTCCGCGATCGGAATTTTCGTAAAAGGGATCTTCAGCAAACCGGCTCCTGAATCCGGTCTTCAACATAGAGTAGTAGCCGAACCGGTTCATGCATCCGGGAAGAAACTAATGTCGCAATTCGGAGGCACCCGAGGCACCATCGCGATTCTAAGCAGGACTATTACAGGCATCTTAGATCGCTGCGAAATTCACCGAGGAGGTCTACTGCTAGGCTGTGGAGAGCCGGACGTCGCTACTACTAGCGAGACCCAGTGCAACGGGAATGGCGGTACATGGCGATGCTGGCCCCTAGGAACTCGGCGGCCCCGTTTTGTACCGCCCATTACGTTTTCATCTCACGTCTCCGATTTCTCCAAAAGTGCGGGGTGACGAATGGTTGACGCCTGGTTTGCGGTTTCTGTTTGTCATTGAATTTCCCCGGACTGTCTGTGCTGCAGAGAGCGTGCTTGCTTTTGAAGTTTGACGGTTGAGTCCGCTGATGGTAGAACTGGAGAGAAAAGTACGACAATATGAAAGTAAAAGAATGCGGGGAAGGCGTGACGAGGGAGGTGTGCGATGCAACTATTGGAGTCTTACGCATACTTGCATATTTCCTCTTGCAATGCCCCTCTTCCGGACGCTACTGCGCAGCGATACAGGCAAACCCCAAATCGCTATCGCCTTGTCAAGCCGTCTCGACATGCCCAATGCAACGACAGATACGTTATCCCCCTTCTCTGATTGATCAATGAAGCCTTTCTCGTTTCCATCACCGATATGATAAAGCTGCCCCTCACCTTATCTCGCCTCGTCCCCATCCCCGGCGCGCCTCGATGATCCATCCGTTCCAATCCACAATCCATTCCTCCGCAATGGCTCGCAGTCACAGAACGAACCTTGTTAGTCTTGTCACCCTTGGCTCCCGGTGACCGGAGAGATGATAGAGACACTAACAGCAACAGTCATCGCTCCAACGAGTCCCCCAATCGAACCCTTGTCGAGTCCCCCAGGATATCGGCGGAGAAGCAGGCCTCAGAGTTGGGGAATCGCAGCATCACCGCCGCGATATCACCTCAGAGACACGCGCCCACATGGCCAAAGGCCCCCACTGTGTCCTTTTTCTTTCCAGCTGCGGTCTAGCGCATCGTGATGGAGGGCATCTCCTCGGCCGCCATCGCCTTAGCCCTCTCGGGACCGTACAAGGGGGGGCGGGTTGATCGAGACCCTACGGATTTAGAGCTGGCTGTCATGACAGATACCGCTTCTCGGCGGTGGCACCGGTCAGTGGCCAAGATGGTCCACTGGGCCTCTTTTCCTTCCCGAAGCTGTTAGCTCTGCGAGATCAGCTTTGTCGAGCGCATCGTCATCGGCAAAATCCCTCTGTGCGAGAGCTTCCCGGCCGGAAACACAGCAGCTAGGAGCTTACAAGGGTCCCGGCAGTGGAATCCGGGGTATTTTCTGTCACCTCTCACAATCAGGAAATCTTGCGGAATCGCCCGCAGTCTCTGGGCTCGCGTTGCATCGGAACCGCTCTCTGAGACAAGCTGAGCACTGGACAAAGACCGTTCACGGTTTTGGCAACTGGATTGCCCACGAAAATTGTCATCAGTTTGGCGTCCAAGCTCCCCTACAAGCGAACCTCGGTATTACGACATATTGATCCCATTCAAAGGCGAGACATTCCAGGGTTCATCTCGCCGACTCATACGACTTGCTCCCGCACAGATACCACCATGGCCTCTGACACGGTAGTCCAATTGACTGCGCCGAATGGCCGGTCATATGCCCAGCCTATCGGCCTCTTCATCAACAACGAGTGGGTGAAATCGTCGAATGGTGGGAAGCTTACCAGCATCAATCCCACGTAAGTGCGACGATCGTGTTTGACCACCCAGGATGCTAACCTCCGTGCTCTCTCAGAAACGAGCAGGCCATCACCTCCGTTTACGCCGCGACCGAGCAAGATGTCGATACGGCTGTCAAGGCTGCCCGCAAGGCCCTCAACGATCCCAGCTGGAGAGATCTCCCCGCCACCGACCGCGGCAGTCTGATGCTCAAGCTGGCCGACCTCGTCGATGCGAACCGGGAAACGCTCGCCACGATCGAGACCTGGGATAACGGCAAACCATACCAGGTTGCATTGAACGAGGATCTGTACGAGGTTGCCGCGACCCTCCGATACTATGCTGGATATGCCGACAAGGTGTTTGGCCAAGTCATTGAGACAACGCCCGCCAAGTTCGCGTATACTGTTCGAGAGCCTGTTGGTGTCTGCGGTCAGATCATCCCGTAAGTCGAGTCAAACGTACAGCGCTAGATCCTGAATAAATCGCTGACTGGAGTAGATGGAACTACCCTCTATCGATGGCTGCATGGAAGCTCGGCCCTGCTCTTGCGTGCGGCAACTGCGTCGTGCTGAAACCTGCCGAACAAACGCCCCTCTCCATCCTTTTCTTCGCCAACCTTGTTGTTGAGGCTGGTTTCCCTCCAGGCGTGGTGAACATCGTCAACGGTCTTGGCGGCGTCGCTGGTGCGGCCTTGGCCTCGCATATGGACGTGGATAAGGTTGCTTTCACCGGGTCAACAGCAACGGCGAAGCACATCATGAAGGCTGCTAGCAACAATCTGAAGAACATCACCCTTGAGACCGGCGGTAAAAGCCCTCTTTTGGTGTTCAAGGATGCAGACATCGACCTTGCTGTTGAATGGGCGCACATTGGCATTATGTCGAACCAAGGCCAGATCTGCACTGCTACTTCTCGAATCCTGGTTCAAGACGAAGTCTACGATAAGTTCGTGGCTGCTTTCCGCAAGCAGGTGAAGAACATTTCCAAGCTCGGCGACCCCTTTGAGGAGACCACTTTCCAGGGCCCGCAAGTCACCAAGGCTCAATACGAACGAATCATGAGCTACGTCGATGTCGGCAAGAGTGAGGGTGCCAAGCTTGAGATTGGTGGCCAACCCTTCAAGAATGTTGGCGGCAAGGGCTTCTTCATTGAGCCCACTGTCTTTACTGATGTGTCACCCAAGATGCGTATATTTCAGGAGGAGGTCTTCGGGCCCTTTGTGGTAATTACGCGCTTCAAGGACGAGGAGGACGCTATCAAGCTTGCCAACGACACGCAATACGGCCTTGGCAGTGCCATCTTCACAACCAACTTGGTCCGCGCCCACCGCGTGGCTAAGAGGATCGAAGCCGGTATGGTTTGGATCAACTCGAGCAACGACAGCGACTGGCGCATTCCATTTGGTGGTGTGAAGCAGAGCGGTATCGGACGAGAGCTCGGCGAGGCCGGCCTGGCCGCGTACTCGAACATCAAGGCAGTGCATGTGAACATGGCCGTTCCCTCAAAGCTGTGAGACAGCGGTGTCTAAGGTCACGAGACGAACTTGGGGCACGAGGCACTTGGGCAACTGGTTTCACGGTGGGATATTAGAGAGGGTGGGCAAGAGGATGTTGTATGATGTATCACGAACTTAAGAACGAACCATCCCGCAATGATGGACGCGTCCGAGATTAGAGCTGGAACAACTCCATGCAAGAATACCCAAAGCATATTACGTACCACATGTCTCAATTCTGCCGTCATTTAGAAGAGGAACCCAGCTCGGAACAGTTCCGAGTAGATACTGCAACAAGCACCACACAAGGGATCCTTTCCCCTGTCAATCACCCCAGATAACTAGGCGAAGACACCCAATTGTGGTCAGTTTATAAGACGCTAGGAGGGGGCCACGTTTATGACAGCTGCTGTTCTAGAAGCCACCACTAGTTTTTGGCTTCTGGAAGTTCGGACGGGAACTTCCGAATGAAGATCCCGTCGTTCAGGGTATGTTACAACTTCCTCTTTGGGGTTGTCTATCCGGGGATGATTCCGACACGGCGGTTCACTGCAAGCAGCGTTAGGGGCGGGCTTTTGCCACGAAAGGCACGAGCTTTTCGAACCAATACAGAAGTACACGTATGCATATCTCGAAAATGCACAAAAGTGAACCCATCCGCCAACTGCTACCCCTTTATTGACATTTTAGTCTAAGAATCTCTACGGCGTTGGCGTATTCCAGGATACGAATATATACCGTACGTGTTGCTCTCGACTTTGCACCTTAATGACTCAGAGATCGACGCATTCGAACTTTGTGAAAGTATCTTTAGCTAGCGACCGCAGTAAGTCAGAAGAGGATCAATTTACAAGATCGAAAAGAAACGAAACGTTTGTGGGTGGACAGAGCTCTAGGTTAGCTACCTCCGTGATGTTGACAGGGCTCCGGATCCCAACCCCAAGCACACCACAATGATTCGTGTAAAAGGTCCTCCTTAGCAATAGTATTTACCTGCTAACGTAGCCGGCTAGGTCTATTTTTTAGACATCACCATGTGAACGGTCTTATCGTAGATGGCATGACGATCAACCGGAAGGGCGCGCTAGGGAAGCGGGTCATCCTCCGATTTAACAACTTCGAAGTTTCTAGATCTGTATCTGACTCGGCCGTAGTAGCCGGGCATCTGTTGGCGAAGCCTTGTATCCTCTACTTAATAACTGTTAACATTCGGCTATATCACCTCCAGGCTTCACTGTCAGTTTCATGGCTCAACAAACAAGCTCTATGTTGAGCGGATTTCCGCAGACCGCCCCCTCTCGACCATCGAAACAACTCCGTTTCGCAGATGTAAGGCTGTCAACCATCATAAGACATAATAAACTCTAACAACCAACAAGGTAGCTGTCACAGCAACCGCGAATGAATTTAAGGGCATCTACCGTAACAAGCAATACCATGAGCCGGACTTTGAGCATACCCTCCCTCGAGCTCTGGAGGCTGGCGTGGAGAAGGTCATGCTGACAGGCATGTCACTCGCAGACGTTGATTTCAACGACGATATCGCGCGCCGCCATCCAGAACAGTGCTATGTGACAGTTGGAGTCCATCCATATCATGCCACTGAGCTTGATGAGGGCGGCAGCTCTTATCTTGAGGAGCTGGCACAGCGAGTAGACGAAGCCCTTGCTAAGAACCCTGTTCGAATTGCAGCATTCGGAGAATTGGGCTTGGATTACGATCGAGAGGTACACGCCTCTAAAGATATTCAGATTCGGGCGTTCAAAGCTCAACTGGATCTGTTCGTGTCAAAAGGATGGGATTTGCCGCTGTTCCTTCATTGCCGAGCAGCGTTCGATGACTTCGTCGAGATCATCACGCCCTACTTGCCGAAACTCCCCCGGAAAGGTCTTGTGCACAGTTTCGTAGGTTCGGCCTCACAAATGGAGAAGCTCGTTGATCTTGGTTTTGATGTCAGTGTCAATGGGTTCAGCTTCAAGGACCAAGAGAGTTTGGAAATGGTGTCCAAAATCCCGCTCACAAACTTGCAACTCGAAACGGATTCTCCATGGGGAGAAATGAAAGCTACGTCGGATGTCGTCAAGATGTACTGTAAGAACGCGAAACCCCTGCCGGCGGCGAAGAAGAAGGACAAGTGGGATTCAAAGTGCATGATTAAGGAGAGAAATGAAAGTTGCACGATGGAGAGGGTGGCTTTTGTCGTAGCTGGAATGAAAGGTCTTACGATGGATGAAGTTTGTGAAGCCGCCTGGAAGAACAGCATCGAGATGTTTAGATTAGCATCGAATTAGTATTGGGATGTTTGGATGAGTATTGAGATATTTATATTATGCTGAAGATATTTGGATTAGCATTGAGACGTTTGGATTGGGATCGAGATGTTTGGTTTAGCATTGGGATATTTGGTTTAGTATAAAGTTCTGACCTAAGTTGAGTAGAAAGTGCTTTGAACATGTTAGTAGAATTGATTTATCTGACGTAGACCTCACTAATGGATATTCTTTTAATTAATATCTGCGATTCTCGATGCCCGGCTCCAAAAGAATAAGAAGCAACACTCTTCTAGGATTATAGATTAGATCGAACGACTTTTATTCGTTTCTCAAGCTATTTCATCTCTTTCAACAGTTCCCACAGTTTCTCAAACGATGGGGAAGGCGGAAGTCCTTCGTCTATGCTCCTGTCCTTGCTGGAGATCTCAGAGTCCCCAGAATCGCTCATCCAGTCATTGTTTGCCTCCTTCGGATAGCTTTCGGGAGACTGTGTCAATATATTTCTGCTGTGAGGCTTCACATTGGTCCAGTGCCGGAACCAGAGATGACGCCTTCCGTAAAAGCGTCTCCATCTTCGGACCTTCACTGTGCTTTGAGTCTGAGGTTCGATGGGAGTTGACTCGCGCCGACCGCCTTCTTGGGATGGGCTTGGCGGCTGTGATTTGGGAGTGGGTGGCTCGAGTTCCAATGTGTAATATCTGTCATCAAATGTCTCGAGGACTTCAGGCAGCAGGTCGACCTGAATAGCAACTGATGTTGGAGGAATTTTGGCCGATGAGCTTGGTTTCTCGCTGGATTTGAAGAGATTGCTTTCGCTGTCAAGTGTTCTGGTGGATGGCTTCAGTTCGTAATCCCAGTTGCGGGCGGATACATATACAGGCCTGGTCTGGGTCCATCGGCTTTCAGGAGACCAGTCCTTCTGCTTTGGAGGCATTTGTTGGGTCGGTGGTGATGATGGGTCGCAAACTTTTTCGAGCGTCGATTGCATGTGCGAGAAATTCCAAGTGGGCGCCTTTTGGGATTCTGAGAATATACCCTTACTTTGAAGTAACGACTGGGAGAGAATTGGGGAATCTTTTGGAAAATCTTTTGAAAGCGGAGGGACTGTCGGTGCAAATAGAGCCGAAGAAAGCCAAGGGGTTCGAGACGTGAGCGTTGCAGGTTTCGCGGATGGCGTGTTGAAAACGAAGATTGCGTCTTGCTTTTCACTTGGTGCCAATGTGTGAGAGTTCTTGAAACCGGACGTCCGGTCGTCTTGAGCGGATGTGAAAAGTATGTTATCTTCTCGGACTGGAGGCTCTGTGAGAGTTGGAATCTCCCGATCTTTGAACAGTGAGCCACCGACGTTGTCTGATTTGGAATTACCACTAGCCCTCGTGGGTAATATCTGCCTTCCATTGCCAGGGAGCGACGAGTGCCCATGAGACTTCGTAGGCGTTTCAGAAAGTGAGAGGCGCACCTCTCTAAAGGTAATTTCTTGTGATTTTTCAACGGAAGCGAGCAACCCGTGTGTCGGTTGTTCTGGCGGCGAACTCAGCAGAACCTGGTTCAATGCCTGAGTGATCTGTGTAATTTCAGGACTGGACTTTACAGAATCAGGTCCAGATGCTGATACCCTCGGAGTCTCAGCCATTGAAGGTTCACCATCTTCTGCTTGAAAGGGAGTTTGAGGAGAAGATGTTTCGGTAGTTGAGATCTCAACTTCTCTGACTTTGATGGGAGTTTGATGACGAGATCTAGGCTCTGGTGTAGATTGGATCTCGGGGGTCTCTGTTGTTGGCGGCCTCTTGATGTGATCTTTGATGACAGCTTCGATCTTTCGAAACAAATGTTCGTTTTCTGCTCTCACTATATCACGCAGAGTTTTCGTATGATCTTCCGACACGTCGATAGAGTCTTCATCTTCTGATGATTCAAGGAGGACTAGTGATGTCTCACTATCAAAATCCATAGTGAATGGTTTCAGGTTGAGATTGGGATGTAGTGGAAACTCTTCCAACCACGCGTCTATATGGTTCGAGATCCAAGGACGGAGCTCACGCATTGCCCATGTATGTATATTCTCTAGGAGAGCCTCGAAATGGATGAGTTGTACAAAATCTGTGACATCTCCCACCCAGATGCACGCTATATTCTAAGGATATGAATGATTTTGATCAGTAATTGCACCTGTGTAAGAAATGAGAAGGGTGGTGTCTCACATATTGAGTCTTGTCCCGGTATCCAAGCCAGGCCTTGACATCTTTCCCAACCGTAGTGAGTGTCACGATGGGAAAGATGAGGTTTTCGCGGCCATTAGCCTTCTGTGGATATCTCGCAAGAATCTCGTACATCTGCAAGGCAGCAAACGCACCATTAGCAGCCTGGCAGTAGCATTGCTCTGCTGTGGATTTGTCCCCCTTCTTGTGTTCGACAATTAACCAGGGGTAGCAGAGATATTCATATCCATCGATCTCTTTCTTCCCCCTTTTTTTTCTCAAAGCATCTCCAGGGCTAGGTTCAAGACCGTGATGGGTGAGATGTTCGAGAACGGCTCGTGAGAAGTTCTTGACCAAACCTTGCTTAGGGCTCTTTTCCCAGACCCAACGGTTGGAGACCTGTTTTAATCTGGGGTTGGAACTTTCATCTTGCCCATGCATAGTAAAGTATGCTGCGCAGTCGGGGACCGGGCGGCTCAGTCCACGGCCTTTTCGCAGCGGTTTCTCTCTCTCGAACAGCATCCAATTATACTTGGAAGAGGACCTATAACGAATGTTATTGATCGTTTACTAGATGATCCATAGGAAGCTTAGGCATATACCATCTAAAAGAATCATAGTAGTACTTTGAACGAGCATTTCTGCCATCACGACAGATGGTGTTAGCAAACTGTGTTTGAAGTCTCTTCAAAGGTTTGGTTCCACGTACCGTCTAGAATCAAAATTCGAGACAGAAGTGTCATTCTCCAACTGCTTGAGAAAGGTGTCTCGGTAAAAGTCTCTCCACTCATCTTCCATACTTTTGAGGTGCTCTGAATAAGACGCCGCTTTTTCCGTCCAAGTTTGATACTTTTTGACTTGTTTCCTGACCGCATTTTCTTCTTCCTCTGTGGCTTGGCGATCTTTGAAGTGTAAATTCCAGTCAAAGTCACGCATAAGACTACCCTCGTCAATGCAGTAGCGGTCGGGTATAGTGTGGGCGAAGTCCAGAAGAACACCGCGCAAATCGTCTATGTGTTGGGGGAATGACTTGATATCGTTAGGATCTTCGAAGACAAATACATTGTTCTCCAGTAAGGTGTTTCGAAATGTCGACTTTTTGGGTGTCGCCATTGCGGCAACTGTCTAGATGCGATACCGGATACAATTCGAGAAAATGGTGACCTACATCTTAAGGGGGTCCAGCTGTCCTTAAGGCTAATTCGGATTCGAATACAAAGCAGACCCTGCCACTATTTCGGCCTATGGTCATGAGAACCAACAGTGCCTCCCACAGACAACCAACACGAGGTTACGTCGCCCCACCAAGCTGAAAAGTAACCTGGGATTTCGAGGTGTCGCTTATAAAGGGGGCGCCCTGAAAATGGTAGGTAATGAGATCCAGAAGGCAAGGATCACCGATCTCTAATCAGTTTTCAGCTGGTTGCTTGGTAACTGGTTCGTCAGCGCCAGAGGATCACAGGCGAAGCCGCGACAAATGGAGACGAGCGTAAACGCGTGAACCGCAGCGTTCCCTCAACTTATGATGAAGAGTTTTGGGCGCACTGACTCGTTTTGTGAAGGGAAGCGAGTTGCTGGAGCTTTTCACAGACTCAAATTCTCTACAGAGTATGATCATCTTCTCAGCTAAATGGCACGTAAGCGGCCCAGTATGCGGCCCAGCGGCTTAGCCCGTATCATCTGAGGACCGATACTACCTAAAGGATCCGCCACGGTGACAAGGGGGAGAGCATCGTCTGCACATTTTTAATTGCATGGAAAGTTATTCACTTTACAAAGATACATTCTTGACCATCATGAAAGGCAATATCACGTGCGTTCTGATGCCATTATTACGTCTGAGCCACAGCACGGACAGCAAAACATTCTCCAATTTATCATGCGAGTCAAGAATGGTAACCCTCTGTTGTTTTGATGCTTATGTCTTCTACGGACATGCCCAGCAGCAGCGACATCGCTCCGCTATCTCACTGTCCTGAGTTTCCTCTCGATGCCTGGAAAGCGGCAAGGCAAACGGGGCAAACTTGCCATGCACACTCGTGGGCTTCACTTACGTTGACACACTCATCAGGCGAGCAGTCTCCCTTACAACCGCGGCATCTCTCCCTTCTATTTTCGGTGTGCACTCTTCTGTGGCACCTTTCGCAACTTGTGATGACCTCCCGGATAGTGCACATCTTGGAGATTGGAGGACGGTTGATTGCCGTTATCTTAAGCTTATACTTTTCGTTGTAAGTTCTCGTGCTGGGAAGGCTGTTGCTTGTATATGGCAAGGTATGAGGGACATCACAGCGCTGGCATTGAGCTACGCGTAGTACTTATAGCCAAGCGGATCATGGCTTTGAATTAGACAGCATTGCATCGAAATAATAGTCCTGTTCGCTGTTGTGCCTATAGGGAATCACAGAGCCTCTAGGGAAGAGTGATTTGATGAGAAATGGCCACGAAACAAAGTTGATACCCTCGTCACTGCTTTACATACACCTAATCAACTCTCTAAAGATGGCCGTGTATCACATATCGTCTAAGACATGGACAAACAGTATATGAAAAGAGAAGCAAAAAAAGAATCATATGACGCAAAGGGCAAAAATATCAACTATGAGGATCGAGTGGGGTTCGAACCCGCGACCTTCAGATCTGCAATCTGCTGCTCTACCACTGAGCTACCGATCCGAATGGTCTGGTGAGCAGTTAAAGATATCTATATGGCCATGAGCAGATTCAATATCGAGTTCTTACTTTGCCCTCTGTCAATGACACCTCTAAGTGAGGTTATGTCAACGTTAAAAGCCCATAGACGCTTCTTCGCTGGGTTTAAAGATGGCTCATGTCTTCTACGGGTGGACAATGGTATTGGGACAACATGTCCGCATGCTAGGTCATGATAGGCGACGCACATATTCTAGAGGAGAATTGTATGATCCGCCCAAGTTTTTCAAAGTGGGTTCATTACAGTTCAAGGCGAGAGGCTCATATGGTGCCCATAATTCTTTTCGTCCCATTGCCCAGGAATATCATTCAGTGCCAGTCCATCCATTTGCAACGACGATCCCTCATTGACCATTCCAAAGTTCATGTTGCGAAAATCGTATCCTGGCATCAAGTCCGAGAACCCTATGTTACGTTAGCCTAACCCTTTGGGATGGCCGATCATGGCTACATGAAGCCTACCTGAAAGACATGGGGCACTTGTAAGAGAGCCCGGGTCAGGGAGACTCCCTTCAAGCACCATATTGTTCGTCTCAGCTTGATCGTCATCGAGCACATATCTTAACGCTGCTAAAGCTTTCTGCGCTTCCCTAGATGTCGCGCTGGATCGGATCCAGATATCGCGAGACGCCCGGAGTAGGTGCTTGACCTTTTCTAGCAGGGCTGCTTCGCTATCCCACAGCCCCTCATTCTGATTCTGCCTTTCCTCCGTCTTTAACCGGAGAAAGAAACATAAGATACTCGTGGCTAGAAGGAAGTCATGATAAAATGTGCTTGAAACTCTCCATCGAATCTGGAAAAGCCGGCCACCCGCTTGACTTTCATCGTCTATGATATGCTGCAACTCCAGAGTCTTGATGGCAGCATTGAGACATGTTGATCTCGAATATGCATACTGCTGTTGGTGACTTGATGCCACAAGGAACTTCCGGTGTAAAATGATCTTCAACTGCTGGATGCAGACTTCTAGCCAGATCCGCTGAATGATGGTTACCGGCGACGATACTAGACATGACGAAAGGTTCGTCCATTTGAGACCGGCCGGCAGGATATGTCGTACCTCGTCAATCTGTTGGTCGAGCTCGGAAACTCGGGCGTAAGGATATGGCCCTGGTTCTGAAGCTAAGTCGGCCACCCTTGTTCCGACAGTCATGATGCGCAATTTAGCGATGGAATATAAGATGGGCGTAATCTCAGTCTCTGGACGAGACGGCGGTAATTCTGTCATGTATTCTTCAAGGTCTCCATCATGTAAGTTGCGGGGCTCGTTTGTGTTGGACTGGCGTTCTTTGATCAATCTGGGAAGACCAAGCTTAGACGAGACGGCGAAGTCCAACTGTGCTATCTTTGCCCAGATTCGTCTCCGTAGCTCACCATCAAACGGTGAGACGTTGGGGAAGGCTTTCGCATCTCGGTGGTATCCCATGTGCATGGCAATCTGAACGATGCTCCCCATTACCATCCATATCCCAACGTCCATATCTTTCATCATGAAGATCTCTATCACAAAATAGAGGATAAGGGTTTCAAGGACATGAGGTCCTCCGTTCGTGTACTGGCCCAACAAAAGACACTGAATGACCTTTTTGCGATAGATCTCAATGGCTATTTTCTGATTCTTTGCCTTGGTTGATGTAATGGAGTGTATAGGAAGAGGTTGGTTGTCGCATGAAAGCTGAAACTGCGTTGACAGACAAATTATAGTATACAAAAGCCCGATCCATATTGTTGATTTGGAGTTGGGAGATTGCCAGAATTCCTCGTACTAATATATCTTTGTAAGTTTTCACAAAGGCTGGCGGTTATGAAGGTGCCTTACCTCGCGGAGAAATCTGTTGCTATGTATAATCCCTACGTTAAAGTCAGTGAATTAAGAACTAGATCAAACTGACAGCACATACCTGAGGTCATTTCTAGATCATTGAAATAACAAGAGACTAGTCTGTCCACAACATGACGAGGCGGAATGGCCTCCAGGATTGAGGCTCGGGTGGCAGGTTTGGAATATCCATAGAGCAACTGTGGACCAGGGCTGACGTCTTGCTCGACGAACACTCCATTTGGCGAGTTTGTCTCATCATCTTGCTCCAGGTGATCTCTCAGTCCAGCGATGCCATCCAGTATGGCCGCCCAATGTGCGCTGCTAACGTAGCTGGCGCCAGATGCCCGCATTTTGAGACTTCCATAGTCAGAGGGAGATGGGGGAACTTCGACCATAGACTCAGTGGAAGGCCTAAACGGAGACCCATGATCTCTGTCTAGTGGAGATTGTCTTTGTCGAAGCCCTTTGTCCGGCGTGACAGGGTAGAAGTCGGATGAAGAACCACGGGGCGTTGCTGCGCTCTGCTGCATGAGACTCGTGACGAGTTCTTCAAGTTGGTTGATCCGATCTTGTATATGAGCTTTCCCATGCGGTTGTACCGTCGGTTGAGGTGCAGTATAGGTACACGTTTCGCCCATGCCCCTGCTCGAGCAGTTGCTGCATGGTAGCAAGCGATCGCATCTAACTCTGAGAAGCTGTATTAGCTTGTAGTAGCCTATATGAAAGGACAAACACCATTTGTGACTGCTTGAAAAACATACAAACTTCATTACTTCCGATGTATGCTCTAAAGACCTGCGCAAAATAAAGGAATGAACAATACTCACTTTCTTTTCCGACACGCATGGCAGCTCAACTGGATTTTGTCTCGGCGCCTCGATGGAGTTGGGATAGGCCGCTCTTTCGAGGTGCTGGTGACCATAGCATCTTCGTCTGGCTGGTAGGCATCTGTTGTAGGTTCGCGGTCTGCCATGGCGGTGGGCCTACCAGCACCTTGAAGAGGCTCTTGTTTCAATAGGACGGGAGTCCTCCGTGACACCATCAACGCCAAGAGTTGGTACTTCGATATTGAGAGGCTCTTGGGAAAGAAAAGATTGGCTTGGCGGAATGTGTTTAGTCGCGGCGTCAGCACATTCTAAATCAGCAAGTTGGCTGTGGCTTTCGGACCTCCGCGGACGGTCGGGGCAGGTCTCATGCACGAGACTCCACTTAACTCCGATCCCCGTGAAGCTCTCCGAAATCAAAGGTAAAGCAGGACCGGGACCAGGATCAGAGACCCAGACTTTGGAGGAGACTATCGGGGGGTCGCCGGAGGTAGTCGTTGGGGGTATCGGCGCTTCGGGGCGGAGGTCTTAGAATGGTCTGCTTTTAACTCGTGAATCGAACAAGACCGGGCTCTCCTCAATCTTTCACCTCTTCTTCTTGATAACTTTCAGACTCAAGTCTTCCATCTTCGCAACAGACTATCATACCTTCTCTTAAAAGTGCAAAGGCGTTGGTTTATGATCGTCATGACTTCACCGGACAGATCCAGTCTCGACCTCGATTCGCGCACTCCCACTGTCAACGACCTAGAAGCCGGCCACATCATGAAGAACACCACCGACACCGAGAACAATGTCGAAAAATCTGCCCCAGGGAACGTGTCAACGCCATCCCCGGGAACCAAAGACCCGAATATGGTTGATTGGGATGGTGAAAATGATCCTGCAAATCCCCGAAACTGGAAAAATAGCTACAAGATGATGCATGTCATCTTCGTCAGCGCTTTCACACTCTGCTCGTAAGCCTGTTTGCACAAAAGACATGGTGAAAGATGCTGACACAATCGAAAGCAATCTGGCAGCAGTCATGTTCGCCCCCGGCGCTGACGATCTTGCACGTGAATTCCATATCACCAACAGCACCATAGGTACTCTCACTGTTTCTCTTTACGTTCTCGGTTTCGCCATCGGTCCTCTGGTACTCGCCCCAGGATCAGAGTTATACGGCAGACTGGTCCTTTACCACGCCTGCAATGTCGTATACATTGCTTTCATCCTTGGCTGTGCCCTGAGCACCAATACTGGAATGTTTCTGGCGTTTCGCTTCATTTCAGGATGTGCAGCTTCGGCACCGATGGCAATAGGTGGTGGGAGCATTGCAGACCTTTACCCCCCGGAGGAGAGAGGCAAGGCAATGGCTCTCTTCGGTCTCGGGCCTCTTCTAGGTCCCGTAAGTACTTCAAACCTCAAATTATGCTGGCTACTAACGTAGTGAAAGGTCATTGGACCTGTGATCGGTGGGTTTGTGACTGAGAACATTGGATGGCGTTGGACTTTTTGGTTGATGATGATTCTGGTAAGTTGAAATATATGAAAGACATATGTTGTCTGGAAAAGCTAACAAATCTGTGTGTTAGTCAAGCGTTATATCCTTGACTGCCCTTGTACTCATGCGGGAAACGATGGAGTCGCGGCTCCTCGAGCGTAAGGCCGCTCGACTCCGAAAAGAAACCGGCAACGACAAACTGTGGGCGCGCACTCGCAAGCAAGACATCAAGCCAGGCCAGTTGTTTGTAAGGGCCATCACCCGGCCGACAAAGATGCTGATATTCTCACCCATCATTCTCCTGATGTCTTTGTATTCCGCTTTTGTCTTTGGTCTTATTTACCTTCTCTTCACAACATTCACTTCCGTCTTCGAGGACAATTACGGTTTCGGACCCGGCATCTCTGGGCTGTCATATCTCGGACTGGGTATAGGTATGATCGTGGGGGTCGCCCTGTTCGGCGTCTTGAGCGACAAACTCCTCAAAAATGCTCGAGGAGGAACAGCCGGACGACCCGAACTACGCCTTGTCCTGATGATGTGGTTTTCCCCGGTTATTCCAATCGGCTTCTTTTGGTATGGATGGAGTGCTCAGGCGCACACTCACTGGATCGTTCCTATTATGGGCACTCTTGTCATTGGATTGGGCATATTTATGATCATGATGCCAGCACAGATTTACTTGGTTGATGCCTTTGGCGCCGGGGCTGCTGCTTCTGCTTTGGCCGCCAACACCGTCTTACGCAACACTTCGGGAGCATTCTTACCACTTGCCGGAACCCCTCTGTATAATAGCCTTGGGCTCGGTTGGGGAAACAGCTTGCTGGCATTTATTGGCA
This sequence comes from Xenoacremonium recifei, assembly GCA_012184525.1. NCBI lineage: Eukaryota > Fungi > Ascomycota > Sordariomycetes > Hypocreales > Nectriaceae > Xenoacremonium > Xenoacremonium recifei. The sequence continues at coordinate 77,531 of WOFQ01000066.1, forward strand.
TTGTTTTCGCCCCTGTGCCGATCTTCTTTTACAGGTATGGCGAAAGCTTGCGGGCTAGGTTCCCTGTGGACTACTGAACCACTGCTTCTCAGAACATGCTTTTCAGAACATCTGACTAAATACAAAGGAATCTTTTCAAGGGAGGGAAATTCCGGCTTTGCACAGAGAATTATAACTGTTACTTCGATTCTCAACCTTATTTGTGTAAATGTAAAAGATGGATTAGTTATAGATTAATATATTGTAATATTTAAAGAAGACTTCGCTTCATTAAACATAATCTTGATCAAATGCATACCAGCAGGACTAGACCTATTACATAGAATGCAGAATCTTATGTAAATATTGTGTTTCTTTAATATCATACCAAATACTTTTCTATTTATACTGCAGCATAGCGAAAGGTCACGTAATGACAATAAATACCTTTCTAACCTGGATGACAAGGCGCAATGGACTCTCTGTAAGCGCACGCTTATGGTGCAACACGTTCTGAATTTCACCTCCATTTGTTGACGAAGGATTGACACCGGAGCTTGAGCGAACCTATACCGTTCCAGGTAGGTAGTAAGAATCTCTGCCTTGCCCAAGGCGCTTTTCTTGTTAGTCTGCACATGAAAAGCCCGATCACTCATGGATCCGCGTCGGGAATCTAAACTTAGTTTTACAAGCTTACAAAGCGCCATGAGCATGGAAGATCTAATCTCATTCCGTAAGCTGACCTATATCCATTGCAAGGAACCACGCACCATTTGTTGGAGACTTACGACTTTGGGATTCAATTCAGATCCTACAATTGGCTGCTTTCAAAGCGTAAGAGCTGATCAGCTGAGGCACTGCCTCAAGCTTGCGAATATATAAGTCCTCTTCGAACCACCACCATCTTCCCTTCAATCATACTGTGAAAGAATTCTAGAAAACACGATTCCTATCTTAGAAAGTTCAACAATCTTTTTGTCGCCATGAGAGTCTCCCTTTTTGCCGCTATTCTCATGGCTTTATCGCCTGTCGCTATGTCGCGTCACATCGCGAATCATAAGTGCAACGGTCATATAAACCGTGTCTGTGATATTATTGAAAATCGGGTTGTAAGTGTAGAGGCCATTTCAAGAACTTCTGGAGCTAATACAAATGACATAGCTTGAATGTGATTATGTCGGAGGGAATAAAGGCAAGGCCTGGGTAGTGCACAAAGTATGCGACCCAGATCACCATTGCCACAAGGCTACATGTGTTCCGAACAATTAGAGGAGACGGATATCAATCTCGGCCAAATGCATAATGAGAAAAACGTCCGAATCATGCTTAGTTGATATCATGTATACCTTATACACGTACAAAATAAACCCCCGCGTCGAGCTGAAGGAAATGCCGACATCCTCTCGGAGCGCCACAGTCAGCGGAAGCCTTATATACCGGACTTTCCATATCCGCCATCAAGTTGACTGAGATTTTGTGATTATTCTTACTCTCTCAGAACAATGATTGAACCTCAAAATGCCTTTGCTCCCAATTTGTATAGCTTAAGTGAACTAGACGCTTCCGTGACAGAACTTCATTATCCTCGGGATGGATATTTTATCCCTCCGAAACTACCTTGAAACCACTTAAACAAAGGAACTCTTAATAATAAGTATTGCAACACTCATTTTTATTTGAGTGGGTTTCGCATTTGGCCTTCCGGACGTTTCCCCTCCCGGACGGATTTCCTATTTCGGAAGCCCGAAGTTCGAACGAAGAAAACACTCAGGATTCGCCCGGTCTTTACACGAAGGACTTTTCCTTCCACACTCGGTCAATCCCTCAATCCTCTTGAAGAAAACTAAATATCGGATTGGATTGCATTGTCTGAACACTTAGTAGAAGGGCGAGCGGATAGTGTTCCATCCTCCGTGTGTTACGTCGACAGAGTCCCCGTTTCAAACATCAGTGGAAAGAGACCGTTATCTTATACAAAATGGCATCTATCAAGCCACGAGCTCGCCGTTTGGTTGGAGTCTCGACAAAGATGTACTTCTCTGCATCCCGCACTCGAGAATATGTCAAAGAGCTCCTGCATCACCTTGCTGGATCCGCGTCATCGCCGCTGGATGACATAGACGTCTTCGTTATCCCTGACCATGTTACAATGGTCTCTGTTATTGGGCAGCTCGAAGGCACTAAAATCCAGACTGGCGCCCAGGATGTTTTCTACGAGGACAAGGGGGCATTCACCGGCGAGGTTTCGCCTGCCGTCCTGGCCGAGGTTGGTTGCAAACTTGTTGAAGTTGGACACGCGGAGAGAAGGAGACTGTTTGGAGAAACGGATGAGATAACGGCGAAAAAAGCTGCTGCTGCTGCACGGAATGGAATGGTTCCTCTGGTTTGCATCGGCGAACAAACACGGGGCGACACCCATATTGCAGCGGTGGACCAGTGTCGCATCCAAGTCGAAGCTGTGCTCTCCCAGGTCCCAGACGAGTCTGAGGTCATTCTTGCCTATGAGCCTGTCTGGGCAATTGGCGCACCAAAGCCTGCTGCTGCTGACTATGTTGTTGGGGTTACTTCGGCGATCAGAGAGTTGGATTGTGTCCAAAAGAGGAGCGGAACTACGAGGATCCTGTACGGCGGCAGTGCAGGGCCAGGCTTGTTTGAGAAGTTGAAGGATGGGGTGGATGGATTGTTCCTGGGAAGGTTTGCTCATGATCCCGCCCAGTTTCACAAGACTATCCTCGAAGTCGCTGGGGCTTGACGTTATGATAGCAGAGATTCAAAAGAGGAAAATTGTTTGCAAATTATGGTAGTTTCAGAAAATCCTACTTTCTCACACACATGTCGAGTATCTCTCTAACTTGCGACTCTTGGGTGATCGGCACTGCGTTTGTTTGAATCCATATATCTTCCAGACTGTTTCGAGAAATAGTCTCAATCTTTTCAGAACCAACTTTGACATCCTCTAAAGTTCGAGGCATTCCCAATGCAGATATGACTGTATCTAAGATGTCGGCTAGGTCAACTTTTCGATCGTCGAGACCCTTTGCTTCAAGGAGTTCTGCAACCTTGGGCTGTTGTAAAAGTAAGGTTTTGACAACTTCTTGTCGCTCAACGTTCGCCTTATGTCGAAGATTGAACTTGCACACAGCGGGTAAGAGGATGCAGCTGGTCTCACCATGTCCCACACCTAGAGGGCCAAGCTGATGTCCTATCGCATGACTGGCCCCCATAGGAACGCCAGTCGACACGGCACACATGGCGTCGACAACGCCTTGCTGGCAGAGATGTCGAGCATCCAGCGATTTCGAGTCTGCCTTGGATGATAAAAGTCCGCGTATCAACTTTGGCAGGCCGCGGCGAGCCCAGTCGTCGCCGTCCTTGTTTGAGAGGAGTGAACAGAGCGTTTCAACACAGTGGTCTACTGACCGAATGCCAGTGCTGAGCCAAACCCACGCTGGCGTCGTCAAGCAAAGCTCCGGGTCTTGAATGATCAGTTCAGGGTTGACTCCTTCGCAATGGAAAGTTCTCTTCGCATGACTTGAAGTCTCGGTGCCGCCAGCGATAGCTTGATACTCTCCGCCTGACAGCGACGTGGGGATGTGGATGAGCGGAATCGTGGGCTTGGAGATGCTTTTCCGTAGCGAAGGGTTGCTCTTTGGTGTGCCCCAAAGACTGTCCATATCCTTTTCTGTAGTAGCTGAATTTGCGAGAGCTAAGCGGACGAGTTTTGCAGCGTCGGTGAGACTTCCAGCACCTAACGTCACCAGACAGTCGATGTCCAAACCCTGAACGTCATTGACGACCTCCATCACCTGCGCGATTGCGGTATGTGGGTTAATTCCAATCCTCACTCCCGCCACGCGCTCGCCCAGGGCAGAACGAAGGCGATCGAGAGCATTAGTGTTCTTCGACAGCGATTTCGAGCAAATTATGTAGACTCTGGAGCTTGCAAAGGTGTCTCGGCAGTGGCGGATACATGCTTCGGGGAATTTGAGTCCGTACGAGATGTAAGGACTGCGCTGGTTATTGAATGCAGCCTGGTACGTTTCAGCACCGAAGTTGAATGGGGTCTCGGACATTTTCTCGTTAGTGAATGGCTTTGCTAGGTACTCCGTAGTCTCTTTGTTTTTTTGTCTTCGGTCTAGAAGAGAGAAAGAGAAGGGAGAGGAAGAATTATTAATCATCCGCCACTTCATGAGAGACCCCGCACCATGATCTTGTAACCGTTATCTGAATAAGAGTTGGGTTATGTCATAACACAGAACTCAATAACTACTTGCGCATGCTAAAGAAAGGAGATGAAGGTCCAGTGGAACATACCATGATACCAATCGCAGCAATATGATTCCTTCTCGTCGTCTGCTCCGTTTTCAGTTTGCGATTGAATAAATGCCCTCATCATGGCCCGTCTCGTTAAGTGAAGAAAGTCTCTCGCCCGGGGAAAGCTATAGCTTAACTACCTTTGACAGTAGGCTGTAGTTGAAGACTTCAAGTCGTCGGAGCTTGCTTTTGAAGGATTTGGGCCAACGTTATATGAGCGGCTTACCTCAATTGAGTTTTACTTCGAATAAGCGAACCATGGCACAATTATCTCTCAAAAGGACAAGGCAGCCTTGGAATTAAGTCAAGTTTGATTAGACATGAGCTCCTCACCGATATCCCATTTTCTTAATCAGGGGCAACCGGAGGGTTCCCGGGTTCTTGTTCAAAGGCGTCGCGTATCCGCCCAAACCCTCACGTTTCAGCTCGACACAATCTTAAGACAATCTCACGCACAAAAGCGAACATTGACCCGTATCAAAACTTCGATAACTTGGTTTCTTACCTTGATATCGTTAGACGATGTGGCTAGCAACGCAGAAAGACCTCGCTTGCGAGACGAAGGGATAGGTAAGGATCTCGCATTCGGATTTGGCCATGTAGACCCGTATTCGACGGCCCCATATACTAGACCCCTTCTACATAAGCGCGAGCCAGGAGTCTCTTGTTCGTGTTCGTGTTCTTCTGTATCGCAAGAAAGTCGAAGGCTTTGCTTGTTGTTTTGCATTGGGAAGTTGGATCCTCGGGTATGTGTTCGAATTCCTAGCGTGCTAGCACGTTTTGCGTTGATGACAGATCAATGGACAACTCGCTTCCAGGAAGTCCGAAACCCCTTTAAGTTGGGAGACCCCGACACGTTTCTCGAAACCAACTCATCAGTCTTCTGTCTTCTTCCTTGTACTTCATAAACTTGGAAAGATCTTTCGAGCAAGCCAAAAATCATCGCAATAAATTATCAATATTTCCCTCTTTCCTTCTGTAACGAACAGATCGGTTCGAGACTCCTTCAAAACATTGCAACCAAAACTCAGCAAAATGACGACGGGCGAGCTGATCTCTTACGATGAAGCGCAGAATGCGGCTTTCGACAAGGTCTTGCACAAGCAGTCGAAGGACTCCCAGGGAGGAATCCGTGCTATGATCAACAAGGACAATAGGGCACACGCAGCTGCGGTTGGGGAGTACTTCCAGTACTGGGACAACAAAAAGGCAGAGGAAGAAACCGCGGGTCTTCGACAGGAAAGAACGGAAAATTACGCAAGTTTGACACGACAGTAAGTCAACCAGACAGCAAACCCTAGTGTCGAAGCGATTGACCTAATGGTTTAGATACTACAACTTAGCGACCGACTTATACGAATATGGCTGGGCAGAGTCGTTTCACTTCTGCCGCTTCGCATACGGCGAGACCTTTCATCGTGCCATTGCCAGACATGAACACTATCTTGCCCATAGCATTGGGATCAAGTCGGGTATGAAGGTCCTGGATGTTGGCTGTGGTGTTGGCGGCCCAGCGAGGGAGATTGCCAAGTTTACTGGAGCTCACATCACCGGCTTGAACATCAACGAGTATCAGGTTCAACGTGCCACCAACTATGCCCAGCGCGAGGGACTTTCCCATAAGCTTCGCTATGTGCAGGGAGACTTCATGGTATCTTATCCTATCCTATCCTCATGAGCTCCATCACAGGTCGAGATACTAATTATTCGTTGTCTCGTTAGAAAATCCCTTTCCCCGACAACTCTTTTGACGCCGTCTACGCAATCGAAGCTACCGTCCATGCCCCATCTCTCCAAGGAGTCTACAGCGAAATCTTCCGAGTCTTGAAGCCCGGGTCCGTTTTTGGTGTCCTAGAGTGGCTCATGACAGAAGACTATAACAACGACAACCTCGAGCACCGCCGGATCCGTCTCGATATTGAACAAGGTGATGGCATTGCTCAAATGGTCAAGATCTCAGACGGGCTAGCTGCCATCAAGGCTGCAGGTTTCGAACTTGAATTGCATGAGGACCTTGCTACTAGTGAGGACGACTTTGCTCCGTGGTATTGGCCCTTGGACAGTAACTTGAACTACGCCCAGACTCTGGGTGATGTTCTCACTGTCTTCAGGATGACCAAATGGGGAAGACTGATCATGCATAACGCTATCGGAGTCATGGAGACCCTTCGAATTGCCCCCTCTGGCACAAAGAAGACTGCGGAGAGCCTAGGCAAGGCGGCCGATGCGTTGGTGGAGGGTGGCAAACAGAGACTGTTCACTCCCATGTACCTCATGGTAGCGAGGAAGCCCATGTCTACCTCATAGTTTGTTCGTCATATCGAAGGGATGACGCTATAGTCATGAACTTAGATATGGGCACCTGGTCTTTCTGCTGGCGGTATGATTAGACTACAATTTCATAGATGCATTATCACTATTGCTGGTTCAGATTTATTCCCCCTACGGGACGAAGAATGGTCACGTCCATTGCTGGTTCCCATAAGATTATATGTAATTTTTAAATTCCAAATGCTTGTTCATATTGTCACATGGGTAATTCATCTAAACATGACAGTATCAGCCTGCTGAGCTGGCCGTGTGGTCGTCGCTCAAAAGCGTTCTTCGCCCAAATCTTGGCGCCTTCGAGATCTCCATCTTGGATATTGACAGCTTCCATTGCACCTGGGACTGCCCCGCGCAAAAGCTGCCAGGCAATGAGAAAGGCTTCATATGCGTACAATGCGATCCATGGCGCCTCCGCTTCTTGAAGATGTCGTTTGTCCAGATATTGTAGGAACCAGTTGACGTGCGGTTGTACAGCTTTAGCAGTGTCGGATTTGCATAATATTTCGGATGAGAGGGTTTGGTTGATTGACTTCTTGAGAACTCCATCCATGCTCCCTTCCACTACACCGCTCGTATGTGATGGTGACCACAAATGTAGTTCAAGCATGGCCGTCTCCCAGGTTGCCTCGCCAAGTGCTGTAGATGCCCCGGTTGAGACCCCGGCTTGTTGGTGGGTGAACGGCCTAAGGGAAATGAGTGAAGACCTCAGAGGCTCAAATCTCTCGACACTCAGCACGCCAGTCATCGTAGACCAGCCTGAAATCTCGCGGGCACTAGACATGAGAAACTGTGTGATATTGACAGCGCCGTAGGGGTCGAATGCGCGCAGGCAGTGGTCCTGGATGTTGGCGGAAAGGAAATATCGGACTGCATCGGTAAACTGCAGAGAGACTCCAGATTCTCTGGCAATCAACTGCCTATGCGCCCACTCAGAGGCTGATCGCGCTGACCAATAATCGGATGGACAGGGAAGCTCTTGTTTAACCTCCAAATTGGAAATTCGCCTGGGGATAGACAACAAGTGATACCATAGGGCGTCAATTTGATGTACAGCAAATACAGTTCGTTTACAGGACTCGGCCTTGACGAATCGGTGCCATAAGGCGTCGAGATCTTCCGTGTCCGAAGGTTCGACGGTTGCTGGCTGCATCAGCCCTCCCGAGCGGGAAAGCTCAATCATTTTTGAGTGCATCTTGTGGCCATGGGCAGACTCGGTCCTTCCACAGACATACATCATCGTGTATATTTGTAAAAGTAACAATGTTTGAACCATCGCAACGTTTTCCTCGAGATGGTCCGTCTCTGGCATGGAATCGCTAATAGAAGCCCGAACTTGTTGGTAGCAACGTAGGGACAAGTCGTTGCCGGAACTCGGCTTTCCAGAGTCCGGATCCTCGCCGTGTTGATAGGCAAGACAAAGCATGCTTAGAACCAGGTAATTAGGAGCGCGATGCACATCAAATGTGGCCTGGTGGAGGAAAGGGAGGAACGGCGAAATGTGGTCGAAGAAGAGTTCACAGCCGTGCGCCAGCTGTGAATCGGATGGCGACCAGTCCTGGGACCTGTCTGAGAAGTCATTTGACAAGAGGCCTTGAGTAATGCCAGGATCAAAGTTGAGATTCCCCAGGGTGTCATAGAAACCAGGAGTCGGGAGGTTGGGTAGTATTGAGCTGGTATGGCTCCCAACGGTGAACATGCTAGGCCCATGACCTGCGTCTGCTTCGCGCAGAATCTGGTCGATGTACGAGGCCTCGCTCCCCAAGGACCCTGGCCCTATAAAAGCCGAGGCATCTGGGCCATGTGGTGGTACCGAGTGAATGCTAATGCCGCTTGAAGTTGGTGTCCGATCGGCATCTTGGAAGGATATCCCTCCAAAGCCGGCTTGCAGTCGCGGTTGCCAGATGTCGCTCCCTCTTTCTGAGCCAACTCCCTCGCCAAAGCTCTGTGAGTCTGTCGGGCTGGCAGAGGGTGTCCGATCATCTTCAGATCCACGTGAGCTACCTCCTCGTAACCGCTGGTTGCGGCCGACTTTCGGCGCTCTTTTCACTTCATGTTCAGGGTGCTTCCGCTTCATATGACGATTCCGCAGGTCTGGCCGCGAAAAGGTAGTGTCGCAGAGCTCACATGCTAGCGGGGACGCTTCTCCGTAGGAGCGTGAGTGGCGTGCCGCATGTCGCTTGAGGTTCTCATGGCGGGTGAACTTGATGTTGCAAACGGAACACTCGTACGGCCTGTAGGACTGGGGCCTGCTCGCGACAGAAAGAGACATCACTGAGTGAACAGGAGCAAATGCGAAGATTCGACAGTTGGAGATTTGGCAGGATGAACATAGCCGTGGGAGGGAGAGCGGGGAACGCGATAAGACGGGGGTGGCGGCATTGTCACCGAGCCCAACCAACTAGGCTGGAGAAGTGGACGAATCCTGGCTATCTCTTCTTAGTTGGCCAATCAAGTACGCCGACTTATCTTTACGAGTCAAAGGCTGGCCATACCGAGGGCCCGGTTGTCCCTGAGTCGATTACGATGACGTGTGAATTACTGATAGGTTATCGCGAGTCCTTTTTTGCAGTGGCTTGCAGTCAAGCAAGAAGTTGAAGATATCATGACAATTTGTTGTATTTTTTCGCGCAAGAGCGATCGTTGTCTCGAGCTATGAACCAATTCTACGGAGTAATCTTGCAAAGTTTGACTGTACAATTTCCAACAAAACAAAACAGCACGCTTGCGCTTTAAACAGGCAGAACCACCTTAACACCCATATACTCTCTCTGATGCATGACCTTGCCATCGATAATAACCTGATGGACGCCCACTCTGTTCCGCAACGAATCAGTGGGATCTGTGCACGTCGCGATCTGAATCTCACGCCATTGCTTGTTTGTCGGGACCAGTTTGCCTTGAGACGTGCGGTTCTTGAACTCCCTGTAAACACCCTGCTCTTCGATACAGCCCTCGCGCTGGATTAGAGGCGAACTGTAAGCAGGCTCCATCCGCAGGTCCCCGACGGAGCTGTTGAAGAGCACCAGAGACAGACGCTCTTCGTTCAGCTGGTCTACCGGTGGCTTGTAGACTCGGTGGCGGGTAGCCTTGAAGTGGCCGCCAGAAACGATCTCTAGCGTATCGCCAATGTTGATAACGAGAGCTCCGGGCCTGTATGGTACGTAATACCACTGTTCATCGCGACCCCAGATCTGCAGACAGGAGATCGGCACGCTGAACAGCTGGGTTGTCAAGCCAAAGTCCGTATGGCCGTGCATGCGCAGACCCTTAGATGCCTCCTCAGTCTTCTTCTCTACTGGTCGGAAAAGCGCATGGCGGAAGTATCCTTCGCCAGTCGGGCTGCCGTGTGACTGGACGTTGTCCCAGAGGTAATCGTCGGGTAGCTCTAACACGCGAGAGAACAGCGTCAGGAGTCTTCGGTTGACAGACTTGGTCAGGTAGTTGCAAAACGCTTCGATCTCGTCCATGAAGGGATGTAGGCAAGTCGGCACTCGGTTGATGTCCTGCCAATCGGGCTTGTACCAGTTGAACTGCTCGATTCCGTCGGGGGGTCCGCGGTGGCGCTGTGATGTGAATCAATGAGTATACCACCCAATGAGCCCAAGAATTTAGAATTTTACCTTGAATCCATAGGGATGCTTGTAGCCCGACCATACTCCAGTCTCCGGGCTGAAGAGAAGGCGCTCCTTGTCCTCATCACTGATGTTGTTGTACAGGTATTGTGCGATGGCAAATTGACGGTGAAGCTACAGAAAGAATAGTGTAAGTAATGATTCAGCTTTAGGTAAGTCATGGATTAGGGTTGTGATTAGGATTCGGGTGGTGATTGGGATTCGGGTTGTGGTTAATATTCGGATTATGATTAGGATTCAGGTTGTGATTAGGATTCGGGTCCAAGATCAGGATATTTCAGACGGTCTGTCTTTTCTTACCTGCTCAAGAGATATGCCATAGTTCTCTAGGAAGAGGAAACCGTCATCCCGAATGGCCACTTTGACTTGTTGGATGAGATTGCCCACAACAGCTGGGTCTTCGGAATCAAGGAGAGACAGATCAATTGACTTCAATGTCGCAAAGTTCTCTGTCTGCTTGGTCACTGGCGGAGGAACCCATTCAGGGACAAAGGGCTTTCCGGGCAGGTCTGCCGCAGGAGGGTTGAAAGGAGCCGAAGGTGCCATGATCTAAAGATTTGATGCTTGCTGTTTGAAGGATGTGATAAATGTCGTGTTGACCATTGATGATGATTGTGCTAGTTTGAAGATAAGATGCAGTTGGCTGGTGAGGTCTTATATCTTTCAACTCAATTAATGTCGAGGCTATCCATGAGAGGCGATTTTGGTGTCCACTCGCCCGAACATGAAGAGGGAGGAGGTTGTTTGCTTTTTTCGAAAGCCGGAGCATCCTGAGGTGCCGTAGTTTGGCTTTCTTGCCATAAGTTGTTCCAAGTGTATCAGGCTTCCAGCTCAGCCAATGCCGATGAAGCATCTTCGCCTTGCCACCTGAACACAAGGACCCTGTCAATCGATCCCCACACTCACTCCTCCCCTCCTCCCATCACTCCGCCCAGATAGTCCTCCCAGCCCACCACACCAACTAGTTTCACTCCTCCCTGTCCTCCGACTTCCGAACTACTCCCAGGGGAGATTCTCCTCCCGTCAGGACTACAAAATATGCAGAAATACACCCCGCTAATGCCTTATCGCGTTGTATCTAGGACATATAGAGCTCCTCCAGCTAGCCGATATCGTATCTTGCAGATCGGTCCCCTTGTTCCTCTAGCACCAATCCCTGTCCCCCACATCCACGTAGTATAAAGCTAGTAAACAGCGAGATCAACTGGTGATTGCGCTCAACTTTAGCGAACATCGCCTATCTTGAACATTCATCTCTCCGAACCACCGTATCCTCCTTCCGAGAACCGCCTGAACCATGTCTCGAGAACTCATCTCCAGCGAGAAATTCCCGCCTAAGCCGCACAACTGTAAGATAGCAAATAACAGACTATCGTAAGTTTAGTGGGCTAACCAAGCTCGTGCCCAGGTCCCGCGGTCAAGGTTCCTGGGCTTGTCTTCTGTGCCGGCCAGACTGCCACTGGAGAAATCAAGCAGGCTACGGTATGTTTGCGCAACCCGCATTCCATTGTTCTGTAGTCTTTATCTAACGGGATTTGATTGCAGAGGACTGCGTTGCAAAACCTGAAGGAAGTTCTTGAGCTAGCAGGGTCCTCTTTGGACAAGGTTGTGAAGTACAATGTGTATCTGGCCGACATGAAGGACTTTGCCGCAATGAACGAGGCGTACATTGATTTCTTGCCTAAGCCGATGCCGTCCAGGTCGTGCCTTCAGGCGGTCCCTCCCGGTAACGGAACGGTCATTGAGATTGAATGTATCGCGCAGGCATAAAAAGTAATGATTCATAAATAGACAAGAGCAAAATTAAAACGAGTACTTATCAAAACTCCCTGTCAATGTCTCGCATTCGACTAGCGAAGAAAGATGTACGTCCATGCAAATAAGGTCTAGAATGAAGGTCTTGCAAGGCTCGACTGTAATAATAATACTGGTACAAAGGATCTGAGATCTTTCAGATGTGACATGTGATGGGTGAACGGATATCGGCTGGGTTGTGATTGTCTGTTCAAATTAGGGTTCAGGTACCTGAGAGATGCGGATTACGGATAGAGATCCGGGTTATGGTCAGGGTGGTGGTTCGAGATTATGGTCCAGAGTAAAGGAAGGAAGGAACGAAGGTCTTGCACGTCTCGACTGGTGATGCCTTCTCTGTGACACCCGACATGTGGATCTACCTTGCCTAGTTATCCATCTCACCAGGCTCTCTCGATTCTCTTGACATGAATCCCCTTACGACCCGGCCGACACACATTTCCCACGACTGGGGACGATATACCTCGCAATTCGGAACGCAACATTCCCTTGCATTTCGGAACGCAGCCCCCCTTCGTACTTCGAACCCAGACGTGCCCGGGTGTTTCGAAACCAGACATACTATCGCGATCCGGGACCAGAAGCACTTTCTCGGGGCGACAGACATTCTCCTCGCATTGCGGAACGCTACATACTCCTTGCATTGCAGAACGCAATATACACAGTAAGTAAAGATACCCTGATCCAGATCCGTATACTGATATATATATTTATCAGATGCCATCTGTTATTATGCGTCCCGTTATTAATGTTCTGGGGGTGCCGGGTGGTGCTGGGGGTGGAGGAAGGGGAGGAAGATGAGGAGGACGACGACGACGAGGACGACGACAACGACGAGACGGCCCTTTTAAGGGCAAATGCTCTTTCGTAAGTATTCCCTGACATCCATTACTCCTATCTTGATGACTTATCTTAACTGATTACAGTGTAAAAAATCCGGATATATGTCTAAAGACTGTCCAGCCCTCAGGGCTAAGAAGAAGGAGGAGGAGAAGGAGGAGAAGGAGGAGAAGGAGGGGGCCGAGAAGGGGGCCGAGAAGGAGGCCCCGGCGGCTGCAGTGTCTGAGGACACCGAGATGCCTCCCGCGCCCCAGGATCAGGAGGGTTTTTTTTTCACCAAAAGTTCGCAACTCTCTGAAGTTACATTAGGCATAATACCAACTCGAGTCCCTAACATTGATCCCTAATTTGAATGCCTCATCTAGATCCATGGTTTGCGTCCCTCACTTGTATCCCTAATCTTGTATGACTCGAATCCCTGATACACACTACCCTTTGTTCAATAAACCATTTTTGTGTGCTCGACAGTCAGTCGAATGCTGGGTACGCGTTAATCAAGGCCACCATGGCATTACGCAATTCATGTCCATCCAGAGCTACCTGGGAAAGATTCAACGGATTATTCAGTCTCTTTATGCAGGGTCACTAAAGGGAGATCACTAACGTGTTAACCCAAGACCACAACAAGCACTGGCTGGCCAAAATGTGTTGCTTAATGGTCAGCCTCATACAGCCAAGATCCATTCAGTTGGATAAAGACCTCGAATCTCCGTAGCACTTAATATTCGACGATGACTGGAAAAGATTTACCCTGCGAAGCAAGCCCAGCTGTAGAGTGTTTGAGAAGTTCCCAATGCGTTGGTCTATTGTTTTATTTTCTATCAGATCCTAATTTCCCAGAAACCAAAACACCGTCTTTTCTATGAGTCGCTTTACTAAGATGAGTCTCCTAAGACCTAACCAGCTCAAACTCCGCCATGTACCAGTTCTGGATCGCCTTAGTGTCGCCTGTCACGGCCACAGTGTCGTATCGTTCCCGAGCCTCCTTGGCAGCGGCGCCGTTATTAACCATGCGTCCAACCCACTTCCCGTGCTTCCTTGCTGCGGCGATGACTTTATCAATAGCTGCGAGGAACTCCGGCTCATCTCCCCTTGCGGGTACGTAACCCAGAAGAGATTGTGCCAGATCGTTGGGACCAATGAATACGAGATCAACACCGGGAACGGCACAGATCTCTTCAACGTTCTCCACTCCAGCTCGGGTCTCAATCTGGATCATAGTGATGATAGTTTCATTGGCTGATTTCATGTACTCCGGTGTGGTCAAGCCGTGGCCTATCGCTGGAAAAGCTGAGCCCTGACCACGGACACCTTGCGGAGGGAATTTAGAAGAGGCAACGATCTGTCGGGCTTCTTCGGCGTTGTTGATTTGCGGAACCATAATCCCATGAGCGCCAGTATCGAGAGCCCTTTTAATGATGTCGTGGCCGACACCACGGATACGGATGATTGGTGACACTCCAAGCGCAGATATCGCGGCAACTGAATTATGCATGCTATCATCTCCTATATGACCGTGTTCGCAGTCAAGGATAATGCCGTCTGGGCCAGCTAATGCTACAATCTGGGCCGTGCGGACGGAGGGCAGGGCCACAAAGGTCATCAGGGGATATTCCCCAGCTTTGATCTTATTGAGTAACCTCAGCCGAGGGTTCTCAATAGTAGTGGTCTGAGCAGTAGGGTAAGACATGGTTGTTGATTGGTGTTCGTTGTTGGTACAATTTCAGGGGGTAGAAGGTAGTCTGACAATCAGGGGAAGCAGGCCTCGATCCGGCGAGGACGCGCCATTGAAGTAGTCACAGGTCATTAAACAGACATTGGGAATCTCTGGATGCCCAAATTCCTATTCCCTCTGTCGTCTTCTCGATCTACCTTCGAAGCAAGGGCCCGAAACCACGCTAATGGGAGGAGTGAGACCGCTGGACGGAGCTCCTCCCAGAAATTTAATCCAACGACTCATGCAACGCCCAATGACCACCAATTGGCAGCCGCCCCGCCACTCTAGAGCCAAGCCGGGGAACTAGCCCTTCCCCGGGACTAAAGCTGATAGGGAATATCTCGTGCCTTGTAGCCGGGGGCAATAGGCCACTACTCTGGAACTCCGTATCCCTGCACTTGAGTTGAGTCGACCAACCACCAGAACGCGAAGATAAGCAGGAAAGTCAAAGCTCATGGCTCTCTCGATATAAAACCGTTCTCCTGATCGCCATGTTGCAATCATTTCTCGGCATCACTGCACCAAAGTTAAAAACCTCCACCCTTGTCTAAATTTCCCTCAACTGCATTTTCATCGACAAGATGACTGCAGCCATGGACACCCGTAAGGGCTCGACGTCGTCCCATGTCAATGACAAGATGTCCACCGCCGAGGGGCAGTTTGACGATGTCTACCGGCCCCGGCCCCGGCCTGCTTCTTTGGACGGGTTCACCGAGGTTGAGATCGAAGCGCTCAACAAGAAGCTTGTTCGCAAGATGGACTTCATCATCTCTCCTACCATTGGCATTCTATACATCTTGAATTACATCGATCGACAGAACCTTGCAGCTGCCAAGCTCCAAGGTATCACGGAAGACCTCAACATGTCAACGCAACAGTTCGCTACTGCTGTTTCCATCCTTTTTGTTGGCTACTTGCCTTTCCAGATTCCCAGCAACCTCCTCATCACCAGAATTTCGCGGCCCGGCTTCTACATCTGTTGCGCTGTGTCTGTCTGGGGTGCCATCTCGGCCTGTACTGCTGCTGTGAGAACCTACGGACAACTCCTGGCTGTTAGAGCTATCCTTGGTGCTGCTGAAGCGGTCTTCTTCCCCGGCGCTATCTACTTCCTCTCCGCCTGGTACACAAAGAAGGAACTCGGAAAGCGCATTGCCAGTCTCTACATTGCGCAGCAAGTTGGAAATGCCTTCGGTGGTCTCTTCGCTGCGGCCATTCTCCAACTCGACGGTACCCATGGAATCGCTGGTTGGCAGTGGCTCTTCATCATCGAGGGTAGCGCTACGGTTGCTATTGGAATTATCTGCGCCTTTCTCATGCCCGAATTCCCCCACAACAGCCGTATGTTGTCACAAGTTGAACGCGATCTTGCTGTCTGGCGCATTGAGTCAGAGTCTGGTGCCGCAGAGGGTACTGAAGATGAAAGCGTGCTGAAGGGCTTCATCCAGGCTTTGTCTGACCCCAAGCTGATTCTTCTCATCTTCTGCAACATGCTCTCGCAAGCTCAGGGCTCTATTGCCAATTACTTCCCCACACTTGTTGCGGCGCTCAACTTCAACCACACTATCAGCCTGTTGCTCACAGCACCGCCTTACGTCCTGGCTGGCGCAGTCTATTTTGTGCTAATGTACTATAGTGATAGGAAAAACACCGTCTATCCTATCATTATTATGTGCATATCCATCTCAATCGTGATGTATATCATCCCGATGGTTACGTTGAGCGTGGGTGCGCGATACTTCAGCATGATGATGCTCCCTTGGGTGTCAGTAGCACCGCAGCTACTTATGTACAAGACCATCAATCTGCATCTCGCTCGTCCTATTTCAAAACGAGCAGCTGCGTCAGCTCTAGTTAATGCAATTGGCGGTACGAGCAACATATGGGCTTCATACTTATATTATCAAGCGCCCCACTTTTATGCTGCCATGGGTACGCTGATGGGTTGTGCGCTCTTGTTTGCAGCAACAATCACCTTTTACCGCTGGCTGGTTCTTCGGGAGAACAAGCGTCTGGATTCAGGGGAACCTGAGGCCATTGCCAAGGTGATGAAGGGTGGTGTTACGGAAGAGATGGTTCAACTTAACTGGCGATATGAGATGTTCTAAGAGGATGTGTATTCCCGGTCATCGATTTCAGACTCCACGGCGACAAGAGATCTACAAGAAACTCTGTAAGATAGTTTTGAGTTTGATCGTCTGGGACTGGGGTTCCATTTTGATCTCTTAGAAATAGCTGTTTGTAGATCATTCTTACTGTTGCAAACTTGAAATTCCCAAAACCTCATTTGTATCTTGCACCAAATATAGTCATGTTGATCCCAGAAAGAGTTTCTTATCTTCCCCTAAGCAACTTGTACTTGACTGTGCATGGTGGCAGTTGCAAAATTTCCCGTGTGCGTATATTGGCTCAACACCATATTGTTCAAGCTGCCTAAATCATGTTAGTCTGGGTGTCACAAGTTTCATGATTACGAATCAAAGATGGAAGAGAAGAAAGAAAACAGTCTAATTAAATTCGAGTCTGATCTACATATACTTTACACTCTAATTGTTCACCGCCATTATACATGGCGCACCTCCACACCTATCACATACTTCTCAATAAGTATCATCAGAACTAGAAAAGTACCGATCATGCGGATTGTCCCAGTCGTGTTGGAGTACAGCGATGAGGAAGGTGCCCAAACCCAAGACAGCAGCCACAATAGCAGTATTAACCACAGCCAGAACCACCCCGTGCAGATTCTTCATAGTCTTGTAGAGTGCGTAACAGGTCATCAAGATACCCCAGTAGTACAAGGCTGCTCTTGCAACTGTGTCATAATAGAAAAACAGGATTACGTTGGCAATGGGTCTCGCGACGGTTGCGATGACTCTGGCGGCGGGTATCCCAAGGAGTTCGAGTTGTCCCACGCCGAAAGCCACATGGGTTAATCCAAAGAAGAGTTGTGAAATTGCTAGAAGTTATTAGTGCTGCTCTTCAAGCGCTGGCGGGTGGTTGCATTGGAGTCCTTACCAAGTACGACGGCGGAGACGCCCGCGAGCCCTCGAAAGACATGGATGTAGTCAATATTACACGTATCCATTGTGTACTTCGAAGATCTTTGTAGGTGAATTATCCAGAAGAGAGTAGGTCTTCTTGATTCGGTATCTGGGGATGGGGGTTTGGCTTGATTGTCAGAGACGAGTTGGATGTCGATGCAGTCTTGATTGTCTTCATAAGTAGGTAGACAAACCTCGAGTCCATATATGTAGTCCTTCGAAAGCCTAATCAAGGTCAACGATGTAGGCAAGCACGTTGCGTATCGTCTTTGTTGTTTGACGCTTGAGACAAAAAAAAAAGCCCATGAAGCCCACAATGTGCTTGTGCGTCCTCGACAGGCGCCATACGTGAAAGCTCCGACTTGGAATTAAACAATGGCTTTGGGGAAGAAAGGCTACCAAAAATAGAATTTGGTTTGCCAATTTCGGGTTTGCATTTCGGAGACTCTGGAAGTGGCTTGTCATCCTCTTTCATGGTTCTTTGTAGTCTTGGGGCGAAAAGGGAGACGAGCAATTAGTGCAAGGACAGAATGGTTTGTACAAGTGAGCAAGCAAGGTGAAGCAAGAAAATAAAATGCGTATTTAGGTGATTGTATATAGTCGCGAATCGTGTCTAGTAACGCTCCCATTAGATACAAATCGATTCGTGTCAAGTCGAAATTCCGTCCGTCGTTAATAAACTAAGACCGTTGAATTTTCGGGGTATTCTCTTTTCCAAATCCCTTCATTACTCTGTGAGAGTAGCCCTAACCCCAGATCCAACGCCTAAACTCCTTCCCTGGATCATTCTTAATGTCGCTGGTGCTCCTCTGCTGTTTCGCTGTGAGATGGTAATTCAGCTGCGAAACCTGGGTGACCTAGGCCTGGGGACGCAAGCCCCCCACTGCTGGCCATTGACGCCATGCTTGCTCGGTGAGGATCTGACAAGTTGGGGCTGCCCTGTGAGGCGGACCATCGGGGATCATACGAATTCGTGGACATTGTCGAATTGCGATACGGGTTTGGCGCGTATCCCGGGCTAGGCTGAGAGTGCTGTAGGCCTGGGGAATGTTGCAAGCCTGGAGACTGCTGCGGATGATAGTAATCGCCAGGAAGCTCCATGGCAAAGGTCTGCTGTGGCGGTTTCGCGTAGGCCATCTGCTGGACCGGCGGCGGGGTTTGGTGGACGGCGTAGGGGTTCTGCTGGTAGGCGCCCTGAGAAGAGCCAGTCCCTGGCCGGGAACTGTAGGGGTGCTGGGCATAAGTGGGAGAATAGGGCGGTTGTGTCGGAGCCTGGTTCAGCACTGGGCTTCCAGGGCTGCCCTGGGGAGCAAGGGTTGACCGTCGCAGCAGATTCTGCGTCCCCACGTCAGACCGGTCAGCTGGGTTGATGGTCTTGAGCTGACCATTCTCGAACATGGCCTTGAGAATTCCCGCATCCAGCAGCTCGGCCTTCTTGATGATTCGCGCGACCATGTCTTTGCTGGCCCGCTTCATCTCGGCCTTGACAAAGCTCATCATGGCGATGTTGCACTTGATCTCCACGTCCTCTCTGAGATACAAGCCATCCTTGGGCGCTCCAAGCTCTTCCAGGCCAATCTCTGGGTGCTCTGGGGGCTCAATGCCGGGCTGATTGCCCTGGATGCGATATCGGTTACGGAGATCGATATTCATCGGCGCATAAATGTGCGTCTGTAAGCCCCAGGGCATATCGTGGAAACACCCGTTGAAAGTGATCTTTCCCGACCCGACCTTGCCCATTCCTGGCACATACTGAATGCGCTCTGTAATCTCGTACCATGTGCTGTAGAACTCGTCGGCCGAGGCATTGCGCGGGGCGGGGATTGGCTTGTGGCCGAGGACGAGCGGGTTCAGAGTGATGACTTCGCTGTGGGAGTGCAGGATGTCGATGGCGAGCTGGCGGGGGATGAAGCCCGGGATGGGCGTGATGATGGTGATGGACTCCTTCTTTCGCAACATCGTGGCGGGAGCGGCGGCCCTCGTTTATCGTCGTTTATCTTCGTTCGACGTCGTCGCAGTCGTGCTGACGGATGAGAGGCGGGCCAGGACAGTTGCGGCCAGCGAGTTCAGGACAAAGATCGACGGCAGCGGTCTGGAGCTGGAATCGGGGAGATGTGAGAGAAGAAATGCATCGACGGTCAATGAGAACCTTAAAGAGCTGGCGGTAGCATCGCAGGGGATCTTCTGTAACCCCCCAACTCGCAGACCCGAGCCAGCGGGGGTGCGAGTTAGGCTTGACCTAGACAATCCAGTCCTAAGATCCGCAGGGCGTTGATGACGTGAGACGGGAAGCTTGCGAGCGAGCGTCCATCGCGCGAACGCCACTGGCCTGGGGGTGTGATAGCGGTTGACATTGGGCGCTGGCCGGGCTCAGCCACGGACGTGACGCCTCGGGGCGGCAGCCAATTGTAAGCCAGACGGGCCACCTGTGATCATCGCCGCGGGAATCATGGTGATGATGCCGTGCCGGTGGCGGAGGGATGTTCCGGGAGTTGGTGATGCCGGAGGAGCCCGATGGCTGAGCAGAGCGCGCCGCCTCCGGGGGAGATGACACCCGCTTATTCGGTGGGCAGATGATTCCATGGGCCTCTGGAGTTTAGGGGATCGTCGCGGCACTGCTTTGGAAGCTTGTTTGATCTGCTGGTGATTACAGGGCCTGGACCGTCGTCGCTACTGTGCCGTGTGCTGCCCCAGGCAGATCCTCATACGTGGACGAACCTCAGCCTACCCTACTGGATACTAGAACAGGCACAATACTGGACTCTTTGCAAACCTCGCCCGCTTTCAGGCTGAAGTCACGGGAAAGATTACATGTTTCCCTTTTATCCCACATTCTACGCGTCACCTACTGTTTTCTAACCGCACCTGGTGCTAATTATTTGCTTGCGAACACTGACTTCTGACGCGGGTCTCACACATCCGACGAATATCTCACTAATGCAGGTAGACTTCTTACGGTGTACCCGGCAATTGGGTTAGCCGATTGAATGGCCAGGTCGGCCTCGAACACTTGCTTACTACCTGATTGCTTGGAAAACGAATGAAACCCTGTTTCTGAGGATGATTCTAGACCTAACATGTCAACCTGATCCGCCTCTCCAAATGCGCTTTGTCGTTCCGCTAACTGCCGCTATCCCACTCGTCGCTGCCACCAAAGACCTAGCAACATACACAAACTCTGTCAAAGATGACAAGATCCCCAAGATTGTAGTCAAAATAAAAGAAGCAGACAAATCACCCTTTCGTATGACTGACGAATTTCGAAATTCATGCGCAAAAGGCCGCGATGTAACTTGTAATCCTGGGCTTCGCTTAGGCTGACTCTTGGCGAGGAGTGTCTGACCGACGCGGTGCTTCTCCCGGGCTTGCGGGCGGCCCCCAGCGGAAACTAACTTCCACAGAGAATTGGCCGACAGGAAGCGTCCAGCGACTCTGGTTCACTGGAGGTGCAGAAGGCCGAGGCCTGTTTCTAGAAAGCTCGACTAGGAGCATGATGAGGATGTAAATCTGGATGAAGCTGT
This sequence comes from Xenoacremonium recifei, assembly GCA_012184525.1. NCBI lineage: Eukaryota > Fungi > Ascomycota > Sordariomycetes > Hypocreales > Nectriaceae > Xenoacremonium > Xenoacremonium recifei. Next base: position 98,715 of record WOFQ01000066.1, read on the forward strand.
GGAATGTTAGCTTCTCCCACACAAAACACGAAATTTCGACGTACCTGAAAAGTGTCAGGATGGCGATGAAAGTCCAGACCAAGACCTCATATTTTATTTTCCATTCAAGGCATTCTTCGTAAGTCCCCTTGCCGTCAGGTATATTCACGTCATCGTCAGTTGCGCAATGGCCGGGGTGGTTGTAGAAACGATCACCAATGAAATTGAGAGAGAAAAAGGTGCAGAGGAAGGCTGCAAAACCAAAGTAAAGGACATTGATGAGGGGATGAATCGCCTTTCCTTGGCGTCTCATCCAGACCAGATTCCCGATAGTGAAAGGGACGGCCCAGATGCTCTAGCGAGGGATGAGCAACATTTCAGGTGGTATATTGAGCGACTCACAATGGTGGCCAAGGCGCGCATCGCGTCGTCTAGGGCCCAGTCACCGTAGAACTCGTAGCGATGACGGCCATAACTCTCCATGTATACGACGAGCAAGATAAACAGCAGTCCGAGCAAATGGAAACCGAGCGAGACTGAGATCCTGACGAACAGGCGTTTGTCGACCTGCGACAGCGTCGCTCGACTGCTTTGCTCCTGTTGCTGCTGCTCATTGTCGTCTGTTTCGGCGGTCTCGGGCTGCGGTTCGGGGCTGGCGGATCTCAAGAGAGGCGTGGTCTCTTGAGGGAGTTCCTCGCGAACAGACTGGGAAGCCATCTTGGGGAACTCGATTTATTTTCAGAGGAGAAAGTAGTTGTCCAAGGTGCATTCAAGAAGGCAACCATCTCACTTTATTACGTCGCATGGAAAAAAGACACGGTCTCAAGTATGGACGAAACAGCGCAGACGCCAGGCAGCCAGGCGAAGGATCGCACCCAAACTTGCTGGTCCGTGTGTCAGCATCAACAAGCATGCACGTTCCTAAATAAAACACGGTATTAAGGGATCCTTTCGATCGCTCTGAAACCAAATATAGCAAAGTTTTGATCCTAACTAGCCAGTCTTTTGGACGGAATTCCGAAACCAAGTCGCCCTCTATATACAAGTCGTGAAGTGAGACATCAAGTGGAGGGTGTTCTCCCTAGGTAGCCCCCCCGCACCATGCACCTCTGATATCATCATCATCATACACAATCGCGAACTTGATACTTGAGGTCAACCATCATGGCACAGTCCGGAGACGATAAAATGCGCAAGAGAGTTGACGTCTGGTTGGATGACATAGGAGAACATGAAACTGTTTGTCGAAAGGCAGGCTGCCAGGCCAGGACTACGCACTATGAATATTGCGATTCACGTAAGTCCCGATCCCTCCCCGCATTGATACATTAGGAGTAATTAAAGAGTATAGATTCATGCCACTTATGCCATGAAACCCATGCCAGTTTTCAGTTCGAGAACCAGCAAGCGCTTTGTACAGCGTGTTAGACTCCATTATGTCTCCTTCGCAGAACCATCACTAACTTCTCTTTAGGTTACGAGGGCTTAGGTAGCAACCGTCCAAAGGCCACTGCTTACCCCTATATTCAGTTCAACATTGCCTTATCACCTGCCTTTTGGTGTAATAATCACGAATTCTTCGTTGGCAAGTAGGAGGGAAGACTCTGCAATGGTGCTGTTGCCATCGCCCTGATTGGAACACCAGTCGTGATCATCACTAGACTCACGAGACCGTGATGAAAGTGAAACCATGGCCTATTGATAAAAATGCACCTAGTTTTTGACGTATTCGATAGTGCAAAGCAATATCCACCACCTCTTCCATCAGAGAATATCACATAGCTGCCGCAAAGAAAAAAAGATCCACGTCTCTACATTGTATTCAGGCCCTAGCCCCAAAACTCCAGACACCACGCTCATTAAGAAGAAACCTCGGTATCAGCAAATCGGCATCGACGCCCTTGTCGCAGCACCAGCTGCAGCACCCCCAAAAGTGGCTGCGCCTGCAAGCGATGATCCTGCAGCTTTGATCTTTTGTTTTGGGTCCAAAGCCTTGGAAAGTTGCGAGAAGACCTTCCACGATTTTACCATTCCAAACGAGGATGAAGGTTTCCGACGAGATGAGTGTGGCCGCTTGGACATGGGTTCGTTGTTGAACTTCTTTTCTGCCTTCGATTTTCCTTTTTCCTTGCCTTTCTTGTCGCCTATGGATTTGAAGAACTCTCGTGGTTTGGGGGCTTCTTTCAGCGTGTGACTGCTCGCCGTGTGACTGGTCTGCGTCGCATCGTCCTCGACGTCGTCCTCTATTTCTTCTTCGACCTCTAATCCGTCATCATCGTCGTCATATGAAGTCTCTTCGTCTTCGTCAACATCAACTTCATCCTCATACTCTTCGACCTGGATCTCGTGTACTTTAATCCTGATCCCATCATTCTCATAGGCGATGTGCTCGATCTCATTCTCATTCAACGCCGTCCAGTGAGCCAGAAGCTCTTTGACGACACCCGAAGTTACTTCAGGCCTCGAGATAGATAGTCTTCGCATAGATGACTCTCGTCGCACAGATACAAGGGAGTCCTCGTCGTTGTCGTCGAGAGACGGGAAGTTGACCAGTCCGTCTTCAAAGCTTGATGCGGAGGAGCTGCGAGTCCGGATATATGGCATAAATATGAGGTCAAAAAGCCATCGGGATGCATCCATGGCTTTTTGCCGAGCTTCACTAGCCTTTCTTCGCAGCGACTGAAGTTGGTTGCGAGATGCGCCCTCCAAGAGATGCGGAGGCGGTTCTTCTTCATCCTCTTCGTCATCCCTATTGTTGGAAGTGAGACCTTCGTAAGCGACTTGTGTTAATGCTTCGGCCTGTTGGCGCACAAGAAGCCTCTCTTCTTCGAGTTCCTCTAGGTCAATCTCGGGCTTCGGACGTCGCGATCGAGATCTGTCACAGAACAGAGTCAGTCAAAGATCGAGTTGTGGAGAATATTAACTAACCTTGAGATTTCTCGCGTGCTAACGGCAAGAGAAAGGATGTGCAAAATCATGTTAATTCCAGTCTTGTGCTTCTCGATGCGATCCAGGATCTCCTTGGCCTGCGACCGTCTAAACAACCATCTCAAACAGCCCATCTTCTTGGCTCCGTTGAGCAGCTCCTCGATGTCCTTTTGCATCTTCCCTATTCTTTGCATCGTCGATTGGATGACCCGTACCAACGTTCTATTATACAAATCAATTCCTGATTTGAGGATCCGTCGCAGCTCGCGTAGAACGACCGTCAGCTCGAAGATGCTGGTTGCGATCTCGGCCATTTCCTCGGGAGCGTCTCGCCATACTGAGAGAATATCGTGGATCCCCTTTGAGAGCTGTAAGCCGGCCGTCACGACGCCAGCGATGCCGGAGATGACGGAGAGCGGATCGGACATCGTCGAGGCTTCATTGAAGGTTGGAGGGCATAGAGGCGTCGATTCGCTTGACAGTGACGGCGAGTGGAGCGAAAGAGGGAAAGAGAAGCAGAAATCGAGGCCTGCTAAGCTGAAGCGCTCTGCTTACCCCTCTTTCTTATTCATTGTCCGCGGCCAGTGAGCCTTGCAAAGCACCTCGCCAATGATATGAGTTGGCTAGATTGTGGCGTTTTGAGACACCCGGCAAGGCGGCCGCCGGAAGGCAACCTGAGTGGTTCAAAAAGGCCAGCTGAACATGCACAGCAAGACGTTAGGCAATATTGGGATTTGAGCAAATGGAATTCTTCTATGCCCCTGCTAGTAGCTGATACGATAATGCGCCGATTCCGTATCTGTATTCATCTTATCAATCAAGATATTTCCAGAAATGTTTCCTGAGCGCTAGAAGCGAATGATGATGCGCTTGCTCACAGCCCCGACCAGAGAGAGTTTCCTACATCATTTGGCCACAACTTGACTCGCATGTATTCGGGACTTCTCTTAACTTTTATCTTTCACCAGCTTACAAGCTTCACACGGAGAAACTCCTTCCTATACGATAAACAATAAAAGGTAAAAAAACAAAAAAACATACAACATTGGGGATTCACCAGTCGTCACCGACCTGATTACTAATCCAACGCTTGCTCGGTTGTCGTTCGGAGATCAGACGGGATCCAGATTTCTTGAGCAGCTGTGGTCGTATGTGATAGTTTGGGAAGGCAAAGATGCTTATAAGGATGGAATGTCAGAGTTGCGGAGTGCATGGGAGATCTTCAGGGTCGAAATCATTTGACCAGAATGCGCACGTTTGATGTACGAGAGAGATTTGATGTTGTGATTTATACATCTTGGCTGACAGCCAATGTACATATTTACAAAAGAATTCCAGGAATCCGTGACAGAGTCGAGGCTTTGACGGTTCAAAGCCATGTCGCTCGCCTCGGAACACTTGCCACCGCCCACTCCCTCGTTTGCTCAGCTAGACATGGCCGGAACATAAATGCTGCTAATCGTCCAAACGCTCCCGTCGCTGTTGCTCTCAAGCCCAGAGTACGTGGCACCCTGAGAGGTGGCGATTGTGTTGCCAAAGTTGGTATCAGATCCTGAAAGCGTGATCTCAATGTCGATATACTGCTGTTCGGCGATGGTCCCAGTACAATCGTCATCGCATTCCGTTCCCGTACCATATCCTCGCATGTAAGGGCCAGATGCATAGGAGAATGTGCTCAGCTGTTCTCCGGTGTCGGCATCCGTGACTTCCTGGAGCCAGGTATCGTTGTCGTCCTGGAGCGTATAGACAATCTTGACCTTTTGAGAGCCAGAGACAGGGCTCGCATCACCCGAGAGCTGGCCAAAAGAACCAAATAGAGATGCTCGAACACACCATTGACCAGTTGTTGCGCCACACCACGAATTGTCGGGCCAACTCTCGAGAGTGGTTTGGACGAGATCACCAGTGCCGTTGGACATGCCAGGCCAAAGGAAAAGCTCACCGTTCTGAGTGCTGGGTGCAGTTCCAGGGATTATTGTGGTGACAGCCTTGATAATGGTAGATGTGGTAGGGCCAAGAGAGACAGCACCTCCCCAGGTATCTGTACGAGGCTTCAGTTGGGGACCCTGGGGCCGGGCATCGGAAAGGCTGGCCAGAGAGGCAATGACGGCCGCAAGCAAACTGTGAACCAACATTATGACTGATGAAAGGGTGTTTCGAAAACGAGTACCGTTGGGATCGACGTAAAAATGAGGATCGGCCAGCCGAGTGTATTAGAAGTGAAGTTGATTGTGTTGTGAAATAATCTCAAGAGCAGAGGTCTTCATATATGTACTCCGTCTTCAAAAGGAATCCGCCAAGAATGGCCCCTGTCCCAATTCTAGCGTACGGGCCGTGGAGAAATATCGTCCGTCGCAGTGTTTCAGTTAGAGCCTGGTAGGGGTCTCGTCGATCCGAAACGTATTACCCGACCAATACCGGCAAAAGGGATTTTCTTTCGGTCCTCCGCAGAAATTCTCCGTCCAGTCGTGGGTTTGTTTCTGAGGGCGGAGTATTTAAAAGGCTGAATATAAGTTTGTATTACGGACGAAGTCGTCCGATACTGAACGCATCCCACATGTTTCAGGAGGAAACCATATACGGGCCTCCTTCAATTCGTATCCAATATTTATCTCGAACTCGGCTGTCAACGGCAAGTTCCTTTTGAAACACGGATGATCAGATTGTGTATATTTCAATGCCGTGGCATCCTGTCATATTACCAGTGGTTTGAGAGGCGTTCGAAATGTTCTTTCCCTTCTTACCTCATGTTTCCGGCTTTGTAAACAACAGGTTTCCAAAGTAGTGAAACTTTGTAGATGCGAATGAAAGTGGTGTCCTAAAGGTAGTAACTTCCGAAAGATACTCTGAAGAAGAGTTTTGCGCGGGAAAATGTGGCTTGCTTATTGATGAATGAACACCCACGTGAAAGATGTGATGATCGGGGGAGCGCTTTGCAGATTCAGTGTCATCAGGGACGAATGATGAACAATCGAGAAGATAAATGGTCACCATAGATCGCCAAGGTTGCATTAGCATGGAGGAAGTCGTGGGGTAACCCAAGAAGGAAACATGCTTATTTCAGATCAGCTTTACCCCAGAATGGAGTGCGGAGTAGAATTTCTTCCGATACAACTGCTGTGTAGGTACTTCCTACGTAGGTTTGTCTTCTCATATCGCTGATAACTAGAGATGGTACTAAAATAGCCCATCACAGGGGAGATAAGGAAGTCGGAGGACGGAGTTCGCCGTCGAATGTGGAGCTTAGTAAATAGGGAGTTAGAACCGTTGGAGCTGTTTTGATAAGACACACTGAAGGGAATAAAAGGTGGAAAATGCCGCACAGGAATGGTAGTCTCCGTACTCCGTATTCACTGACAGAACAAAATGGTCGAGAGAAATAACAGGCCCAATCGGCAATTCCATATTTCATATGACGAGCCCACCCCCAGTTGAGAGGTCCAACAGCTATTCTGCGGAGTTGACCAGTACTCTAGGTATGATAGTCAATCCCTGGATGTTTGCACCGATTCTCGTGGACATCTGCCATTACCCGCTATTATTATGCACATTACTGAGACATGTCACTTCTAGAAGAAGCCAATGCCTAATATGGAACCTCGTACATCTCAACGGCGGCCTTTGGCCTGTCGTGGTACGTCTATGATGAGCCGGTCACTTCGATACGTATACTGACAGAGTAAGAATGCACAAAAAGGAAGAGAAAGTGTGATAAGAAGATCCCATGTTCGAGGTGTATCCGTCTAGGATTAACTTGCGCCCGTGAAGTTGTCTACTTGACGCGTAACCTCAATCGAAACGATGCTGAAATCAATTTCCTGGAGTCGCTGAAAGAAGGCCTTCGGACCAAAGACGGGACTTTCAATGCAGAGGCCATTGAGCGCATCGCAAACAGATTAGAACATCTCAGATCTGGTGATGACAGTCAAGAGGTTTCTGATCGCGGCGATGAGGCCTTCCATCATCCCACAAGTCTGCCTACGAGTATGGACATTTCAGACGACGTCCAGACCCATGACGACAAAATTGATCAAGGACCACTTACGGTTACGGCTCTCGAACATATGGCTTGGGGTCGAGGACATGGTGATTGCTTTCCGCATCGCCGATGCGCTTGTCACCTTCGGCAACAATACTCAGAGTCTTTCGTGCTTGATCCCAGTGAAAGCTTCCTAAGCTTGATCGCCAAACTTCCAGACATGTCTACAGCCGAAGTCTTGGTATCCTTCCACATAAATCACATCCTATGGCATCACAACTCATTGCATGGCCCAACATTTCTTCAACAGTGCAAGACCTACTGGGAGACAGGAGAATATGTCCATCCGCAGTGGTTAGCGTTGTATTGTGCCGTCCTGTCAACATCTCTGTTCTGTCTGCAAAACAGCTGGAAATACCAAGACTCATACCAGCTTATGGGGGAGTCAAATTATTCACCACAACTGTTGTTCCAGGCCATGGTGGATTTCCTTCAAGAAACTAATTTTCTTCAATACATATCGATCTACTCCGTGCAGGCAGTGGTCATCTCTACTGAACTGGCGCACAATATAGGACAGAGCCTGTTGAACGCGACCCTTTTCAGTGCAGCCATAAGAATAGCCGAATGCTTAGGGCTGCATAAAATAACAGACGATGGACCTGATCCTCAGAGCTCGCCGGAAGCCTGGCAAGAAGAAGTCGAAAAAGAAACTGGAAGAAGCCTCTGGATGCAAATGATTGTGCAAGACCACTTTGCGATGGCGTTTACTGATACATACGGCATCCATCCCTCGCGTTACTCGACATCAGCTCCAAAAAATATTGATGAGGGCCTCATAGAAGCCCCAGAGGACGTTCCCACGATCGCCACATACAACCGTGTTTTGGGACGCATTGCCTACTTGATGCCTGAACTTATGGAAGGCATGGGGACTTTGAAGAGGCCAAAGCCGACACATGAACAGTACAGTCACGTCCTTCAGATGGACATGAAGATGAGACGAACAGTCCGAGCGTTCCCCGATTTCCTCCTTCGTCAAGATGATTGGCTGGAGACTCAGCACCCTTGGCTTACGGTTGCACGTCAGAGTCTCGCTATTACTGCTGCTGAAAAGGTGATTCAGAATTTCATGTTTACGCTTCTTTATGCTGACTACTAGCAGATCATCATGATACACCGGCCTTTCATATTTCGGTCCTTTGAATCAAGAACATACATACATACGAGACGAACATGTGTTGCTGCAGCAATCACGATCCTACGAGAATATACAAGTATCGCCGAGACTGGGGAATTATCGCTGTGGACTCACGTCGCATTTTGCATCACAGCCGCACTCATACTTTCCCTCGAGGTCATACTAGACCAGGCAGACAGCAAGAAAGAGATACACGACGTGTACATTGAAGCGGTCGGCTCCGCCCGTCAGAAGCTCTCACAACGCATCAATGACATATTAGCTCACCGGGGCGTGGTTCTTCTCGATGCCATATTCTCCGAGGCCGGCTGTGCTCAACCGATCTCCGAGACCGCAGAAACGCCCAGATTGAAGACTGTCAGTCTGGAGGATATTGTGAATAGGTTCACGTCTGATTTAGGCGTTTTGGGTCTTACAACACAAGCCCGGCCCTTTGATATTGGACTTGGCTCAGAGTCGGGGCAGCCGGCTCCTACGAGTTCCATTGAAGATTTTACCGATTGGTTTGAGCGTACATTCAACTGAGGAATACAAAAAGCGTTTTCTTTGATCATACGTAAAATCTCATACTATTTTATCATGAAGACGTAATCTTAAGCTACCTTAACAAAGCCCGTCTCGTTCACCCCTGGGTACGACCTGAAAGCTTTGGGAGCACTATTGCTCGTCATAGTGCACTGCCACATGAGCCGGTTGCCGCCGTCTTGGGGCTTATGTTGGGCTAGCTGACCCGTGATGCTGTGCATGACACCTCGGTTATGGAAGATGACCAAGTCACCTTCGTTCCAGCGGTGGGCGTAGATGTTCTCTGCGGCCCAAACTTTCTTCTGGAAGCTGTACACCTTCTTTCGCACCTCTTCCACGTCGTCCATGACTGTGATCTCCCCAGTAGCGGGGTTTCGGGTTGAAAGCTTATAGACACAGCACCCATGAACTTGCAGGAATGGTCGGTCAGGGTTGAAAGGGTTTCTCCAGACCATCTAGCCTGTGTTAGATATGATCTAGATCAAATAGGGAGGTTTATCTTCGGCGATAGACTTACCGGATGCTCGGCAACCTTGTCCCATGACCATTCAGACAAGTCTTTGATGGGGACTTCTCGTCCAAACTTCGGGATAGACATGCCGTCTTCTGTGGCCTTGCACTGTCGGATGTATTCGTACGCTTGAGGGGCGTATGTGACGGTAGTATTCAGAGCAAATTCCTGCTCCTCAGGAGTAAGGAGCTCAAAGGCACGAGCACCTGAAAAGACTATGGAACTGAGTCAGCAAAAGACCTGGGCAATGCATTTCTTGTCCACTTACAAGCAGTTGCACCAGCAGCAATGCGTTTCTCACCACCATCGGGGAACTTGAGCTTTTGGTCTGGAAGCTGGGGTACTTGAACCGCGTGCAGAATCGTGACCTCGCCGGGTAGTCGCTCGTAGAATGGAGTATCCATGTGCCATCGGTAGGGACGGGTGTATCCATCCTGAAGCTCTTCGCTTGACAGAGGTTCCTCGTGGAACAGAGTATGATCCTACACCGGTTAGTTGATCTATCGACTTTTTATATCAAAGTTTTATCGACTTACCAGATGAACAACCTCCAGCTCATCAATTCCCTCGTAGTTCTTGAACTTCCCACTGCCAATGATGCTAACCTGTGGGGCCCTTGGGATTCGTCCTGCCCGGTAGGCTGACAGGATGTTTCTGGGGTCGCTAACACTCTTCTCTCCGGCGGAGTGAATGTCTGATGCGGATGAGTCAAAGATCTTTGCCAGCTGTGGCAAGACCTTAGGGTCAATGCCCTTCTGATTTCGAATCACAACGACCTGGTTGTGGAACAGTGCTTCTCGGAGTGCGTTCTTGTCATCCTCTGTCAAAGAGTCAAGGTCGAGAAGACTCATGTTGGAGGGGAGATCAATCTCAGCTCCAATGGATGAAGACTGGCGAACATCTTTAGGAAGGGGGTGGAAAGAAACACCCTCAGAGGGAAGAACAGCGCTAGGCATCTTGTAAAGACTCTTTGTTTACGTTTAAACGATGTAGGTTTTGGAAGTTGCGGTGGTGTTTAGATGGCTTTGCTGGTCAAACAGCCAGGCGACGCCGTGTTACTTATAATGATTCCGATGCCAGAGGAACTGCAAATTCGGGTGAGCGTTCATCAACTCTTCCGCACCTTGAGGTAATTACTTATCTTTATAGTATTTCATGGCATTTGTGCTTGGTAATGTCGAGCAATGGTTGGTGCGGGTGAGGTGGATATCTCACCCGCTCCTCACAAAGGGGCGGGGCAGTTGAGCGCACTCACCCGCACCGGCAACGAGGACGTGTTAGTAGTCCAGAGTTATATAAATGAAGTCTCTCTCGTAGCAGAAATTGGTGTAAAATTTTCTAAGAATATTTCCTAAAGCAAACGGTTTCTTGAACGGACCTAGACCGCAAAAATGGGCTCACTTGGAATTTCGATCCAACCTCTCCCTAAACCTTTCGACGGTTCAGACGTTGATTTTGGAGTTTCCATCTCGGGAATTGACGTCGAGAATATTACCGGTAAGTCACTGCAGTCTCTCGAGTCTTTATAAAGCTAATTGGAATATTTTTGCAGACGACAACTTCTCCATCATCAAATCGGCGCTTTATGATCATGGCGTGGTCCTCATCAAGAACCAGCGCGGACTCTCTCCTGCCGCCCAGTTCGCTTTGACACGCCGGTTCGACCCTGATGCCCTTGTCTACAGCCATGGCTCAAAAATAGACAAGAGGAGTGTTCTTCACAAAGATCTTACAACCATACCGGGCCAGCCCCAGGTGCAGGTCATTGGACATGGCTACGTACCCGAGTTTGAGGGGTTGAAAGACCTGCAGCTCACCCACCCACACCACAAGACATTTCATAGAGACCCAGTGTCAGAAGAAGATGACTACGACTATACCCACTTCTACCGCTGGCACATTGACTCTGCCATGTATGACCTTGACCCGCCCCTGGTCACATCTCTCTTTGCCTGCAAAGTGCCTAAGGGAAGACGTCAGATATGTCGGTACGATGATGGTACCGGTGATGAAATGGAAGTACCACTTGGAACGACAGCTTTCATTAGTGGCTATCGCATGTTCGAGCTTCTGTCTGAGAAGGATCAGGAGTTCGTCATGTCAAGCTCCGTTGAATATGCCGCTCACCCCTACATCTGGATGAGCAAAGCAAAAGCTCGATCAAACGGGCTGGGCTTGTTCTCCCAGGACTTGGAGCTTTCGGAAGAGGATCTACCCGAGATCAACCAAGAGAGAATCAGGAAGTACCCGATGGTTTGGAGGAACCCTCAGAACGGGCGATTTGCCATGATGGTCTACCCTACGCCGGTGCGCAGGATTCATCTCAAGGACGGGACAGTAATTGATGACCTGAAAACGGTCAGAGAGCTGATCTATCGGCTCCAAAGACCAGCTATCAGTCCTCAATATGTCTACCCTCATGATTGGGATGAGAACGATCTGGTCTTGTTCAATAATCACGGAGTTATGCACTCAATAGTCGGCGCATTCGCGGGCGATGAAGTCCGGGTGTTTCGGCAATGCAATATGGCAGGCAGCAGGCCACCACAGGGTCCTTGAGAGATGAAAAGAACTAGCGATTTACACGGATAAAATGAGCATCAGTAGCGTATGATAATACATACAACTTGTCTTTGCGTTCTTTTCGTGAATGTTGCGATCAGACTTAGACAACCGTTGCTTGGAATCAAGTAGACCACCTAGAAGATGAAGTACCCATTTCGGTCCGGTGATTTCCTTAGGCCTCAGAAGGGGCGAACTTGTAATAGAAGACTTCGATGTGACTTCAAGGGAGTCAAGAAACCTTTCTCGGCAATGCGGCACCTTGGATAGGGCTGAGGGTGGTCAGCCCTACGGTGTGATCGCCACGCGGTAGACCCGAATATGACTGCAACCCCTCGTCTCGTGAGTCTGTCTCGTCACAGCCCCTGTGAGTCAATAAAATGCGGCGCTGAAACGGCGGCGTCTTGCGGCGTGGCTGCGAAATTGGGAATCAAATCCCTAAATCAAACGGCGTGTTGGAGCGCTAGCGGGAGCTCCCATAGGCCGCCAGCGATTGCCGTTAGTGCGCTAGGCACGGCTCGAGCCCCCGCGAGCCTTGAGATCAACCTTTCCAGCTCCTGCAGACCCCTGGCCTGGAACTATTAATAATGGATCACAGCACTTCTCGCGACGATGGCTTCATCTCATTTCCCCTCTTCAGTCCCTTCTTCCTTGCTGTATCCAGTCCTACAAGCGACTGAGGCATCTTGCTTGTATGGGCACAAAGGACCGAAAATCTCGCGCCCGCGGCGGCGCTCGAGATCCTGAGAATGGCTATTCGCTGCCCTGGCCAACGTCCGACCGATGGAACCCAAACTACAACGTGCCGCGAAATTCCTTCGAGTCCTGGTCCGATCGCAATGGCTCCCGCCTTGAGCAAGGCCGCGGGCCCATCCAACAACTCAAGAAGAGCGACGCTGCGAAGTCGATGTCATGGGGGAGAAGCACACGCGACATGGATACGGCGGCGGGGAGGAAGAGAGACAGTCCCGACCACGTGGACAATCCCGAAGAGTTCTCGAACTTGACGCACTGGCTTGAGACATTAGCAGAGCTGCATATGAATGAGCTGGATAACAGGGCGCGATGGGACCCGCGATGGCTCAACATCACGCGCCGCGAACGATTCGAAGGCCTTTCGTCGGCATCCGTAACCATTATCGACTACCCTACCGAGGGCGATGTGCGATCGACAGACCCGATCTCGAACAAGCGACAACTAGCCACGATGCTCCAGGACCGTCCCGAAGACTCGGAAGTGAGAGTAATAATAGTCAACGACTTGAGTCGTTTCATAATGGGTGCGCTGGGGCAAATGTACTCCGTCGACCCCGAATTCTGGTTCGAGCACCTGGCCAACTCGGGCTACGGAGCGAGCGATAGTGGCCTTAAGATAAAGAACGCCGTATGGATGAACTGGCAGGAACGTGAGACTCGTTTCCGCCATCGCGCTCTACCAGACGCCGGACAAAGGACTGAGTGGAATGTTCCTCGAAGAACTCGGACGCGTTGTTGGGCGCATCTTCGCTGGCCTCGGTTGGGGCTTCTCAATTACCTCGGAAGAAAGGGCTTCCATGAAGACGAAATGGGTCAACGACTTGGAGATGGCCGCTGGGTCATGGAGCGTGACGTTCGGCTCGACAAGTACGGCCGTCTTATAACGAAGAAGCGAGAGGCAGAGGCCGAGAAGAAGGCCAGAAAGAAGAAAGAGAAGAAAAGGAAGGATCGACATTTACCTGCACCAGAGGTAGAAGATGACGGTTCGACTGGCCGAAGCAAATCGTCAAACGTGTATCGCCCCTACGCGCCCTTTATCCCTCTTCCCCGGAATCCCGGGTATTGGAAGAACAGAGATCTGCGAGTCCTGGCACCCGAGGGCGCGAGCTACTGGTCCAAGGCGGATGACAAGGGGAAGAAGACGGGTAAGTGTCATCACAGCGCCAAGCCGAGCTGGGCTGACAGACGTGTTACTAGTTATATTATTGTTCGACCCAACGCGAAACATGCAGCATGACACGACGCGGGAACTCACGCCATCGCTGACGTTCATGCCTCGCGCGATGGAGTTCGAATCTTACACCTGGGACGAGCTCTGGCGGACTGCAGATCCTGACGAGACCTACCTGGATCCTCCTCCGCCACCGCCAACGAAGAAGGAGATGAAGCAGCGGAAGCGGAAGGAAAGACAGGAAAAACTCGAACGACGAAAGAAAGCGCTGGAACAGAAGATCCACGTTAACCACGGTGACCAGCTCAAAGACGTCGAATCTGATAACGAGTCCGACTCGTCGTTTGAAGAGGATTCGGACTACGATGAAGAGTACGAGGAAAATTTGCGACAAGAGTACAGAAACCCAAAGCCGATCAATCGCGATAGAGACTTTGCTAGGAAGTATAGCCTTTCAACCTCGCAGCTCCTCTGTCGCTACATGACGAAACTCTCTGCGGCAGAGCTACGAGAAGACGACTCGGCTGTGCCGTCTCTGCTTTGTCGCTTATACCTGGACGACTTTTGGCAGCTTCTCTCCGAGCTCCGGATGGGGCTTGACCATATTGACGGCGACTTGGGTGCCGACCTACACATGTATCTCATCGACTCAATCGGAACGGTGATCCGGCAGAACGTGGGCTGGATGCGGTCGACTCTCCAGGAACTCGGCGAATGGAGTGGCCACTTAGCGACTGTGGCTACTATCCTTGGCAATCCGCCTGAGCTAGACATGGAGCTGAAGGAGTTGAATGCCGAATTGGAGAAGCTGCAATCGCGGACTGAGCAGACGCTGAATCTCATCATCGCAACGACAACTCTGTCGCAGTCTACACTGGTCATCGACCAGACCTCCGGCATCAACAAGCTGACAGAGCTGGCTTTCTTTTTTGTCCCTCTATCCTTTATCACGTCCGTGTTCTCCATGCAGGTCCTAGAACTCACTGAATCGCCTCCTCGGATCTGGACCTGGGGCGTAGCTTTGGCGGTGGTCTTCTTCGTCACGTACATCATCCGCAGCGTTGTGCGCTCGCCGTCGCTGCGTGAGTTTGCGATGACCTGTCGCGTGACGATGCTCAATCGCTTCACATCGAATCAGTCTCACAGCTCGTCGCGGCGCCTCAACGCCGTCGGCAACCGCGCGATTGTCAAGTTTATCTTGTTCTTCACGTCTGTGGTGACGCTCATCATGGGCGTCGTCATCCTAGCCATCGGGGTCTTTATCATGATTCTCGGCGGGTTGTGGCTCGCAGCGGCTGCTGTGTGTGTCTATTTCATAGTGACTCGCTGGCCTGAGCTGGAGGTTGTTATCCCTTGCTTTATATGCATTGCGATTTCTGCCCTGGGAATGGCCGCGAGCTGGTACTGGTCTGAAGAAATTGGGGATTGGGTGTTGGAGTGGTGCTTCAAGGGGCTGTATTGGGTGAGGGACCTGTTTCCCGCGCGCTGGACGTTGGATACTGTGGATGATGAAGATTTGGCCAAGGAGGGTGTTGAGACGTACGCGCGACAGGCTGTTATGCTGGCGACTGCTTGACCTGAATTGGTTGCGCATTGATACCCCTTTCAGATGTCTATTTAGATTGACGTATTGTCTTGCTATATTATATCATAGCCTGGCGCTTTCAAAATGAGGATTTAGCGGTACTGGGCAATGCGAGCAAGACTGATGTCGGACAAAAGGTTGCCCAAGCATCTTATTAATCGCCGGAACCTGTGATTCCGCTCAGCTTGCGTCATCACCATGCAGGAACCCGTAGAGGTAGCCTAGCCGCCGCAAATACTAGAAAGAAGAAGATGCATCCGGTATGCAATGCGCAAAAGACAACTGGCGAAAGGGATTCTGTTGTAAAAAATGACAACGCATCTAATTATGGAACGCTCCGACTTCCACTGTGGTAACAACTATCCGAGGGGAGATCAAACCGAAGTGGTAATAAGCTGCATCGCTGCGCCACGTTCACAGCCTCCCCTTCGCCGCCCGATTTTCTATAGTTGCGTGCCATTTATGCAGCCCTGTAACTGGGGCTCTAGGGATGGCTTGAGCCCCTGTAAGCTGCCGCCCGTCAGGGATCAGCCGCAGAGGCAGCTTACCGCTAGGGCGCTCCCGTCAATCCAGGATACAATGGGAGTATAAGACGCTTGGCAGGGAACTATCTAGCTTACCCAGAATATGTAATTATTGTTTGCCTTGAGCACGCAAGTTGATACCCATAATGGAACCTCAAATCAAGGAAGTTTCTGTCAAACGCCAGGAACTCATCCAAGTTCATGATCATTGCCCAGAGCGGCCTTATGTTGAACTCGAAGTCCCGCAAGATGCCAAAACTGTGTGTGCTGTCAGCTTCACCGCAATATCACGCGATCAAGGTAAAAGCCCTCTAGGGCGATCTGACAATGCATTGCTCACTCTGTATAACAGGCTGGGCAGACACCAAAGAAGGCCCTTCATATACCTGGTTCGATACCCAAGTTCGCAGGCCAGAGGGTCGCTCAGATTTGCGCATCATCACTGTGATGAACAATCGTCTGGCCGAGACAGAATTCTTCGAGCAGACTCATCGATGGCACCTCAACGACGGCCCTCGGCGGAAGAGGTGGATTGAGGAGCTTTGCTCCGGAGATGTGATTCAACTCATCCCGAAGGCCAATTACAGAGGCTGGGTCAACATCATCAAAGAATGCCGCATCAAGATCGAATACCAACCGATATCCCTCCACGAAAAAATGGAAGAGCTACACATGATCTCGAACGTCCGCCACTATACCTCACCTTTGGACTCTAGCAAACACGAAATCCGGCTTCTCCACGTCGAACCTGGAGCCTTCAAGGACCCAATTAAGGGTTACTTCACGACGATGAAGCTTGAAGATGCCGAAAGCCACCCTGACAGCTTCCACGCATTATCTTACTGCTGGGGAGACCCGGCTGACCATGTTGATATCTTCCTCGGAGAATCAGAGATTCCTTTCAGTGTTGGACGACCTGTCGCAGCAGCACTTCGGCGACTACGGTTCAAAGAAAAACCGCTGGTGATTTGGATCGACGCTGTATGCATCAATCAGGAGGATTTGGAAGAGCGAGCGCAGCAGGTCAACCTCATGAGCCACATCTATAGTCTCGCTTCCAACGTTCATATTTACCTCGGGAAGAGCAATAGCGGCGTTGAGGCATGTCTTCAGATCATCCGGGATCTCCACAACTACAACGTGCAGCAATGTCCAGGAGGCGCGGAGTGCTCATGCTTCGGGACGCCCCATGCCTTCACGATCAAAGAAATCGACACTTTCATCCAAGCGAAAGAAGCGCAGGGGAAGAAAATGTCCTTTCGTGGCATGTACGAAATCTTCGAAATGTTCACGAAGAACTTTACCAGGGAAGTGATTGATCTCTCGGGAGGCTACCACAGCCTTCAGCTGTCTACCTTGATGAGCATCTTGTTCGAGAATCCCTGGTTCAGCCGTGTCTGGGTCGTCCAGGAGGCTCTCTTCTCTCGCAAAGCTATTGTGCATTGCGGACCAGTGAAGATACCCTGGAAAGAGCTTGTCGCCGTCAACAAGTGGCTCGAAAATCCGCACTACATCGGCCAACAACAGCATATCAAGTCGCAGACCGTGTTGGCACCAATATGGAAGACCTTACGGCCAAGCAAACGAGTCCTTCGCTCGCTTACTGGGGCAGTGGACCTTGAAGATCCTCAAGAGCTGTCTGGAATTTTGGAAATTTTCCTTGCTGGCTTGGACCTGAAGGCGACAGACCCTCGAGACAAACTATTTGCCCTTCTCACTTTTGCGGACGAGACTTGCATAGTGCGGGAGTTGGACGAGTTGATTCTTCCGAATTACGATAAAGGTGTTGATCGCGTATTTGCAGATTTTACAAGGTGGTGGATCAAAAGGCACGGTTCGCTCTCAGTTCTTTCAGCTATTCACACCCAGCCTGGAAGGACATGGCAACGGACGTCATATTCGACAGATAAGGACGTCAAACTTAGACAACCATCATGGGCCGTCTCAAGCGAAGGCGACTCAAAGTGGTCAAAGGCGAATCTCGATACCCAGTTCAACTTCTCAGTCATTCCTTCATCGACACCTGACCTGAATCTCCTCGACAACGAAGATCCCCTGGTCCTCAAGCTGTCGGGATATCGCTTTGCCGAAATCGTTGCCATTGGACACGCGCCCATCGAGTTCATTTACCCGTATAGAAAGAACTATGAGCAGCACGGGGACGATATCTGCATGGTTTTCGACAAGATCATTGACCCATGCGCATTTACCGGATTCTGGGGAAACCAAAGTGAACTCAACGAAAAGAGTAGGACGCAATCTCGAGCTATGATGGAGTACGGTGACCATAACCGTGCTCACTGGGGCTACTTTACACGGGACAAACTCAAAGTTTTCAAACCCACAGACAAACCGCTACTGGAGTGGTATACGACGGACAATCTACCCACATGCCTCGAGCCCTGCTTCTTCAAGACCACGAATGGCACCTTTGGGCTGTGTCCTTGGACGTCAAAGGAGGGTGACGTGATTGCGTTGCTAGAGGGAGGGAGTGTGCCATACCTATTGCGACCGATGAAAGGAGAAGATGGAGATAAGTTTCAGTTGGTGGGAGAATGTTTTGTTCATGGTATCATGCATGGCGAGCTGTTTGCAGATGGTGCTCAAAGACCTTCCAAGGAGATTTTCAGCCTTGTGTAAATTAGAAGAAGGATAGTCAAAAAGGAATATTGTAATTTCTACCAAAGTCATCACGATTATGTGCACTGGTCTTTAAACGTAAATTCTGGAGCAAGAAATCATTCGTTATTTAAACGCTGATATAGATCATAAATATTGAACTGCGTAAGACAGTGGAAAGCTACATCGCATGTATAACAACATTCGCCGCTCAAGTAAGAACGCTTGACATGGCCATGAGCCGAGCCTTCCTATTTTGCCCTAGAAGAATCTAAACTTCTTCTTTGGTTGTCTGCATCTGGAGCTTTTCCGTGGAATGCTCGGCAAAAGCCTCAATCTTGTACGAACTGAACTTACGAGCCGATACACGTTGGGCAAAGAGTAGATCAAGCTCTTCATAGGACCGATCCTTGGTCTCCGGCAGTCTGAAGTAGGACCAAATAAACATGAGGAGCGCTGTGCTGCCCCAAACGAAGCCGGTGTAGCCCTTCAGGTTCCACTTGGTGGGATTCATGAAGTACGGCTGTAGCACACCAGCAACGATTCCGGTGATGGCGTAGGCGTTGCGGGCGAGGCAGATGGTCTTTTGCCTCAGACGGGTCGAACCAAGTTCAGCGGGAAGAGCCCAACCAAGCTGGCCAGCCGACAGCTGGAAGACGAAAGTCCAGACCAGGGTGAGGACAGCCTGGGTCGTAGCAACTCTGTCATTGCTGGTTGCAGCGTTGAGTCCACCGATGAGATACAAGATAGCACACATAACTCCCATGCCAGTGACATAGGCGGTGCGACGTCCCACGCGAGGCATGATAACTACCCAGGAAATTATGCATGCAAAAAGAGCCATGCAGTTGCCGCCAAGGTTCAGATTGTATGTCTCAGTCGTGTTGAGTCCGACCTGCTGGAAGAAGTAGGTCGAGTTGTAGGCGAAGTTGAGACCAGAAAGAACCTGACCGGCGAAGACGACACAGGCAATCTCGGTTCGGCGAAGCTCGAATCCCTTGAAACAGTCCCAGTATGAGGTGCCGACAGCCAGTTGTTCTTCGAGGTCGTTTGTATACATAATCAGGCCGAGGGTCTCTTTAATGTCGGAGGCGGTAGCTAGGGGTCGCAGCCGAATCAAGGATTTCTCCGCATCTTCAATACGACCTTGTCGAACAAGATGCCATGGGGTATCGGGCGCGAAGAAAATGACCGGAATCAAAATCGCGGGCCAGAACCACTGAATGGCAAATGGAATCCGATATGACCACTCAGTCGAGTTATTGACCAGACCAGCCATGATACCGGCGGAAATCAATTGGCCGATGATGAAGCACATGTTTGTCCAGCTAGTCATATAGACTCGCAGGGACATGGGCAGGACTTCTGAGGCATAAGCTGGTGCTGTGGTGGCGAAAATTCCCCATGGCAGACCACAGAGAATTTCTCCAACAAGTAGCACAGTGGTGTTGGGGGCGAAGAAGACGATGAAAATGAAGGCGCTTAGAGTGACCAAGGATCCGAGCAGCACTCGAACGTGGCCAAAGCGAGAGACGAGGTAGCCGTTCAACAGGGTGCCGAAGAAAGATCCCACGCCTGAAGCGTTGCCAAGGCCGGCCTGCCAGGCAGCGGTAAGCTGGTAATTACCTGAGCTTTCGCTCCAATGCCCGAATTTCTTTGCAAAAGACGGATAGGCATAGAAGTTGCTCAGCAGGTTCGTATCATAGCCTTCCATGATAACGCACATGCTCACGACGAGGCACCAGAAGATGGCCCTGGGATACTGTCGAATAGCGGCGAGAGGTGGAAGGTTGTGCTCGGCCATGGCGCCATGCCTGGCTTGGTTGACAATGGCACCATTCATGTCTGCAAGAGTCCCATGGGTATGATCCTCAGCATGAATGGTGGTGGTTTCGGCGGGCGATTTGGCCATGGTGATGACTCAGTAAGCGGCTTCTTCCGCAGGAAGAGAGTTTCGAACTCTGAATAGAGGCGTTGAGAGGAGAGTGTCTGATAGTAGGACGATCTTATCAACGATAGGCCAAGACCGCCTTCATATAGACGACCAGAGCAGCCCCTACACACATGATCCTCGGCCTCCCCATGGGGTCCTAGTTGTCTGGGGAAAGGTCCGAGAGTGTTGAGGGTTAGACGTTAGACAGCACAAGTCCGAAGATTACCCCATTGGGACGAGGAGCCGGGGGCGAAAATTGAGTTACGCGAGTAGTTCTGGGATGGCTCCGGAGCTAGACCAAGAATTTGGCCAGCGTTCCGCCGAACGGATTCCCGAGGTGTGGCATGAGACCTGAAGGTATCCCCGGTTGGTTCTCAGCTGGCTCTCAGATATATCCCTCTGTCTGGTAAAGCCAAGCAATTGTCGCACCATTTGGATCGTAGTGTTGGGACATGGCGAGGTTGGGAACTGTAGTTGTACGTGTCGGTCCGACATGGTGACAGTGAAGCACGCGTTGAGTGGACGCGGGAGCTAATTATCCTACAGTACGAAAATCACCCAGCCAGTGCCAATCAGTTATGCACCCCACAACCTCCGCATTCGAGAGGATCTGCCGGTCTGGTGATCCTGTCGTCGGCTGTTCTCTCACCTCTGTTTCATCACCCAGCATTCAACCGTCCACGCACAAGCCCTGAACAATGCCCAGCGATCGAGAGAAGCGAGCTCCCAAGCAGTCCTGCGACAACTGCCGATGCCGCAAAATCAAATGTGACCGAGGAGACCCCTGCAAGAACTGCACCGGCTCATCTCTTCAATGCCGCTACTTGCACGTCATACGCCGCAAGGGCCCCAAGCGAGGCGTCGGCCGGCGATTGACTCAGTTGCGACAAGGCTTGACCGAGATCGATAAGGGATACTTCAATGTCTTGACACCAGATACTCCGACTCCCTCAGGATTCAGCAGCAGCAGCCCAGACAGCAACCAGGGCGCAGAGTGCAACCAGAACGATGCCTCGTCCTTGGACTTCAACCGGCAGCTGTCCCTGTCGCTGGTTGCCCACATCCAAATATTCATGAAGCACATGTTTCCCATCATGCCAGTGATGGACTTTACAGAGATCCTCGCAGATGCTGCTCATTTGGATGAATTGACTCCGTGTCGATACGCCCTTGTCCTGGCGCTGTGTGCGGCCACTCGAGCGCAGCTGAGAATGGACACCAAAGAAAACACCATTGGAAACAACGAGATCCCTCCAGAGCCACAGCTTACGGCAGAGTTACTACTGCGGATGGCGGAAAACGCGCAGCGGCAGTACAGCGTCATTGATGATTGCAGTCTGGACTCGATCTTGATGTCGTACTTCATCTTCGTCGGATATGGAAACCTGAATGACGCCCGCCATGCATGGTTCTATCTCAACCAGAGCACAACCCTTCTACAATCGCTCAACCTGACCACGGAATCGGGGTATGTCAACTTGACAGAGACTGAACGCGAAGTGAGGCGACGGGTATTCTGGCTTCTGTTCGTAACAGAGAGGTATGGCACACATGGCAGCGCTTGATAAGGTTGAAAACGACTGACTCGCTGACCAGAACATTTGCGCTGCAACATCGTCGACCAGTCATGCTTCGAAGTCGCGTAGCAAAACCACGGATTGTCGACTCGGAATGTCCCACCGTGATGCACGACTTCGTCAACCACATTCGCCTTTTCGACCTCCTTCCATGTTCTCTCTACGAATGGCATCCCGAGGATGAAGAATACAAGTCGCAAGACGCTTCGCTGACCAATACTATTCAAACGAAGTTGTGCGCTCTTCAACCGGAGAAATCGCTCATTGAAAGCCAGCGCTTTGATACACTCCTTACGCAACAATGGCTACGCGTTTCCATGTGGAGACTCGCCTTCGGGAAGAAACCATCCTTTGTTCATAACCGTGAGCTGTTAATGCCAGTTGATATTCCGCTTGATGCTGGAAAGGTGGTCATGAAGGCACTCAACTCGGTCCTTCAGACATCTAAAGACTGCCACGGAATTGAAATTGTGAGAATGCCCTGCCTACCCCCTTCACTAAAGCTTTTTTACTGACCGAGTTTTAGGAACAAAAATTGTTTGACATTGGGATCTGCCTGGCTGACAGTGCCATGATACCAGCATCCAACTTCTCAACATGGGAAATCGGGCCGCGAGACTTGCTATGTTCCGTGACGAGGGCGCTGTCCAAATCTCGCGGATGTCAATCACACCTTTTGCCTCTACTATTGCAACATTCAGAGAAAATACTGGGCTACTCGAATCCGATCCCCGATATTAATTTGTCATGGAGCCTCGATGGCCTCGCTACGATGGTCGGAGATACCGTCGTTGAGGAGCCCTCAACTCAACCGGACGAGTCAATCGATGCACTTGACTGGGCGTTGGTCGATGATTTTGGGCTGTTGGATACAACCGCGGCCTACATGTCACTTCCCATTGAACAAGCGGTTGATTCAACATGAAGGGTTCTGAGACCGTATAACTACTACCATATGAAAACCTATAGTCTGTCTATAAAAACGACTTTGCTATCATGGTCGGTACCAAATCTATACTGAATCCCACCGTTCATGAGCGTGGCGCCGGAGTATTCTCCAGCCCCATCGATGCTGTACTTGGCTGTCGGGTCCAGACCCTGAAGACGGATCATGGGATGGTTATGGACTGTCTTGAATCGAATTTGGAAAGCAAACAAAACGGCTTTGGAACCATCCTCCGTAATGAAGAGAGCTGCAGGGTAGTTGGACTCTTCAGGAAGGTTGAGACGCCACAGGTCTCCTCGGACAACAATGGGGTTGACCTTCTCTGCAAGAGCAATGAGCTCAGGTAGCTGTGCCTTGTCTGCTTCTGGGATAGCGTCTGGGTTTAACTCCAGACCAAAGGACCCACCCATCATAGCCACGTGAGCGCGGAACCGGAGGGGCGTAATCCGTCCGGTAACGTCGTTTGGAACTGCTGAGATGTGGGCGCCCATGGTTGAGGCAGGGTATACTACAGAAGTGCCAAACTGAATGTTGAGGCGATCCAGGGGATCCATGTTATCAGAAGTCCAGATTTGGGGCATGAACTGCAATAGCCCAGGATCAAACCGACCACCGCCTGCTGCACATCCCTCCCAGATGACATCGGGGAAGCGAGTAGTCAGCTCCTTGAATACACGATAGAGGCCCAGAATGTAGGCGTGGTGGTTGTCAGGGGTCGGGCTCTCGTGAATGCCTCTGTTGTTGTCCCATTTCACATAGGTGATAGGACTACTTCGGAGGATCTTGGACACAGCCTCAATGATGAAGTCCTGAACCTGAGGGAGCGCAACGTTGAGGACGAGCTGTTGGCGGGTCTCACTCCGAGGGTTCTCGCCGGCATGCAGAGCCCAATCAGGGTGTTGCTCGTAAAGTTCGGACTTTTGATTGACCATCTCGGGTTCAAACCACAGACCAAATTGAAGCTTCTCACTTTTGTCTGCCGTTGTGGTTTCGAGGTCTGTCACCTTCTTCACCAGGTCCTCGAGCCCGTTAGGAAATCGGGCGGGATTAACATCCCAGTCTCCTAAACCGCCAAAATCGCTGGTGCGAGGATGCTTGACACCGAACCAGCCGTCGTCCAGCACGAAGAGCTTCGCGCCTAACTTGGCAGATTCTTGAGCAAGTTTGTATATGGTGTTTTCGTCGTAGTTGAAATAAAGACCCTCCCAGCTGTTAAGGAGCACTGGTCGTGGCTCGTTGACAAACTTGCTCGTTATAAGATGCTGACGGTAGAGGCGATGGAATTTGCGAGACATTTCCCCGATTCCAGAGGAAGAGAAGATGGATACACACTCTGGAGAGGTCAGAGACTCTCCAGGTTTCAGTGGCCATGACAACTGGATCGGATTCATGCCAACCAAGGTCCGGGTGAGACCTTGAGGGCTTTTCTCGACTTCAATATTGAACGAGCCGGTGTAGACGAAGGAGAAGCCCCAAGCGTCGCCGTGAGTCTCGGTTGTGGTGGATGTAACGAGGCTGACAAACGGATTGTTGTAGTGTGAAGAATATCCTGTAGTGCTTCCGAATCTAGACCTGAAGTTAGAGGAAGATAGATGGTGTATGATTCTACCGGCCATGACTTACCCTTGCATCCCATAATCGACCTTTCTGCGTGTTCTTGTGCGTTCTCGTGTCCATTCGCCTTGGAGCTGAAGCATGTCATACTGGTCATGGGGAAGGTCGACGCTGAAGCTGGACAGCTTCTCAATCGATATAGACTTATTTCCGTCGTTCGTGACCTTGACACTTCGAGTGATGGCATCGTATTGAGGAAAGACAGAGTACGACAGATCTGCGCGCGTAGAGCTATACTTATCACGCAGCCGTATCACCAAGGTTGAGACCTGGTCCGTTGAACCAAACGTCGCAGGTAGGCCGGGCAGTTCAGGCTTCCCCTCGAGAATATCATGCCCCTCGTATTGGAAGTCGCTCACGGTGTGTCCGTCCGCGTGCTTTATGCGTATCGCAGGCGTCCGGAAGTCTCCCCTTCCAATATCGGGGTACTCCCGACGGAGATGTTCTTGGGTCGACCAGCCACCGCCGTTAGAGGCGATCTGTGCAATGGGGTCTTCGGTGACGGGGCCGCCGAAGTGGTCGGATATGAGGTCGTTTGTGGCCTCGTCGACGTGGAAGCGGTAAGAGACGGATTTGCCGTTGAGCGCGAAGGATCGGCCGTTGACGACGATGGCTATTGAATCTTGAGCAAAGTTGATTGGGCATGATGGGGCAGACTGGGACATACCTTTTTGGGGAGCCATCTCAGAGGATCTTTGGAGGAATGGAATCTTCGTCATGGTCAGAAACCGCTGGAAATCTGTGTTTTTGTGTTTCTTCGTTTGCAAAAGCGAGCTCTCACTTGAGTCGCTTCAATCTGAGATCGGAAGAGGGAGACGAATTTACCAAGCAACAGGGGACGAACAGACCCAAATTCTCGACTCACCAGACATTTAAATACCAGAGAAGCTCTCTCTAATCAGAGTGAATCCTTCGCGTTCGAACGCGCTGTAATCATCGCGATCATTTTCGGGCGGATTCCTCATGAGGCGCAAGAAGCCCGAACATTTCCCCGTGCGTGCAAGCTGCCCCTCGCGACCCCGCAATTCCTGCGCTGTCATGGCATGGCATGGTCCAGCTGAGCGGCGGATCGACGGGCCTTGGATCCTGGAGCTGCTCATGGGATTGGAGTAGAAGGGCGGGATGATTGGGGCTGGCTGACTGCTGAGTGAGGCGCTTATGTACAGTTTGTTGTGTGCTGGGTCTGAGTTGTCACCATTTCTCAGAGTCTTCCCCTCTGTCATGGACCCCGCCTCGCCAATTGCTGTGGGAGCATCGCCAACACTTTTTTGCCGAGCAGATCTGCTCGATGATTCAGCATTGGGGTAATCGGTTCGCGTAAAGAACTGAAGTTGCTCGATTTGGAGACATTATTTGTCTTGTTCTGGAATAATTGTTCCTCTGATAACGGGAGCGCGAGGGAGCCTTGACGCATCAATCTAATCCAGAGAGCCAAACATCAAGCCATCAATCCGGCAACTTATCAGTCTTATCTTTATCTACAAAGATAGGCGTCACTTTTGACAAAGACCCTTTGACGATTGGGCCGAGACCTGGACTGGACCCTTTCGCTGCTTGTTCTGCCCCCCTAAAGCTGGGGTCGCTAGCGAGAATTAGGCCCGAGCTATAGCGTCATTACCAGTTGTGAAGAGATGGAATGTCGCGTGGTTGTCAACTGAATGCGCCTTCACAGGATCCCATGGGCCGGAAGATATGAGCTTGGGACGGTTCTGTGATGATGGGGATATTCGTTGAATACTCTGCTATATTCTCTTTTTGTCTATAATTGACACGTCAAAATAATGTTGCCTGGTCTCCAAATCCGCAATCAGTTTCCCCTCCCAACCCGTCGCAAAGAAACAACACAATACTGACTGCCTCGCTTGACAACCAAACTTCAAAACAATTGGCATGAGCTCTTCCAAACCTTCGGCCAGACTCGCTTATCGGTGGTTCTTCTCCAAATCGATTTTCCATCATGTTTCCATTATTGTTCCAAAACTGCAGCCCGCGCGACAACTTTCCCGCGGAAAACTCCCCTCCACCGGAAAACTCCCTTCGGCGACACATCTGCCTCCGACGGCGAGGCAATGGCGGTTCAGCATCTCCACCGCGAGATATCTCAATCGACACTTGCAGACACATTGCCCAATCAAGCCTCCTCCCATCTAATCTTGGTCTGCATTGTGGAGAGTCTGGCCGCGGGGCGATGCGTGCGTGATGCGACACCGAGGATACCCTCACCCTCACGCGGCGCCCGAGAACGGAGCTCAAGCTCATAAAGGTGGGATGCTGCCCCCCGTTGCCCCTCGTTTGCTCTTCAGTCTTCTCATAAGTTCGCAGCTTCGCTCACCATTTGCTTGCAGTCTTCAGACCCTTTGACACCCCTTTCCCCTTCGATTCGAGCTAGAAGACTCATAATACCGACACCATGGTTGCCCTTCCCGAGCCTTTCGCCAGCATTCCCCGCGAGACCTTCACTTTCGGTCCCTCGCCCATCCAGGAGCTGCCCCGGATATCTGCGGCGCTGGGCGGCAAGGTCAATGTCTACGCCAAGCGCGAGGACTGCAACTCCGGCCTGGCCTTTGGCGGCAACAAGGTCCGCAAGCTAGAGTGAGTTTGTCCCGGGCTCGTCTCACTTTGACCAGTTTCTGACATGAGATTCTCCAGGTACCTTGCCTCCGAGGCCGTCGCCCAGGGCGCCGACACGCTCGTTTCTATCGGTGGTGTACAGTCCAACCACACCCGCGCGGTCACCGCCGTCGCTACCAAGCTGGGCATGAAGGCCGCGACAGTCCAGGAGCACTGGGTCGACTGGGAGGACCCCGTCTACGACAAGGTCGGCAACATCCAGCTCTCGCGACTCATGGGCGGCGACGTGCGATTGAACGACTCGACCTTCGGCATCGAGCACAAGGACACCCTGGCCGAGCTCAAGAAGGAGCTTGAGGCCAAGGGCCGCAAGCCCTACTACATCCCCGCCGGTGCTT
Source organism: Xenoacremonium recifei (assembly GCA_012184525.1). NCBI lineage: Eukaryota > Fungi > Ascomycota > Sordariomycetes > Hypocreales > Nectriaceae > Xenoacremonium > Xenoacremonium recifei. The sequence continues at coordinate 126,094 of WOFQ01000066.1, forward strand.
CGGATCATCCCCTCGGCGGTCTGGGCTTCGCGCGCTGGGCGTTCGAGGTCATTGAGCAGGAGAAGGAGCTGGGCATCTTCTTCGACACCATCATCGTGTGCGCCGTCACGGGCTCGACGCTCGCCGGCATGATCGCGGGCTTCAAGCTCGCGGAGAAGAACGGCGCGAAGAAGCACAATGTCATTGGCATCGACGCCTCGGGCAAGGTGCAGCAGACCATCGACCAGACCCTGCGGATTGCCAAGTTCACCGGCGAGAAGATCGGTCTGTCTGCTGACGAGATCACCGAGGCGGATGTCATCGTCAACCCCGACTACAACGCCAAGGTGTACGGCATTCCCGACGAGACCACCATTGCGGCCATGAAGTTCGGCGCGGAGACCGAGGCTTTCATCACGGACCCTGTGTATGAGGGCAAGAGTTTGGCGGGCATGATCGACTTGATCCGGACGGGCAAGATTGCGAGCGGGAATGTGCTGTACGCTCACTTGGGCGGCCAGCTTGCTTTGAACGTTTACTCCAGCATGTAGAGAGCATATTTATTGTATGATACATAGACTAATGAAAAGAACGACTTCCTATACTGTGTCGAGTGTCCCAGAGTCACGTCATCATGGCTGAGGGGGAGATCTGCGTGCGACTCCATCATCGACATGGAGATGGTGGATCAGAGCGCGGGATCAAGAACGTTAGCCTCGTGAATCCTTCCCGAGGACCGCAACAATTGGTTCTTCGGGATCGGAGTGCCCCTGCAGAGCTACCCGAAACTGCAATACGTCGCGCCAAGTCTCACGCGTAGTCAGCCCTGTGAGATCCCTCCTGACCCGATACGTCATGCTGTCCTGATGATGGCTTGGCTGTCGTACTGATCGGGTTCGCGTTCCTCGTGTCGAGGCTAAGCAGTAATGGATCTTCATTGCGGTCAGCCTGTCCCCAGTAAGCAGAGCGGCACAGCATGTGTGCTTTACCATACTTAAGCTCGCCCTTCTCCATCCAATTGACTGGGTACCTTGTAGTCTATATTCGCTGCATGTCTCTTATATAATACATCCTTATCATGGATCAACCACCTGAGTATGATGAGAGACCAATAACCCCCTTCGAGTCTCTATCGACGTTTGAAAGCCCACCACCGTCGTATGAGACGCTCCTCGTCAGCAGTGGCTATACTCCTGAAGAGCTCCCAACGCTGGTTCTCGACGGCTCGTTGATTTATTCAACCATACTACCCGACCGGAAACTCTATGAAATCAGCAGTCCACCATGTGAAGCCGCAAGCCAAAGATATAGTATTCGGAAGGCGAGGTATAGAGTAGCAGATATGAATGGCCGCTCGCGGATGAAGATTCGTCCAGATCATATCTACGATTTTCGGACCGCTCGTTCGTGTGTTCGGTTGAAAGATATCGATATTATCGGCAAGGCGAGCTCTAAACGATCGTTCGAGAGGGTCAAGATGTCGGCTGGGTTGGATCTATCGCAGTACTCAGCACCAGGCTTCTTCAAATCCAAACAATGTGTCCGTGAGAAGATAAGTCATGGGATGGAGATTACCTGGAAGAACGCCGACAAAGACGTAGTCGCCATCGAAACTCGGCCAGAGCGCGACAAGAACGGTACCGTACTGTCGCTCCCTCAACTCGAGATCAAAGAACACCTCGACGAGAAGGATCTAGATCTGCTGGTCACCTGCTGGGCGGCGAGGGTCTGGAAAGAGTGTGAGCGAGAATATGTCGAGCCTCTTACCACAAGTCTGTACCTCTTTGCCATGTGCATGTACTGAGCTCGCAAACTGACAATCATGCGACCGACAGTAAAACGAATCGCCTCTGCAACGGCGGCAAAGCGAAAGACACGATCTTCTGAAGTTGTCATGGCGACATCGGTCGTCGGCTTCTCATGAGATGTTCTTTTCGACGCTCGAACAGCTTCATCGCCGACGTCGTCCTCTCGCCTCTCTCCCCTCTCACCTCCCTCCGCCCTCGCCCTCTTCTCTCGCCCAGCGGCGCCCCCGTCTCTGCCTCATTTTTCTGCCTGATTCTCGCCTCAGGCACTGATCCGCCAGGCACTGGCCGCCAACGCCATGTTTGGCGGCCCGCCTTCACAAAGGTGACTTCTGGCGCCATGATTCACTGCACCGCACTCTCTCAATTCTCGCCTCGCCGCCCCTTAGCGCGAATTTTTGGCACATCATCCGTCCCAATCATGACCTATGGAATACTCGATCTCGGCGTGCCTCGGGTAATGCATCTGGCAATTGAACGAAAACTCGAAGGATGCACGTTATGAAACTTGGACAGTAGGGAGTTTCGAGGTAGTAGAAACGATTTATCTACTTGGTTTTACCTGTAATTCAAGGAAATTGCGGCTTTGGTGGATGGTCCTCAAGGGCACTTTGTACCTAGTATCATACATAGACGTACCCAAATGTACCCGCAAAGCGAAGTGAAAGTCGTGTCAGAACAATAGGATCAATAGGAGCAAGGTGATATCATCCTCCACCCTGACTAGATCGTACTCGCGATAACCATGGGAAATTCCCAGCGACGCCTTGGACGAATGATTTAGGGGAAATTCGGAGAGACATTAATTGGATCATAGGAATTTCAAAATGACTCCAGATTGAAACATATCCGAGTGGTTTTCGTCTCCTCATGCGAGTGTTTTGACTGCCATGATCTGTCGTGGTGTCCTGTCTCCCCAGCCACCGTATTATGGTATTTCTCAGAAATTCTCCACTCCCTTCTCCAGACAGGCGTGATATCAATCTGAAAGGACGCTAGTCCCATCGTCCAGTGTAGTTCATAGTGACTCATGGGAAGATGCGACACATGGGTCCGGTCATGGAAATGCGCAGGAGGTGCGTCCTCTGGACTCGGCGGACATCATGTCTTTGACTCGAAATACTAAGGATGAACTACATAATCTGCTACTGGCTTCATTATCCATATGGTAGTTGACCATCTTTGTGTGTCGGTTGGTTTCCGTGAGTTCATGTACGAGACCATCCATTAAATGTAGGCAAACATTGTCGACTCGCGCCAGTATAAAGAATTTCCTATATGCCCCACTTTGTCTCCCAGTATGGGCGCCCGTGTAAGTGGGATAAAGTGAGCTGGAACTCAACAATGCACCAGGTGAGGTCAATGGTCATGAAAGACTATTCACCACGACCCCATGAAAGGTGCCTTCACCATTCTTTCTGACACTACCGACTTCTGAACGAGAAGTGAGAAACACCCTGGTATATAAGGAACGCTTCCCACCGCCCATTCTCGACTTGATTTCTTTCTTCCACATCATCTCGACTTCTCTCGTCTGCTTCCCGCGGACGACGACGACAACGACAACGACGAGATCAACTGCGCCTGCGCCTCCCTCGCCTCTCCCGCCTCCTCCTCCCCTCCCTGTCGCCGGTTCATCCACCAGGATGAACCAGAACGCCGCCGCCGCCGCCGCCATGGCTGCTGCTGGTGCTGCTGGTCAGCACCAGAACGTCGCCCTCACGGGCGGCGTCAACAACCTCTTCGTATGTATCCTTCCTTCTCATGTGTCTTCAATGCTTAGTCATGCTAATCATCCTTGGTATATAAAGCCTGCCGGCCACCTGCCCGGCTTCCTTCCCTCGGCCGGCCCCTTCATGGGCGGCAACAACGTCAGTATTCCATTGATCCATTGACTCATTTGAACCTGATATATCAGGCTAACACATCAGTATATAGTCTCTGTCGGTTCAGCCGACCACCTTTGCCCCCAATGGGGGCACCAACTTCTCTGCCCTCTCGGGCAACCAGGCCCTCATGGGCCCGACCCCTTCCTCCGCCTCCCTGGTCTGTTCACTCATGCCCTTCTTGTCATGACTATCAACACTGACATTCTATACAGGCGTCAATGGGTGCTGCCTCTTTCGGGGCAGCGGCAGCCGGCAATGCTGCCAACAACACCTCGGCCCCCGCGGCCGACCCCCTCTCCTTCGGCTTCGGCCAAGGCTTTCCTTTCGGTGGCCCCGGTGCCGCCCCCATGAACGCCGGCATGCCTCCCGCCATGCCCTCCGCCATCCCTCCCGCCCTCCCTCCCGCCCTCTCTGCCATGGGCTTCGGTCCTGGCACCTGGGACCCGACGACCTTCCCGCCTCAAGGCCCCAGCACCACCTCTTTCCCCGGCAACGGCATGTTCCCCCCTCTGCCCGATGCCTCTACCATCACCGGCTTCCAGCCGGCAACCTCCGAGCTGCCTCCCACGCCTCCCCTCAACCTTCCGGTTGAGAATGGCAACATGCAGGATTTCTGGGCCGGGGCGTCTGCCAACCCGGTTCAGACCGGTCAGGCTCTTCAGCCTGTTCAACAGTCCCTTCATATCCCTACACCGGGGACTGTTATGCCTCCTCCTGCCCCTCCTCGCGTTTCTCGACGGCCTCAACCCTCGCAGCCCGGTCCTGTCCCTCGCGGTGTCCCGGTTGATGCTGCTCACCACTTCAGCCAGTTTGCGGCCAACTCGCAGGCCGCTATCAAGGATGAGACCAGCCCCGGCGCAGACAACGCCGACACCAACGAGCCCGGCCAGCGAATTCCTCAAAAGGCCAAGCCCAAGTCAATTGCCGTGCTTCGGGAGCTCTCCTATGAGCGCAACACCGCCCACAAGGAGATTCTCAACACCATGGACTCCCGCGACTTCGAGTACAAGGGCTTCATCAACAGCCGCGCCGACTACGAGCGATTCATGGGCCTCTATGAAACCGCTGCTGCCCTTGCGCGCAAGACCTCCCGTCCTGAGACTGATCGCACATTCCCCCAGGACGATGAGGAGATGTCTGCTATGGCCTGGCAGCTTTTCGAGGCCATGACCGATTTCAGCATCGTCGGTCGTGAGTGGCGCACCAAGATGGGCACGAAGCTTGCCCGGGCCTGGGAGAACGAGCTCAAGGAGCAGTTTCGTCTTCGGGGCGAAATGGCTGAGTACAACGCGCTTTCGGAAGAGCAGCTCCGTCCCCCTCGTGAGCGCATGCCACCTCGTGACGTCCAGTGGAGGAACACTGTTCACGTGGATCTCTCGCCCCACGAGATCGAGGCGCTTTGCTGGAAGATACTTGTAAGTTGCTGATGTGTTTGATCTGCAGTATCATGACTTGAGGCTGACCTTGTACAGATGGCCTGCTACAAAGCCCAGATGGGAGAGGCCCCTTTGCCTCTTTGGTGCGGCCCCGACTCCCATTGGGAGGAGCCAGAGACCTTTGGACAGCGATAGGAACGCGTCCTTGCGGGCTTCCGGGTACGTATCTGCTGCGAGTCTGTTCATGAGCTCTCACTGACATATCTTAAGGAGTCCAAGACGATGATCCACTCCGCCCTTAGGGGTGATTGGGTTGTGCGAATCGTAAACGCACCTTTCTACGAGTCCCGTGTAAGTATTCTTTGCCTTCCCTTCTATTCTTTCCCGTTACTGACAAGTTTCCTTGCAGAGAAAGATCCAAAATATGGCCGGTAATGACCGGAAGCGGGGCATTATCGAGCAGGGTGTCGAGCATGCCAAGCGGGCTCGAACCACGACTGCAGCTGCGCAGGATTGAGGATCGGATTGAGGAATTCAGCCTATGAGAGGCTTATTGAGGGGATTATCATGCTTCCGCATGCAAGGGATTTCGGATGGTCTGTTTATATTCACTTATGCTTTCATCTACTCAGCGCCGGGCAGGACTCCGCTGTTATTGTTCACATTAGCTATACTCTTTCAGATACCCAATCAATGAGTTCCAGGGGGTAAACAACAGTGTACTCGCGACTTGAAGATGTGTGAACGATGTGTGAACAATGTGATCATGACCATAACCGGCCCAGAGCCTTTCATCTTGATGTAAAAGATGGAAGAAAGAAGTCGACTTTTCGCCGCCCACGAATACATGATAAGTAAAACTATTCCCGTTGCCTTGCCGTTGCTTGTGTTCTCCCTCTCATGTTGAATGCAATTTCCTCAAAACACCACCTGTAAACTCTCCCTTTACCATCCCCGGCCAGCAAGCTTCTCTTCCGGCTTCATGCTGTCACAGTTGATGCCCACCATAGCCTCACCCAGCCCAGTGCTGCACTCAGCCAGCACGCTCGCATCCTTGAAGTGTGTAGTCGCCCGGACGATAGCCTTAGCCCGCTTGGCCGGGTCGCCCGACTTGAAGATACCGCTGCCAACAAAGACACCGTCGCAACCCAGCTGCATCATGAGCGCAGCGTCAGCAGGGGTAGCGACACCGCCCGCGGCGAAGTTGACGACCGGGAGGCGGCCGAGCTCAGCGGTCTGTCGCAGCAACTCAGCGTCGACCTCCAGCTTTCGGGCCATCTCGCGGATGCGGATAATACCGCCCTCAGCCAGCGCTGCCTTGGCCTCAGCGATCTGTCGGTTGACCGTCTTCATGTGGCGCACAGCCTCAACGACATCACCGGTTCCCGCCTCACCCTTAGTTCGGATCATGGCAGCGCCCTCAGCGATACGGCGCAGGGCCTCGCCCAAGTTGCGGCAGCCGCACACAAAGGGCACACCAAAGGGGCTCTTCTCCACGTGGCTCTCGTCGTCAGCGGGCGTCAGAACCTCGCTCTCATCGATGTAGTCGACGCCCAGGGCCTCGAGGATCTGGCACTCCACAAAGTGGCCAATTCGCGCCTTGGCCATGACTGGGATAGTGACAGCATCCTGGATCTCCTTGATGACGGCCGGGTCAGACATACGGGCCACGCCGCCGTCCTTGCGGATGTCTGCGGGCACGCGCTCAAGAGCCATGACTGCGCAGGCGCCGGCCTCTTCGGCGATGCGGGCCTGCTCTGCGTTGGTGACGTCCATGATCACGCCGCCCTTGAGCATCTGAGCCAGACCGGCCTTGACGACAAAGGACGACTTAGGCGCGTCCTGGCCGGTAGGAGCAACAACTTCGTTGGTCATGATTGCAGATGTGGTGGTTATGAGTTTGTGTGGGGAAAAGTCGAAGATGTTGTTGTGGTAGAAATCGGGACTCCCGGACAAAGAGGTATTTGACACTGGAGCCTAGAGGTTCACTTCCACACTCAATTAAAGATTCTTTGAGGCAATTGGGAAAGACTTGTATGATAAAGGATGAACCCAAGTCGATCGAATGAGAGAATAATATGGAAGAACTTTAGCTGCCGAGTGTCTCCTCCTCAATTATCCTCAATTAACAGCGCGAAAGCGGAGATCGGCCGGTGCTACTGTACCGCTCCTGCGGGCTCGGCCACACCTTTCATGAGAGACTTTCTGTTTGGGAACCCTGAAAGACCCTGACTGAGTTTTCCGCGGCCGATCTAGGCGCCGCTGGGCATGGCCCATTGGCCCAGAGAGTGACATCAACAGCGGATGTGGCGGCAATCATCGGGCAGCGAAGGGATAAGTAACGACATGAGTTCGATGGGATTCTAGGCCGCGTGGCTGTGACTCGTTGGAGATACAGAGGTTGTGTCTTTGTCTCAAGACACTCCGAAACTACAGCGCCCTCTACAGTGCAAGAGCCCACCAAATACCAGACACAATTGCCAAAGACATCACTGTCCTCTTCAAGCATCGCCACCCCCAGAAACACCAGCTTCTCAGCCTCAGCTCTTCTCCCTTCCCCTCCCCCTCTTCCCAGACAAGTCCCGCGCGCCCGCAGAGGGGCAACTAACTCTCCGTTTTCGCCCCTCTTCCAGCGGCCGAAATCCGAGGCCAGCGCCCTGACTCAGATCCAGCGACAGCCGCGGCGGTTGACTCACGGTGCGCGGTTCAGCAGCCGATTCGCTGCGACTTCGGGGGCGGCCTCCAGCTGCTGGCGGCGGGCTAATTAGCACGCAAATCACCCAAAAGCTGGAGCCGCAAGCCACTGGGCGCGCCCTAGCGGTCGTTAGAGGCTTCAGTGCCGGTCCCGGGTTTGTGGGAATTGGCTCACTCGCGGAGGCGGGCTTCTTATCGGGGTGGTGAAAGTCGATGTTGGAGTTGGCACTCTCACGCCTCGACTCATTTCATCTCATCTCAAGTTTGCACCATGTTGCGTGTTACAGTTGGGGTCCTCGCCCTTCAGGGAGGCTTTCATGAGCACCTGCAACTCCTCCGCCAGGCCGCTGATCATTTGGCCTCAACCGGCGCCGTCTCGCCGTCCACCTTCAACCTCATCGAGGTCCGGACTCAGGAGCAGCTCGCTCAATGCAGCGCCCTCATCATTCCCGGCGGTGAGAGCACGACCATCTCCTTCGTCGCCGCGCAATCCGGGCTTCTCGAGCCGCTGCGAGATTTCGTCAAGTATGTGCCGTCTCGCCACCAGCAGAACTCTCACTAACATCCTATTCTCATTTTAGATTCCAAAAACGTCCGGTATGGGGCACCTGCGCCGGCCTCATCCTGCTCTCTGACGAGGCCAATGCGACCAAAAAAGGCGGCCAGGAACTCATTGGCGGGCTCGGCGTGAGAGTGCATCGCAACCATTTTGGCCGCCAGATTGAGAGCTTCGAGTCCAATTTGAGCCTGCCGTTCCTCGGCGAAGCGGCGGCCCCGTTCCCCGGCGTCTTCATCCGGGCGCCGGTGGTGGAGGAGATTCTGCCAACTGTCGACTCCCGGCCAGAAGTCACGGTGTTGGCGAAACTGCCTGGTCGAGTGGACAAGATGAAGCCTGGAATGTCGCAGGCGAACATAAAGGATGATTCAGGGGATATTATCGCTGTACGGCAGGGCAATGTGTTGGGGACGAGCTTTCATCCGGAGTTGACAAAAGATGCGCGGATACACGTCTGGTGGCTACAAGAGCTGCTATCCAGCCTATAAACAAATTTAAAGACGGTACATAGATTCATTCATGCGTTCAAGATAGATGCGGCTGGGTAAATAAAAGCTAATGGGTATCTCCTTGTCTAGCTTGCGCCTCCTGGTTCAAGTTCATGGTCGACCAACATCACCAACCTTCATGACCCTTTGCTTGTGACAGCCTCATACTCCGGAGGCGGCGATTGCGGTCGACCTGATGCCCTTGATCTGGCTTGCGGTACTCTCGCCCCAGTTGGAACCCTCGCTCCAGCTTGCACCGTCGCCGCTCTCGACACAACTGCCGGCGCCGGCGCAGGAACCTCTAAGCCAAGCGCAGAAAAGATCTCCGGCTTCCCTAGCATTGCTGCGAGCTCACCCGGCGTCACGTTTCCTCCCAGGTTCACATCCGCGCCCCTCCTCCGAAGCATCGCTATCAACTCCAAGTTCTGCCGCGCAATAGCCTGCATCAGCGGCGTGCGGCCCTTCTTGTCCGTCTGGTTTGGGTCGGCGCCGTGCTCGAGCAGTAATCGCGCGACATCGGTTATGTTGCGGTCGATGGCGTATAGCAGGATGGTCTCGCCTGAGCGCATCTTCTTCTTCGGCTTGGCCCCGTGACTAAGAAGGAGACGGACGATCTCGGTGTCTTCAAGCTCCATGGCAAAGCATATGGCCGGAATATTGTTGTTATCCGTCACATCGCCCGAGGCGCCGTGGGAGAGCATAGCGCGGATCATAGATGTCTTCTCTGCGGGCGTCATCTTGCTGTCTTTGAGGATGCTGAATATGACTTTCTCGCCGCTATTGTCCCGCGAGTCGGCATCGGCGCCATGTTGGAGAAGCTGATTCGCAAAGTCGAGTCTTCGGTTGACGATGGCGTCGGCAAAAACGGTAATGCCTGAACTCGTCCGGCCATTCGCGTTGGCTCCGCTCTCCAGTAAGAGTCTTGCCACATCCATCTGGTTCTCGCCCGCAGCCACCGCCAACAGAGTGCTGCCTGTGATGTCGTTCGAGTTGGCATTGGCTCCGAACCGCAACAGCAGCTTGACGAGGTCCATTTGGCCCTTCTTCACGGGTGGAACGATGACCGGCCGCCCCGATGTGTATGTGGTGTTAGCATTCGCGCCATTCTCTAGAAGAAACTGAATACCCGCGAGGTTCTCCGCTGCAACAACATCTGCGAAGAATGACTGCCCCGACCAACTCTTCTCCTGGATGTTCGCGCCCTTCTTCAGTAGCAGCTTAGCCACCGACAAACTGCCCACTGAGGCAGCAAGAAACAGTGGCGGTAGCTTCTTCCAATCCCACGAGGCATGGTCTGCCCCCGAGTCCAGTAAGAACCGTACTGCCTGCTCCTGGTTCGCCAGGATAGCGCAGCTTAGCGGCGTGTTGCCCTCCTCGTTGCGGCCGTTGATGTTGGCGCCCTGCGCGAGGAAGCCTCTCATCTGCTGGGTGTCGCCGCGCAAAGCTGCCTGACAAAAGGCGGTTACGAGAGGATCGGGTTTGGGCTTGAAGCCGGAGGCAAAGGCCTTGAAGGACTGGGTGAGGGAGGAGAGGCTGCGGGCGAAGCCAGAGGAGGCTTCATCTTCCTGGGGTCGAGATGAGCTGGATCCCGCGGGTTCGTAGGGTGGCGGATCGTCGGCGTGGGGTTGAGAGAGGAGGATATCTCGGCTTTGTGAGGCTTCGCGAGAGATGAAGTCGGCCTTTTCGAGGAGCTCCTTTCCTTCGGGGGATTCGAGGCTAGTATCCTGTGAAGCCTTTTCAGATCTGTGAGAGATTGTCAGTACCAAGATACTTGTAAGCTTAAATCATCATAGCTCATACAGAGAAAGGAGGACTACAAAGAAGGCAAATAGCGCCTTGTAGGTCCCCATCGCATCGTTGTACACAGCAAGAAACGTTGGATCCAGCGTGGCCAGGATCTCTGTCTGGAGTCGCATAGCCTGTTTATTCAAAACGCTCACGACGGCCTCACATGAGCTGAGGGAGCGGCTGAGATGCGACTGCAGCTTTGGTGAGATGACGGTTGCGCGGTTCAGCGACTGCTCCAGCTGGGTGCTCTCCTCGCCCAGCTGCTGGGCCGCCGTCGCGAGCGCCGATAGCACTGAAACAGCGGCATTGTTCGCATCAAGCGTTCCGACTAGCTCTGACAGCTCCTCGCAGGTCGACAGCGCGCGATGGGCGATGCCCGGGATGAGCGACGTGAGTGAAATGACCGAGAAGCCGTCCATGGCGTGATGTGAGAGCGCTGAGAGTGCGGGGAGCAGAGAGGAGAGCGCTGACAGATTTCTACAGCAGCAAACAACTTAGGTGGTGGTCTCTCGCATACCCTACACGGGGACGAGTAAGCAAGCACTGCGTGAGGTATCAACACTTCGGAACCACAACCGAGAGAGGAGTCTAGGTCACGTCTATATCTCTCTCGGTGCATCCCCCATGCTCGGTAAGGCTGACTGGCGCTTGTAGGGCTGAACACGAGCGTCGTGGACGATGACGCGGTCCCACCGCCTAAACACCTAAACAGCGCCAGATCGCCTGCTAAGCCCAGGATTCACAGTATGGGAGTCGTAACCGGCGGCCTCATCCGCCATGCAGAGCTCACAACAGGCGTCCAATTGAAACACTGAGCTGCCTAGCACCCGATAACAAGCCCCCGGCCCAATATGCAACTTTGATTCAGCACCCGGCTTACTGTCGCCAGCAATTCCACTGCGTCGTCAACTGGCCCATGATCGTCTCATGGCGTCCATTTTCCCTGCGTCGTTCACTGCCTATTTCGCCGACGTCTTACGCGCCTCGTTGGCTTCGTCCTTGGCTGCCGCCGGCTTGCCCGTGAGATACCAGAACAGGAAGCCCAGCCCGACGGCGGCTGCGCCCGCAGCGATGTAGGTGTTCCTGTAAGCAATCGCAGTGGTTAGAGTAATGTCCCTCCGATTGAGTCTTGGTCCGAGCTCACTGGTTCTTGACGGCCTCTGGCGATCGAGGCTCCCCTTCTATTGTCTGTCGCCGGCTTGTCGTGCGGAAGCTCCGAGTTGCGACAGATGTGCGGCTAATGGCAATTGGCCGCAGAGGTAGGATTCGGGTTCTCGGGATCATCGCTGCTGTTTCTGTTGTACAAATAGGGTTTTTTGTCTGTTTTACAGAGTAGCGTACAAGGTATTGTACAGTTGACCGAGGGATCACAAAGTAATCGCAGACAGCCTCAAACTACAGCTGCGGGCAGCAACCACATATAAACAGCCGGGCCATCCACCACTCCCGTCCGCATCACGAGAACCCCCCAATCGTGGCGTCATGGATGCGTAGGTGTGCCGTTTCTGAAGTCATCAGCCGGTCGCCACGAAGCTCGCCAATTACGCTTTGCGAACGTCGACACTTCGCCGATCTGAAGATGCGGGGAAGCTTGTCCATAGCCTGCCAGAGTAGCACTCGCTCGGCATTTTCCACGGATTTATGTTACAAGTCGGTTTTCCATTAATCCGAGGGGGGTTCGTGGCGTGATGTTTCTCGTGTACACATCGAAGCGAATGGGAGAAGCCGGTGTCTACCGAAGTTTTGCATGTGAACAGGACGGGTTTAGTGTGACTATACAACTGCAACCAAGCACCTCTTTCTCAGAAAGCTTCCAGGGTTCTAGAAGACCGAGGCTCATACTCCCCGCCTGATCCGACTTCAGTTCGAGAGTATTTGATCTCCAGCCTAGCGATGGGAACAGATCTTGCACAATAGCTAGCGAGACCGCCATAGACAGTATGGGAGCTTTGTTACTTCATGGCGGCTAACAGGTGATCGACAGCCCAGTACGGCTTTTCGTGCGATGATCAGGCAGAGCCTCAAAGTGGTCCATCTGGTATTGAGCAAACGATAAAATAATCCAGGTCACATATAATGGATGTTCTGATCCCATTACCCCAGCCGAAGACGCCTAGGCTGTGCCAGGCCTAGTCCCGTCAATCTGGGAGGAAATACCAAAAAAGCCATATAATACTCCTCTAGCTCCAAAAGCAGATCCCTCGAATCAATTCGCAGATTATGACTGCGAGGCAAACCAATGTCCTCACGTCGGTATGGCATTCTCGAATCATCCAAAGGTGAGCATTCCATTCGGGTTGACAAACGCGTTGATGTTCGTCTGGACCGCACTGAAGCGCATGAAGCTACAGCTTTCGCTCTCCAGATGGTTGATCAATCCGGCTAGTGTCGTGAAATCTCTCCGGCAGGCCAAATTAGGACAATGATAGAGTGCCTGCTGATGCTTTGGAGAGGCAAGGTGCTGATTGAGACCGCCTAAGGTATTGAACAGGTTGTGGCATAGGTAGCACTCATATGCGCCGACATTGTAGTTGTAGGCAGCGGACGATGCTTGGTACGATGGGGATCCGTTCCAGCCGATCAATTTCTTGGAGATTGTGCCATTGGGATCGTACTGTCGTACAACTCTGTAGAGCTTGTCCCGGTCCAAGGGTGCCCTGGGACAATTGCCGCGTTCAAGATGGTGGACCAAGCCAGTGGCGGTGCCACAAGTGCAATCGCAGAATGGACAATGGACAGTTGACGGGCGATGGACCTTTGAATTCAGGTGCTGAGAGAAATGTCAGTGAGAAAAGTCGGACAAGGCGGAAATGCAAAGCTGGCGGGGGTCATGCCATGGTTAAATTATTCCGGTTATTGAAGAAGCGACTGCAGGGCTGACAGTACATATGGACCTCGTGCTCATGCGTTTCGCACTCCGAGTGACTGGGGAACATCTCGACGCACACGCTGCATTCCTCAGCGTCAGGCCAATAAGCCTCCCGTTGCATATGGTACTGTCGATCCTCCTCATCACAGAAATAGTTTGAGTAAGTGTCGCACTCGAAGTCGGGGATATCGTCGGGGTTATCATGGCCGACGGCCTCACAGTGCTGGTTACGTGCTCTCCAGCCTTTGGGAAAGGCCCTGTAGCATGTGCCGCAGGTGAAGACCATGTTGTTGAACGCGCGTAATGCTCGGGTCAGATGCGTGTGAAAGAAGAAGAGTCTGAGATGTCGGGGGAGCTGCGGGGAATGTGCAGCTTCCCCAGAGCACATAAGAGGTAACAAGAGTATCAAATTAGAGCGTCTACCGATACCGCACGCTATACCGTGTTTGATTGCGCAGCCGCTTTCCTCAGCTGCCAAGCAGCGAAGTCCTTGTCGCGAACGAAAAAGCAATTATCGCTGAGCGCATGTGAAGACTCAAACGTCATTCGAAGTAAGAGAAGGTATCTTATGACGAGCTAAGTAAACTTAGCCGCCCCTGTGCACCGTCACTCCACAACGACTGTCGACTTGTTGCACATAGGCGTTGCCATCTCTGAGGGACGTGCGACCGTTGACGCGTGGGTAAGTTTGCAGCGGCCTCTGTTACCTATATATCTGTCGTTATCTGCTTAATATATGCTAGCCTTCAAATCCCCTGCGTTCAAAAGCCGCGAGCGATAGACAAGCAGTTGCTGACAGATGAATGCTGGCACACACACAGCGAGGCGGTCTTTGCTTCCCACAACCCGTGATTGATGACGGCATTCTTCTCCTTTTGAGAAGGTGGCGTCGATTTTTACTTAGGCGATGGGCTGGACTGGACACCTCGCCTTTCGCCAGCCCCGGCTTCAAGTTCCCAGGAGTCAGCACAGCAGGGCCCAGCTGGGATAAAAGGGTCGACCGGGGATAGACACGCTCAGGGGGTCAAATTGAATCAATAAAACTTACTGAACTAATTCCCCAGACTTCACCTGACTGCAAGTTACCCTAAGACACTCCCGTTACTTCATCGGATTCTCTGAAATTAGAGGCTTTTCCCTATGGTATTGCGACTTTAATGGTGGCCCTGATAGTTCTGGATTGCTGACTATGCTCATGATCCTGGGGTCGATATTATGTACGGGTTACAGAAGACTGGTCAAGATGGAACGAATAACGACAGACCTATATGTAATAGAGGCCACCGCTACCAGCGCCGGCCTGTAGAATGTTGGTGTGGATGTACCTTGAGCATAGTAGTCATTGATGGTATTAGTAAGTTTTGTTTGAATGCATTTTGAAGGTCAGCATATATTGAGGTGATTGTTATGGTAGCCCAAAGTGAAGCCCTTAGCTGGCGCCGCTGTGCCGACTCCTGGGAACTTGAAGCCGGGGCTGGCCGATTCCTCTCGAGGGTCTATGAGACGCAGCTTCTGTGGCAGAGATTCAACCTCATAATCGGTTAATGCAAACGTTAGCTCGTACACCGTTCTCACGGCGTCCAGATCTTCGCACACGCCTTTTGCGGGGTTTGTGAGGAATGTAAAAGCTTTCCGGCCTTGGACGACTTCTGCAAGCCTGCCTTTCTGTAATAAGAGCAGAAACAGCAGTTGTTGTCACCCCAGCGAGAGACTGTGCAGACAACACCTCCGCGGATCCTCTCTCAACGCTGTTTCTGAGATGGACCGACCAAAATCGTCCTGGCTTCTGGCGCGGAGGGCAAGAGGCACGAGCAGGGACTTGCGATTATGTGACCTGTGGGTTATCTACTTGAGGAAGAGTCAGAATTCGAGTGAAAGTAGGTATAATATTAGTAAGGGATTAGTATTTACCTATCATGCCGTCGCGCCACCTCATTACACCGTTTGCGAGCATAACTATTACCTAGTATCCTCGCCAGCCGGTCTAGGTACGCCTCGCGCTCGCATATCGATCGCAATATCGCAGAAGGGCGCCAAATTTGCCCCCTTTATTATATCAAGCTTGCATGGTGGCGGGATACTTCATCAAGATGACATCGAAAGACGGACCAGACGTGGGTGTCACATATCAGCTGCACGGGACTCCGGGAGGCTACTGCTATAATGGTCCTGAAGATGCAGGTTTGACTAAAGGCCCTCATCCCATAGAAAAGACAGCAGTTAGGAGGGTTTAAAATATTGAAGGAAGAGGGCATCGTCCATGAGTACTTGGGCAAGGAGTTTGTGAAGGCCTTATTAAAGGAGGCTGACTATTATTTAAAGCGACTTGCATATAACAAAGCGAGGCTGAAAGCTTACCTAACCTAGGTAGCTGTCTTGTCTGCTGAGTTTGCGCACCAGGTGCTGTCAGATGCCTCTGGCTCTCGAATTGATACTCTTCTCCGAATCACCCTACCTGGCGAAGGAATCCCAGGAAGGGGAAGGTGCGTTAGGCCAGCCGTGCTTATGTTCCCAGGATCCCGCCATGTCCAACAACACCAGAGTGCTAAGCTAATGTCCGATTGCGTGACTGGCACCAGCGACACCGCCAAGACCGTTGACGATGTTCACCGCACTAGGAGGGAAACCGGCCTGAACAAGATTGGCGAAGAAAGGGATGGAGAGAGGAGTTTGCTCAGCTATATAGACCCGTATTCGACGGCTCCATATACGAGACTCCTTCTACGGAGTAATGAACTCAACTTTCCATTAAAAGATCTTTCATTTTAGGAGCAGCTTTCATTCAGTTACCCCTGTAAAGTCTACCCTGCCTGGATGCTCCGAGAGATCCTCAACATGGTCCTTGGGCGCGCAATATCGTAAAGTCCTGTTATAGAGAACCAAGTCTTGATTGCGACAACATGTAGGCATTTCCGACGCCTTGCATCATTTATTAGCTTGTACCAACTCCACGTACGTCCGTTGTCATATCCACTCAAAACACCTCATAGTCCCAAATGCACGATTACATTTCCTTCGGATATGACCAGCACTAATATAAATTCGTTTAGTCGTAGGCATCGTTGCGGAAGGCGTCGCGACGGTCGGCGTGGATAACCCTTCACTACGATCGATTCGAAATCGTCAGTCATGATTGCTCCTAAGAAGATGGTGACTGTGCTTACCCTCGCCCAAAATCTCCAAGCTCCGCCCAAAGCCTGATAAAACTCCCATTCCTACGAAATCGGTTACTTAAACGCACCAAATAAAGTGACAAACTACTTACCACCACGCCCCTCCCAGCCTCAGCTTCGCTCTCGACTCTGCCCGACTGTCGAAACACTAACATACGGGGTTAGTCAGTCCGAGATGGGGGAGGATGGTGGAGGGGGAAGGGACACACTTGACACCCATCCCACATCCCTCCGCAAGTTTAAGATTCTTCAATGCCGATCTAAGAGCTTTACCATAATAAAGTCCAAACTCCTGTGAGGTCAGTCAGAATTCGAACGCGGCAAAGCAAATCAAACAACTACGTACCATCACACTCCCACAGCCACAGCTCCGCTGCTGACTCTTACCGACTCTTCTATGGCGTAAAATATCCGTCCAGTAGGCCTCACCGCAAGGCCTGTCAAGATTGGGACCTGAGTGTGCGTTAGTGTCATGCCTTGTTATTAATTTGGAGGACTACCTAGCGAAGCCCGAAATAGCGGTTGTGTGCTTCGAGATCTTGTCATAGTGAACGTCCTGCATAGTGTCATTACTTGAAAAGCGAATAGAGAGAAGCAGTGGGATTAGCATTAAACTGTAACATGATTCCTTGATCACCGGCCGGCTACTTGAGGCATTGGGCACGGGTCGAGAATGGTGTCGCCAAGAGAAGAAAAAATGTCAGCCACTGTTAGTCTGCAAGGTGAAAAATCCCCGACGGCAATATCAATCTCAGCGCAATACTGGGCACTTGGTAATCGAAGCAAATAACTGAAGCAAACCTACCTGTTGTGCTGGTGTGATTTCCAAGGAGGTGGAGGTCCATCACTGAGGCAATGTTCTGAACTTCTGGCTTCTCAACAAGGAAGTGTGGGCGAGATCCTAGAACAACTTTTATTTCCACACTTTCCATGGCTAGTATGGATTGTTGGAGCAGATATCAGACGGTCGGGTGGTCATCTAAGAGGCGGAGGGCTAAGGTACTGTTGGTAGTCTTCGCGTTTTGCACGGTTATTGTCGACCATGGATTTCGCCGTCCTCATCTTCTCCGTCTTCGCGAAGGCCGTCTTTGCACCCCTGATGGGCGTTAAGAGAAGCAGATTCGTAGATGATGTATTGGGAAAGCGGTAAGGATGAGTGTCAAGCTGTTGAATATGTCAGAAATCTCAAGCAGAGCTGCTTATGTCACGAAAAGGCCTCTCAGGGGTAGAAGCAAAGTTATTTCTTCCCGACGGGAAGGCTAGGTGCCAATAGCCTTGCGAATGGAGATACTCGAATGAGGATGAAGCGATCGATTTTGACACATCGGCGTTGAACAGAGGGTTTTAGAATCGCCATGTTTGAGGTAACGGTAGTTGGAGCAGCGGTGTTTGGAGTGACAGTGCTTGAAGCGACAGTGTTCGAAGTAGCGGTGTTTGAAATGATGATGTCTGAAGCAGCAGTGGTCGGTCAATGAGAACGAGATCGGGAGCGCAATGCTCAGGAAGCAAAGCAATCATCCGCCAGGCACTACCGTGATCGCAAAATCGATGATCGGCGAAGGTGTATTGATGCGACCCGCGAAGGTGCGCGTTGATTCCGGGGATTCGGAAGCAGTAAAGTAATCGCAATGATGGTCGGTGAAGTAATGCGACCAGCGAAGGTGCGCTAACCAAATGTCGGGGATTTAACAGCCGGGGCATCGCGGTCTCGGCGAAGATAGCCCTGGCCAGTAGGTTAGGCCGACTGCAAAGTTCTTTGTCCTGTTGGTATAAATCGTGATGAGCGCGAGAGGCGATGTGGAGGCACCTATGGAGGCGGTGGAAGAGGTAGTCTTGGAGATCGTAACGATTGCAACAGTCGAGTCTGCAAGACATTCAGGTGATTGGCGACCGTGACAGGCATCAGTAACAGCACGGCTCGGCGCCATGGCAGTGGCCGAGATGATAACTGCGAGGAGATAGATGGTAGTAGGCTCGCGGGGTTTACGACGAATGGCCAGTCGTTGTGGCCTTGAAAGATGAGGGTAGACGTATGCCAAAGCAGTCGGAGTGGTTGTTATAGAATAGCTGATCTCAGTAACGATAGCCATAACGCTGTGGTGCGGAAACAGACTTCAGCGGTGGTTCGGTGGTGGTTGTGGTGAGAAGCTGTTGAGGGCTGAAACTGCGAGAGGTCAATATAAAGGCCAAGGATGAGGGTATATCGTCAAACCTCGCAAAACAGAGAAGCCACCCTCCTAAATTAGAACCAAATCCCCCGGGTCCCGGTTACAAGATCTGCTGCCTCCACTCCCGTAGAGATCAAAGCAAGGCTTCTTCTCTTTCCAGGATTGCTTGGGTGGGTATGGCTCACGCAATCTGCTGCTACCTTGCCTAGACCCAAGAGAAGCTTGCTTGCCTCATCTCCCTAAGACGGTATGGCCAGGACTTTATACCTGACCAGCATGACCAGTTGGCTCACAAGATACGCCATCAGCCAGCTCTACAAGCGAATCGCGTCTTGGGCAGCATGACTGTGGCTAAATGGATCTACTACCGGATTGTTCTTCCGAAAAAAAAAAAACAATGTTGCGATTCCCAAGCGTGCACGCGTGGTTCTTCAACCAGGTGCGTACCAGTGCCACCAACGATTGTCCATGATTTGTTGGCCTCTTTGGTAGTCATACTGGTGGTTTGCCCGCTCGAATGGTGTTGAAGTCTGATCATCACCGGGGCTGACGTGGGTCTATTAGGTAGTATTAGCAGGGACACTCCGGCCAAAGCGAGCTCTGAGTAACTGCTCGCGACTAATCTTGATGCCCTGCCACTTCGGCGAAGGGCCCTCTCTGTTACTATGATTAGACCACTGGCCGTTGAGGGAATATCTCGTCTTTCGGAACGCAATACAGGCGTCTTTCGGAACGCAACACAGGCGTCTTTCGGAACACAACATACACAGTAAGTAATAATACCCTAATCCAGATCTATACTGTAATCTAGATCTATATCCCAATCTAGACCTATACCCTGATCTAGATCTATATCCTGATCCAGATCTATATCCTGATCCAGATCTATATCCTGATCCAGATCTATATACTTATATATTTATTAGATATCGCTAATCACTATGCGTCCCGTGATCAATATTATGGGGGTGTCGGGGGATGGTGAGGGTACTGGAGGATGAGGAAGAGGAGGAGATAGGCCCTTTAAGGGCGAATGTCACTACGTGAGTATTCCCTGACATCCATTACTCCCATCTTGATGACTTATATTAACTACCTTATGATTACAGTGTAAAGAATTTAAACATATGTCCAAAGACTGCCGGGCCCTCAGGGCCAAGATGGAGAAGAAGGAGGAGGAGGAGAAGGAGGCCCCGGCGGCGGCGGTGTCCGAGGATACCGAGATGCCTCCCGCGCCCCCGGCGTAGTGTTGTTTTTTTTTTTTTTCTTCTTTTTTTTTCCAAATTGCTAAATTTTTGAACTCCCACAGTAACTCCAGTCAGACCTCTCGTAGTGTCATTAGACATATTAAATGCCTACTCTGATTATTTACAATCCTTCCCTCAGGCACCTCGTCGTGATCGCGATGATTCGACCAGAACCACCATAAAATCCATCAGACGAGTTATGCTTTCGCCTCACCCTCCGCTACCAGCGCCCCTATTCCCGCACGGGAATATATAAAACGCTTGCCCATGATCGTGACCTTTCCTCCCCTAATTCTCTGTAAATTTCTTGCTGATGGTTCTCTGAACGAAAGAGAATCTCCAGCTGATGACGTTTCGCTCGAAATCCGCCGACTAGTCGACCGCTGTGTAACCGCGCCGCGGCAGGATGAGTAGCCGTTCGTTCAGAGCGCTGAAGACGATCCGGAGAGGCTGTGCGATTTGTTGATGATGTTAAAGGCTCCGATGACGCGCTCGCCGCCTCCCGCGACGTGAACACCATCTCAATAATCATCATGAGGCTGGGCTTGATAATAATAAATAGGTCAGAATCCGTAGGAGGTTAGAAGACAATCATAGCGTGTGTATTAAAGGAAGAAAAGCGAACCAACCTAGCAAATAATGTACTCAATATCAGCTGCAGCGGTCCCAGGCGTAAAGTTCTGGGCCATCGCGCGGAACGGCCTGGCAGGGTCTAGATTCGGCCGGCGGATAACCCCTGTGATCCTTCATCATCTTCCGGGCCTACTAAGTTCTCGGCGCGGACCTGGCGCTCATGCGTCTCGCACTCTGCCTAACTGTCGCCAGCCTATCGGCAGTGTGAAAGGCAAAGAGTCTAGATTAGGAGAGCTTTGTCTGGAGCTTCTTGGGCTTCTGGCGCTGTGATACGATCGAGGGATATGCGATCACCTTGTGACCCTGAATGCTACAGTGATGATGTTAGTTATCTGCTCAATAGTCGCTTTTGAATATATACGCACCGCATAACAGCATCCTCGAAAGGGCTTCTCAGTCCTCCCGCCACTGTCACCTCCATTCTAGGGAGCGGTCAGCACAGCACCAGCTTTGGCAGCAATTCCATCCCACTCAGGCCACGCCACCGACGAAATCCTCAAAATTTTCACGAAGAACTTTACCCAGGAAGTGATTGATCTTTTGATAGATGCATAGCATTTGCGAGCGCTCAACTATTTTTTTTTTTTTCTTTTTTACCTGTCTCGAAAGAGCAGAAACCCGGCTTGCTACCACGTGTTGCTCGCTTCGCCTAAACAGGCAACTTCAAGATGCTCAAAAGCAACGGTCGGCGGTGGCCAAGCCCCTACACTCCTCCGTCATCTGCCGGTACCAAGTTCACGGCGCCGACAGATCAAACGCCCGGACAACGGCCCGACAGGGTGGATCCCGTGGGCCGTGAATGCGGACCTCGTCGTGGCCCGGAGACTCGGTATGACGCAGGACACGTTTGATGAGCGTTATACGAGTCGTGTCGTCGCGAACGGGAAATCCATCTCACACAAGGAACAATTGTAAGTTGAAAGAGTGCTGTTCAGCTGTTTACTTGTCATCCTTTGTGTAAGACGCCACTGTATTGATATGCTCCCGCGTGAGACTGTCGGGACGGGAGGCCTGTCCAACAATTGAGACAACGAATTGCTGCACCCTCAAAATCAGGATTCCACAGTCTCACCTTTGATAACGAAGACAACGCACTGACATACGTCTTCCTTGCAGAATTATTCGTATCTGATTTTTCACGACGACATCAGATAAGTCTCTTTAAGCTCACATATGACATCATTCCTCAGGGGCTCAACGCGCTGAAGGGTCCACCAAGTGCCCTGTATTTCAGCGCTATGCCCACTGAAGCGCCTCCCCACTGCGCCACAGACATCGGCCCTTCCTCCTTTGGGGTGGAACTGCCGTGACAGCTTTTGAGCCTCTCTACCGCATCCAGACGACTCGTCCGCCTATGATCAGCAATCTTGGTGAGCGTTTTTGCAAATGCCCTTTATGACGCTGGCCAAGATCTTCTCCGCGTACCCTCACGATGTTGGAGAGCGGCGGGGGCGCGGAGAGCCCGCGTTCACCCCACGCCGGGGCAGTTGAGGTCATCGCAGCGAGACGCAGCGAGACACAGCTGATAAAGACCGAGATTGCCCCCTCCAACATCTGGGGTGAGACTCGAGTTAATCTATCTGATCTGACTACCCGAGACAATCAGATTCCCGGGACACAATGTTTGGCAACAAGTACGTCCTCCTCTCCTCTGGCCGATTGCTTTGCTCTTTCATCCACCATTCACTCGTTCTAACATCATGATTCCTAGGTCAATCAAGGTCAACGGCGCCAACTGCGGCGTCGAGGCGCTCATCCTGGGCGTCACCTCGTCTCTTGGAGGCTTCTTGTTTGGGTACGACACCGGCCAAATCTCTGGCATGCTTCTATTCACCGACTTCATCGATCGCTTTGCGCAAACAAACGCCGACGGGACGAAAGAGTGGCAGCCCATCATCCAGTCCCTCGTCGTGAGCTTGATCAGTATAGGATGTTTGCTCGGCTCTCTTTCAGGAGCATAGTAAGTCATTGGCCTGAGTTGTAATTGCATGCCATATACTGACAATCCTGTAGCACGGCAGACTGGTGGGGTAGAAGAAAGAGCTTGACCTTTGGCGTATTTGTGTTCATCATCGGAAACATCATCCAGATCACGGCCACAACGTCATGGGTTCACATCATGATGGGCCGCTTCGTCGCAGGTCTGGGCATTGGAAACCTCTCTGTTGGCGTCCCTATGTTCCAGTCGGAGTGCTCGCCTCGTGAAATTCGTGGCAGCATTGTTGCGTCCTACCAGCTGATGATCACCATTGGCATCCTCGTGTCCAACATCGTCAACTATGGTGTGAGAAACATCCAGACATCTGACGCCTCGTGGCGTATTGTCATTGGCCTCGCCATTGCGTTCTCGCTGCCCCTTGGACTGGGCATCTTACTCGTACCCGAATCTCCCCGATGGCTTGCCGGACGAGACCAGTGGGAAGCTGCAAGGATCTCCATGGCTCGTCTTCGTGGATTGAAGGATGACCCTAGCAACCCACTTGTGGAAGACGACCTCGCCGAGATGCGCGATGTCCTGGAACAGGAGAAGATGGCTGGCACTGGAAGCTGGCTTGAGTGCTTCAAGCCTAATTCCGACATCCCGAGGCTCGTCTATCGAACCCTACTGGGAATTGCAATTCAGTTTATGCAACAATGGACCGGGGTCAACTATTTCTTCTATTACGGTGCTACTATCTTCGAGTCGGCCGGTGTTGATGATCCAATTCTCACCCAGCTCATTCTTGGTGCTGTGAACGTCGCTATGACGATCTACGGCCTCTACGTCGTGGAGAAGTATGGTCGGCGATGGCCCCTCTTCATCGGTGCTCTGTGGCAAGCTGCTTGGCTTTTGGTCTTCGCTTCGGTTGGCACTGCTATCAACCCTGAAGGAAGCCGCGCAGTTGGAATTGTCATGATTGTGTCTGCCTGCATGTTCATTGCATCCTTTGCCAGCACTTGGGGTCCTATTGCATGGGTGGTCATTGGAGAGGCATTCCCTCTTCGAACTCGTGCCAAGCAGGCTTCACTGGCCACTGCAAGCAACTGGCTTGGTAATTGTAAGTTCTGCTTTGCTCTTTGTCTGCCCATAAAGTTCCTCAGCTAATCTCCATACAGTCTTGATCGGGTTTCTGACTCCATTGGCCGATGAAGGCATCTCTTACGCGTACGGCTTCGTCTTCTTCGGCACCAACATGGCAGCAGCTCTCCTTGTGTGGTTCTTCCTGTTTGAGTCTCGAACTCT
Organism: Xenoacremonium recifei; assembly: GCA_012184525.1. NCBI lineage: Eukaryota > Fungi > Ascomycota > Sordariomycetes > Hypocreales > Nectriaceae > Xenoacremonium > Xenoacremonium recifei. The sequence goes on from WOFQ01000066.1 coordinate 149,982, forward strand.
CAGTCTTGAGCATGTCGATCTCATGTACAGCCAGGATGATCTCAAGCCGTGGGCTAGCTCAAAGTGGACTCCGCCAGGTTATATCACCAGAAGACAGAGAGACGAGTCTCATTTCAGAAGCTCGGACAAAGCCGGCGAGGGTGACAAGCAAAGACATAGTGAATCTTCTCACACAGACTCAAGACATGAGTTTGTGTAAGATAGTCTTTGTCGAGCTGGGGGGAATATTTGTACAATATGTTTACGATTAAATTTTATATGTCTTGGAACTTTATTTTCCTGGAGATCTCTTCCTGCCAAAGAATCTACATATCCTAGACATGTTTCTATGTGCGCTCCAAATGCCATGGTATTGAATGAGTTGTGACAGCCCCCCTCATTGTTCTTCCTTCTCCTTCTCAGATTGATGCCTTTCCGCCGTCTCTTCTTGGGAATCTTCGTCAAGTTGCGATGCTGTGATTGTGCTTGAGCTAGAAGAGTCAATCGGCTGTTGCACTCCCGGCTCAGTTGGGTCTCGTTCCTCATCCTTGATCTTGGCAGCTTCTTTATCCTTTGTGGGTGCAAACTTGCTCTTAATTCGGATGGCTTTGCCGTACCTATAGAAGAGGAACGGGATAATGGCAAGCAAGGATGCCACTCCACCGATCAAGCTGCCACCGCCTCCAACTCCCATCGCAGAAAACATCTGGTTTGTGAAGAGAGGAGCGGATGCGCCGCATGCGCTACGTGCGATCGTATTGGCAGCGATTGCCGAAGCAGCGAACATCAGATACACATCTACCAGATACGACAGATATGCTACGAAGATGAGCATAAGAGCAGTGCAGAGGAAGCAGCCAGCGAGTGTTGGCACAATCCAATGTACAGAGCTTATTAATGTCAGTCTTGCTCATCTCTCCCATCTTTTCCAAGAACTTACTTGTACTCCGCCGACCAGGCGAACCAGAACATGGTCACTGCGAATCCAATGCCTCCGATCATTGCCAGAGGAAGTCGGTCCTCGGGCTCGAACACGGCGCCCGCTTCGGCTTTCTTCTTCTGTCGACGAGTATCCCACATAACAACCAAACCGCCGATGAGAGCGCCAACGATGGTTCCAACCAGAGGCAGCTCGCCTACTCCCGAGTTCCATCCTCTTTTCTCTTGGAACACGATGGGATAGATCGTGAACAGCATGTACAGGAGGGTATAAACTACGCTCATGTAGAGCGCGCAGAGGAAGGAAATCGGGTCGAAGAGAATGATCCATGGTCGTGTGAGAGCGACCTTGTATATAGAAAGTAGCGTCTTATCGTTGGCCTCTGAGGGGGCCTTCACCTCCTCATAACCAGGGATCTTAGCCTTTCGAATTCGCCTCGCCTTCGTCACCAAAATTGTAGGTCCGTAGGTCTCAGGAATGAGAAGCATGACGAAGAAGCTGAAGGCACCCAGCCACAGCAGGACGTAAAAACTCCATCGCCAGTCCTTCTTCAGTTCTAGGAAGCCAGAAATGACGGGGCCGATGGTTGGGCCGATCCAGACGCATGCTGAAAAGCCGGCCATAGCGTTGCCTCGCTCGAGGGGTGACCAAAGGTCTGCAAGGACTCCGGGGGCATTTGAGAGAGGTGCCGAGACGAAGGTACCCGTGAGAAAACGCCCGACGAGAAGGCTTCCATAGTTGGGCGCGAAGGCGCACAGGAAGTTGAAGATAATGTATAATGAAAACGTGATGTAAAAGATCCATCGTCTTCCATAAAATTCCGACAAAGGCGCGAAGATGAGAGGCCCTGCACAGTAGCCCAGAAGGAATAGCGTGATGGTCAAGCCTGCGGCCTCTAGCGAGATGTCGAAGTGCTCAGCTATTGAGTTGAAGCATCCGCTCGGAGCACTCGACGCGAATGTGGCGTTCATAACAAGGAAGACGGCAGACAATGTAACCACCCATCGCCGAGGCGTGCTCCAGTTGTGAGGATTCTCGATGTCGTTGGGCTTAAAGTCGACAAAGCCATCTGCGTTGAGGTACGGAGGGCTGTCCAACTCCAAATCTCGAGTTCGATACGGTTTGGCTGTCGGCCGCGAAAGCAGTCGGTGAAGAGGCGCCATTATGAAGTCGGAACTCTTCTTTATTTCCTGCAGGATTTGTAAAGTCTCTATCCAAGGCCGATGAGTGTTCAGCCTCCAGGGGAAAGAAACTGTCACTTTTTGAGTCCCAAATTAGTGTTGACGCACGGTAGGCTTGACATGGTGAACTCGAGGAACGGTTTCGTCATTAATATATAAATCCGATGCAGCGCTCTGCTTTGCCATCCAAAGATCCTTCGACAGGCATAACATATGTCAATGGTCCGAAGCCTTTCGCGTTCGGGGATAGGCTCATGCGCCGCGGGTTTAAAGCCGCCATGGCGGCATCCCATGGTTGACGTCAACCCTCCACTAGAGCACGATTTAGGCAAACCCTCTTAAGCTCTGATAGGCACTCATCTTCACTTCCTCCAGATCGACGGCTCTCTCGGCACGTTTTCTTCGCGTCTCGCGCTTTGCTGACCGAGCACACGCTAGACCGTTCGGCCGATACTCAATCGGCGCTCCGTCTGGGGGCGGTCCCGGGTGCCGGAGCCGGTGTTCTGGATTTCTCATCTGGCGGCCGGTGGGATGCTGACAGCCTTGTGCACGAGGACGGAAAAGATGCGCAGTGCATTCGTGGATGAATAAGTCGAGAGCGTTCATCCCACCTTGGCCGGATGTTGCATCATTGAAGCCAGAAAAGAAGTCTCGATACTACTTGGGTCACTTTTGGTGACTGTTTATGTTGTTACTAAGAACCAATATGCTGAGACTCCAATAAGTCGCAGTAGTTTCATGCTCGAGGCCCTGATCTACGCAGCCGCTGGATCTACCGGATGCAGCGGGCCACGAATCCCTCCATGGACTTTCCACGCCGAATACGACATGTATTGTGACTGTCTCCCCACCCGCATGAGTGTACCTGTCGGTCTCGGTGCACGGAGGAGAAAGTATGCCGCGATGGGTCCGGCTTATATGAGTGTTGTCAGCCTCCATGCCACTTTCGCTCTTCTTCTGTCTATTGTCCGGGCCTTACAAAGCTCCGTTTTGGACTTTTTCTTTGTATTTTCGGCATGTTGACTCAGAACTCCGGTGCTAACACGTGGTGGTGTCGTGGACAGAACCGCTAAGACAAGGAATGTTCTAAACACTTGCATCTCACCAGGTCACCCGACGACAAAACCATCTAGAAACTCGGCGAATTCGACATTGGGATATGTACCTAGTATGGATTACGAGATACTACCACTGGCATGTCCCGTTCTCGGCGCAGACATCGCAGCAACTGCAAATCTCAGTGTTCGGGTTAACACTCGTTCCTGAGAATATGAAGCTCAAATAAATTTGGCTCTTCTAAGTCCATGACAGAACCTAGACAACATCGAACTGCGTGGGGCCTTTTCGCCTCCTCGGGCATGCGAATAGAGCCGATATGGTGACTCAGGGCGTGGCAGTGTTGAGAACTTAGGGTACGACTACTTTTGGTACGCCTACAGGCTTCGACTTCCGAAGCTTCTTCAGGGTACCTCGTTCTACGAGGTAAAAGCGTTGGGAAAGTTTAGTCTCAAGACATCGCGTTGTTCTGATGTTGATCTTTTCGCGCAGATAGGACCTGCAGCTCCGGGATCATCTGCGAAGGCGAGCGTCAAAGTCAAGGTAGTAGGTTTACAATGAGAGTATCAGCTAAGCAGGCAAGTAGCATTAGAGCTATAAAGTACTCACGACATGTCATTTCCATTCACTTTCTTTGGTGTTGAACGAAAAGGAATTCCAATATCCGGATGATTTAATATAGGGTAGCTATAGGGTAGCTACAGGGTAGGGAAATCCTCGACGAAGGATCCCTGCTGAATGCGCCATGGTTGCCTAGAATTAGGAGGCCGGGCCTCTGAACGCGCTCAGTCATGCAGCAGCCCATCGAGTTTCTTTCGTTTCCCCTCGAAAAGTCCTTGCATAATCCATAACAGAATGTTAGCTGCGTTGCAGTGCGAAAACATCTAACGCCTTATACCAGAGAGGCCAGTTCACGATGGGTTCGCGTCTGAAACGACAATGTGCTCATCAGAGCCTCTGTATCAACTCCTCACAGCACGCGAACGAGGCTGGATTCGTAAGGATCGCTGGAGAGAAGCTTCTCGCGGCAACGACTCCATCTGGACGGAAGCTGGCTTCAACAGTCCTCTCAACTCCAGAGGAGATAATGACCGATGACTGGACGTTTCCCGCGCCGCTAGTCTTGCCGGAGGACGAGCTTTCCTGGGATGCCAAGTATCCTGGCCAGAGCATGAGATCATGGTTGAGTCTTAACAAAGAAACGCCAGTTGACTCGAGAAGAAAAACGATCTATGTTATTCCACCGCCAAAGATGACGAAAGAAGCACAGCCGTTGATGAACGGTTGGGAAACCCCGAATGTTCCTGAGGATACCGCCGATTCTCGTGTACCAGATCAGATTGAGGATCCAAAAGTGGACGACGTTTGTGATTATCTCCGGGCATTCTATCACAAAATGGATGTGAAGAAACACAGTCCTTTCCGATGGCAACCGTGGAAGTCCAGCTCTGCATCGGACTCGAAGGCTATAATGGGCCTAGTTAGTCCAAGTCCTACTGAAGAGATGATCGGGGTCAGGTATCGACGATCCCTCGATGGGGTCTCAACACAACAACTGAATCTTAGCGACATTTTGGACGCGATGATTGATAGAGTACCAAGAGATGCTTACGCCATCATCATGCTAGTGGACCAAGACCTATACGAAGATGAAGAAGACGACTTTTGTTGTGGCAGAGCATTTGGCGGCAGCAGGATCGCCGTTGTCTCCTCATTTAGATACCATCCTAGCTTGGACAACTACGCCGACATCGACTACGGTCATATGTGGCCAGCATCTCACTGCCAGAGATACACTGATGGGCTTTGTTCTACAATAAAACGGCCGGCGAAGCGGGCAAAAAGCTCTGAGCTACGAAATGCCTCAGCCGCTGACACTTCACCAATGGTGGCTGCAGTAAAGGCGGCAAAGTCGACACTGAGGCCTAGAACGAGTGAAGATTGGGCCGGACTGTGGTTTTCGCGGGTTGCCCGCACTGTTGCTCACGAACTTGGTCACTGTCTGCGTTTCGATCACTGTGTTTACTATGCATGCGTTATGCAAGGGACGGCCAGCGTAACCGAGGACGTGAGACAGCCGCCGTATCTCTGTGCGGTCTGTTTAGCCAAGCTGTCATATGCCATGGCCTTGCATGTAGGCTCTAGGGGCTCTACCGTGGACCTACAGAGACGTTACATCAAGGAACGGTACGAAGCGATTCGGGAGTATTGCGGCAAGTGGGAACATATTGGCATGTTTTCTGGATGGAATGCCTGGGTGTCTGGGAGACTGGACCAAATTGGCGGAGATTCTAAGGTGGAAGTGGTCGTGAGAGAGGCCCCGAAGAGAAGAACTGCGGCTGATTTTGCGCTCCTACTAAACTCGGATGACGACTAATAAGTCTCGGTTGCATCATCGAGGTGATAGTACAGGGCAAACATAGATGCGGGCTGGGCCAAGTTGGTATCTCTGGGTCGATTACATATATGCTACACACAATAAATGCAACACCAGAGTAATTGCGGCTTCAATCACTTCCCGGGCTTCATATCTACAGTCCGAAGCCACCCCGATCGGCATCGTCCCGGGATCGGATGTGCCCGTGCGGGGCCGGAAGTTGGCCGCTGTGCTCCGTTATCCGGACCCTAGTAATAAGGGCCGCTTGTTGCTGATCGCTCTTCCCTCTGTGATACTGCGCAATCGCACCTTCCCCTCTTTCCTCCCGTAAACTCTCACAGATCACAGACTGGGATCTCTTAGTAGAGCGGGAAACGCTTCTCCTTCATATATCCCTCTCCTCCATTGAGCAGCGCCCGAGATGGCTTCGCTGTTACTCGCCGCTGCCGGCATTGTCGGGGTTTCGGCCTTTGTATCGGCTCCCATCGGAGGAGTCCGACAGATACCCCTCGGCGGCCAAGGCGCTGTGTCCGACTTCAATTGTGACCTGCCTCCCGTTCTGGACCCTTCTGCTGATGGACTTCCCTCCGCTGAGAGTCTCTTCTCCTCTCACAATGCATTGCTGAAGCAGGTTGACAGACTGCAGGCCATTGTGAGAGTGCCTTCAATCTGCTACGATGATCTCGGCGGTTTCGATGAAGATGAGAGATGGGCGCCTTTCTACACGCTACACAAGGTTCTTCAAACGACGTTTCCAGTCCTGTGAGTGTTAACCTCAGACTCTGTTTCGCTCCCATACTCACGCTGGTAGTCATGAGCGAGCGACGGTGGAGAAGGTCAACAGATTCGGTCTTATTTACACCATTGAAGGCTCCGACCCGTCTTTGGAGCCTGTGTTGCTGGCTGCTCATCAAGACGTCGTTCCCGTGCCGGATGAATCTACCTGGACTCATCCACCTTTCGATGCCTACTTTGACGGGGAATATGTCTGGGGTCGGGGCTCGTCTGACGACAAGAACAGCTTGACAGCCATCCTGTCTGCAGTCGAGACGCTTCTCTCCAATTCGGATTGGACGCCGAAACGAAGTTTCGTTCTGGCATTCGGTTTTGATGAAGAGTGCTCGGGCTACCGGGGCGCGGCTCACATTGACCAGGTCCTTACGGAGAGATATGGCGAGAACGGCCTTGCGATGATCCTGGACGAAGGTGGACTCGGCATTATGGCCATAGGAGACACTGTATATGCACTACCAGCCGTCATGGAGAAGGGCCACGTCGACATCTGGATGACACTCCGCGTGAATGGTGGCCACAGTTCTGTTCCACTCCCTCACACTGGGATCGGCATCATCTCTGAGATTGTCACGGCTCTCGAAGCGAACCCCTACGAGCCCCAACTTCTGAAAGGAAGCCCTGTATACAACCACATGGTGTGCATTGCGCGCCACTCTCCCAACGTTATGCCCAAGATTGCTGAGCTCATTGAGAAGGGTGATCTGTCAGGACTTGCGGAGGAGATATCGGGCACAAGTCCAATCGGTCGGTACTTGATCCAGACATCGCAGGCTGTGGATATCATTGAAGCCGGAGCCAAGATCAATGCCATGCCGGAAGTGGTCACGCTAGGAGTGAACTACCGAATTGCCCCCCAGGACAGTATTCCCAAGGTGCAACACAACGTGGTCAAGTTCATCGACGAGGTTGTCAAGAAGTATAACCTAGATGTCCAAGCCTTCGAAGGAGATGAAGAATATGCAGACTATGTCCGAGAGCGTTTCCCTGAAGACATGGCGATGGCAGAATATGAGGTAGACTACAACGGCACTCTCATCTTGGTGGCGAGCGAGGCATCTAAGGTCACGCCCGTGGCCCCAACCAGTGATGCCGTCTGGGACGTGTTTTCAGGAACTGTTCAGCATACTCTTGCTGTTGAGGGCGGAACAGTTGTTCCTGTTGGTGAAATCATGACAGGCAACACCGACACCAGACATTACCTCAGTAAGACATCTTGGACAAATTTTGGGTTGCATGCTGACATTGCTTTAGATCTCTCCCCCAAAATTTACCGCTGGACCCCGAACCGAGAGCGTGGGGACGACCACATCCATACCGTTGACGAGCGAATTAGGATGACTTCCCATTTGGAGGTCGTCCGTCTTTATTATGACCTTATCCGCAACTTTGATGCTGCGGACTTCTAAGGTCGTTCAAGATGGTTGAAGAGACAGTTTAATTTCTTGTCACCTACCCTATGTAACAAAACGGATGTTGTGAGATCTGCATCCACGCCCGAAATATGTCTCAGTTACCCCTCTGCTCACCCGCTCTCTAACACAACGCGATGTGATGCATGATCGTGCCATAATGAATCCTCATCCACGTTCCCAAGGATTTTGCTGCTCTTCCTGGACAAAAGAATGTATAGCCGGACCAGTTACCGAAGCGGATGTCGAGCACGAGACCTGAAAACCTTTTTCTTACTGCATCTCAGACGAGTGGGAAGCATCTTACTGGTTGAAAGAGCTCAGCTGAGGCAATTGGGCAGGTGTTAGGCTGGAAATGCAGTAGCATCTGCAAGTATGTGTTGCTTGTGTAGGCGGAGGGCGCATAGATGCGGGGTGTGATGAAGAGATCGGGGGCCAATGGGGTAAATGAAACAACTTCATTATTAATGCATGAAAAGAGTTGGTCATTCGTAGGTGCTAGCTGCATGCCTCTTGCAGGACGAAGCTATTTCAAACGTGACTAGCACAGCAATACAACGCCAAACTCCGCTCATGAGGGCCTTGAGGCCATCCATCTTGAATCCCTTTTGGTAACAGACAATTCGAATGCTCACTTGATCAACGCTGTTTGTAGCGTGACACGGCCCTTGACGACCGAACCACACGTGCTCCTAGAGTGTCTCCTCCAACGACATGACAGCTTGGAACCCGTCCACGATGGTGTTGAGCTCCTTCTGTGATGGTCCCACGCAAGGCCTTCTCGGCTCACCTCCATAGCCGGCATAATGCCCCAATGCAGCCTTCACACCTACAAAGCCCGTCTGAATAGCCGTCCAGTCTGCCTTTGCCACAACAGCCTGGAGCTGCCGGGCTTCCTGCCACTTGCCTTCGTCGGCAAGCTCCATGATGCGGATACAAGCGCGGGGACAGAGATTGGCGAGCCCTGCAATGGTGCCGTTGGCGCCCACCACGTGGCCCTGGAGGATGAAGTCGGCGCTGCCGCCACCGACGAAGAAGCCTTCTGGACACTCGGCTGCCACGCGGGCGAGCTTGCCCGTGTTGCCGCAAGTGAGCTTGACGCCCACGACGTTGGGGTGCTTCGCAATGCTGAGGATGGTGTCGGAGCTCAAGTCGCGGCCGGAGGCTGCTCCAGGGAAGTTGTATACGAGGATGGGAACCGGGCTCTGTTCAGCGACTTCGTAGAAATGTTGGATGATGAGGTCGTCTGAGACAAGGCTGTTGTAATAGCTCGGCGGGAGAACCAGCGCATGCGTGGCCCCGGATCTTCCAGCATCGACGCAGAGCTGGATCGTCTCCTTGGTGCCTTGAGCACCACAGCCGGCAATGAGAGGGACATCCGTGCTGCTAGCTTCGTGAAGGATAGTATCTCTCGCGATGCGGATGATGGATGCCCGCTCGGCGTTGGAAAGATGAACAGCTTCGCCGTTCGAGCCGTGAACGACAATCCCGGCGGCTCCTGCGTTGAGGAGGTTGATGATGTGCCGCTCGAGCGCGGCGGTGTCGACGTCGTCCTTGGGCGTGAAGAAGGCGACTGTTGGGACGTAGACGCCGTTCTTCAAGCGCAGGGGTTCGGCTTTGGCGGCCATTTTGAGGATCAAGTAGGAACGGACAAATGCAGTTTTTAATGAAATTGAAGATGTATTGAGAGAGAAGGAGTATGGTTTATGTAGAGTTCAGAAAAGCAAACAAACATTTCGAAACGTCGTCGCTTAAGCACGGTCATGTACTATGTACTCCGGAGTAAAAGGTCAGCTGCTCATGTACAACCAATTGAAGGCAGCACCGTCTCAGCCACTCCGCTTGGAGCAGGCCATTCAGGACAAACAACGGCCAAGCAAACATCATCCATCACGAGCGGTGTCATCTCGGCAGATGGCATGGCTTCACAGAAACGTGGGGGTTAGCTGAAGGTAGTCATGAGCTTGAGCTGGACGCTGTTATAAGCAGGATAGACATGTCTGGTCCCTGATTAGCAGTAGTCATCATAAGAGGATCAACGAGGGATTGACAATAGCACCGGAGACGATTATTATTTGCTTTGGAGTTCTGCCCGTATCCCGAGGGTCTGAGTGAAGCTCAACATTGAGCCTGAAGAGACCAGATCCTCGCTGGCGTGATTGGATGCCACCCATATCTCTGAGCATCGTCTGGGGTAGGGGTCAGAAGCAGGTACCATCTGTTCGCCGGTCGCCTGACCAAAGCCCGGGTCAGCGATTGGTTCCAGACAGAGCAAACAAGACGCAATGAGGCGTGTGACGGTTACGTCCATCTCACAACCCCCACGCGCTGTGTCGCGACGAGTTGCGGCGGCCAATAACGAAGCCGAATTGGCTATGATTGCTTCGTCTTCGCCATGGTCGTCAGCTTCTCAGCTCGCCCAGCTGCTTGGGACGCGTCCAAGCTCGATGGCTAGTCAGCGCTAGAGGCAGATCTAGGGGCTCGTTTTCGTGGGGGAGGGGATGAGGGGAGAGCTCGCAATTGCAATCTGGCGACGCTGACTCGCTGGTTGAGGGACAGCAGGCTGAAGAGGCCGATTGAGCACTGGTGATGGTGAAGTGATGGAGTTTCAGGAGTTGAGTCCGTTGAGCAGCGCGCAGAGACGAGATCTCACGTGCTGGCTGGGCGTGGGGGAGGCGACAGGGGCTGATAGATGGATGCTGTCGAACTATTCATGTCTTCAACATTGTCACCGCATGGCGGCGATCAGTTCGTCATGGTCATACGAATCTGCCAAATCCTGGCTTGAGCCCTGGCGAATCTGCGACTTTGGTGAGACGGGGCCGGGTCTCTCGGATGCGGCCGATCGCAGTGCGTAGCATTGGCGAATCCCCGTTCATTTTGCGTGATTGGGATGGACGGTTGGGTGCTGGAGCTCGTGTTGTCAGGCCATGGCTCGCTGACTTCACCGCACTCACTTAGTATACTGCCTGAGGTCGCTTTAACAATCGGTTAAGTTGAGATGATCTGATACATTGTTTCAACACAAAACATGACATGTTCATAATAAACAACCCTGGTCTCCCACCCAGAAAAATTTCGAACTCGTCATCAGTCCCAGCCTCGTTCAGACGTATCGAAATCAGAATTCCGCATGTTGAATCCCCACCGGAACCTGCGGACTTAGAACCGGCCGCCGAGACGCGTCTTCCAAGCAAGATATGTACCATAAGCCATGGCGCCGTAGACCGTAGCCTTCCCCACCAACTTCAGGAGGTTATCCATGGCCCGTTGGGTGCTCTGTCCCCTGAGCTCGACAGCGTTGGCCAGAAAGTGCTCCTTGTCGTTGAGGCGCGGGAACGGGGCCTCGACCATCTCGCCCGTCTTCTCGTCCTTGATCATTGGGATGGGAACTTCGAGCCACTCACACAGCGGCTTCCACCCGTCCTTGATAGTGTACTCGAGGCAACGCTCCTTGGGGATGCGCTCACGATACTCGGCATACTGGTTATGGAACCAGGCAATCGCCTTATCCTTCTCCTGTCCGTGATCGTAGGGCAGCACAATGCTTGAGAGAGTCTTGCCGTATGCAGCCATGCTGCGCATGCCCTTGTCGAAGATGACGCAGAACAGCATCTGGAGGAAGATCCCGACCTTGCGAGGCTTGGTGGTCGGGTAGATGGTATGCAGCACACTCGTATACCAGGCCTCCGGGTCACGGCTCATGATGACCACCTTGGCCTCGGGATATGCCAGCGCAATATCCGCCGCTACAGGCGCGGATGGCATATCGCAGACGGCCTGGCAGTCGCCCAGCAGCTTGTCCCAGTCCTCGCGTTCAAACATAGGGCCCTCGCCAGCAAACTTGGCCTTGAAGGCGCGCACCCACTGCGGTGCACGGGAAGGGTCTGTAATCAGCGTGTGCATGTGATAGACGTCCGCGAAGCCCAATTGGTACAGCGCGGCTCGCATACCTGCAAAGAGGTGTGGTTAGTGATCTGATCTGATCTGGATTGGATGTCATGGCTGTTGTGTCTGCCACAGGGGCGATTGCGTGCTGGGAGGACGAACTAAGCGTTCCCGTGCGGTGCGCGCTGCAGACAACTACGCGCATCGGCACAATGCGGCCGGGGACTTCGGCACCTGTGGGAATCATGGTGGCAGTTAATAGTGGTGAAGGTGGCGATCTCGGACGCGTGGGATTTGGTGTTTTGACACTGTCGCAGCTTTTGCAATCTGTCTTGTTTCACCGCGTTCTGTCGCACCCTCACGCTGTTGCACCGTGATCTCTTTTATATCGAGCTCTGGGCGTGCCAGCTCAGACACGTCCGTCAGCGATGTCAGCACGGAGCGTTGCCAAGTGGAGGATATTGCACGTAAGCTACGAATACGGAGATTCAAAAGCCCGTTGCTTGAGCTCTCGAGAGTCAAAACGACTCCGTAATACCCACGACGGCTCGCGGGCCGTCGCTGGCTGCCCCCATAATAAGGGCGCTTCGGATGTCGGGGGCCCGGAGGGGAAAAGCCTAAGTCCGTGGAGACGGAAGCTTATGACTGGAATGGGTAGCTGACGCTCCGTTCTTCTCCGCATGCAGGCTAGACTGGATGAAGGCTGAATCCCGCAGGATGAAGAGAATTTCCATCCATCTTCTTTTGCTGACTTTTCTCGAAAGAAAGGGTGGTGTTGTCAGAGTTTTCATGGCTGAAGGTGTTGCGCCGCCACAGCCACGCCAGCCGGTAATGGAAGCCCTCCGTTATCGATAACGGGCCACCGTGCTCCGTGGGGGCTTGTTGAATGGCCAGCTGGACCAATTCAAGGCCCACGAGCGCGACTCAACGATCCTGCTCCGCAGCTCTTCTATACATAGGCGCTGTTGCTAATCTGGGCAGTTCTAGGCACCAGAAATAATCCCAATTCCCCTCCATCGCGAAGCCCGGCTTGCGGATACTCCCCGATGGAGTCCCGTCGCCCGTCCACTTGACGCGGCGGCACTCCAGCGGGCGCGGGATGGTGGGTGGCCGCCAGATCTACAGCGCATCCCCCCCTGGAACGCCCCTGGAAGAAACCCACTGAAGCCGCTGCAGCGTCCCTGGAGCACAGGCCATGTTGGGCAGCCGCTGGCGCCTCGGTACGCCGGCTTAGGAAATCCCGGCGCAGTGGGCACGTGGCGGGGTTGTGGCGGCGGCTGTTCCTGCCCCTGGGCCCTGGCGCAACCTTCCCTGCTTCTCTGCTATTCCCTGCTAGGGCCCTCGACAAATCGTAGATGGCGATGCAAATTCTCAACAGCCCAGAACGAACTCGCCTCACCGATCCATCCCTGTTGCGGCCGGCTCGTCTCTAGCGGACTCCCCGTCACTGGCCAATCCAGTCCTCGCCGGCCGATCGAGAGACATGCAGCACTGGCGCAATCAGCACATCGACTGCACGTTCGCCTTGGCGCGACCCTGGCTGGTTGGGCTCTGCAGAGTGAGTCCCTCAACTCCATCGTCATTTCTCGCGATCACGGCAGCCGTGGCCCACGATGGGGGCATTAACAATGCGGACCCGACTCTACCCTGATAAGCCACGGCCAACAGTCACCCGAAACCCGGCATGATCTGCTCGAGACCGCCCGTTGACTCCCTGCCGCGCGGCACCGCAAGCCCGGCCAGCAGCAAGCACATGCCACCAGCACCAGCCCAGCCTCGATAAACTTCAGGCCCAGCTCGCCCGTCATACGAAGCTCTACGTCACTAGGCTTGAAGTCTTCACGGAGCCTCCCACCGGCATGCTGTCTCGGTCCTCTTTCGGCGACCCACCGCGCCTTATCTTGGCTCTTTTCATCCGTTCGCCCCTGGGATGGATGGATGGGATCCAGAACTCTGAAAAGGCCCAGTTTTGTTTTCCTGCCCAAGGGCAATTAATGTCGAGCCTCCCGTCGTCAGTCTGCCGTGGAATGAGGAATCCTTTCCCCCTTGAGAGCTCTCTGAGCCGGCCCTGAGAGACAAGGTCTCGAATCGGGGCGCCATCTCGAAAAATTTCACACAAAACAACCAAACTCCAAGCATCCCGACGCCTCGTCCAACGCCTCGTTGACTCAAAATGTCTGGCGAGCAGAGTGACAGCGGCCGGGCAAGCGAGACCCCCACGCCCCTCCGCAAAGAGAAGAAGCGAGTAGGATTTCACCACACCAGCAACAGCGGAGGAGAACGCAGTTACTACGATCCCGAAGAGATCATTTTCTCGCCAATTGCTTCACCGAAACTGCCTCCCGGTGTTCAGCCTCCCGGCGTGCCCGATGCGGACGAGTTGAGTCGTGCCCTGTCCAAGATCCTCACCGAGGAGAAGCGGGAGAACGAGCGGCAGCAGCAGCAGCAGGAGCAGCAGCAACATCAGGCCGAGATCAAGCAATCGCCTGCCACCCCGGAGCTCTTTGGACCGAAACGCCCGAGACCTGCCCTGCGCCGCAACACCAGCTATGACGCCCCTGAGGAACGGCAAAAGGCCGACATGGCAGAGGCTCTGGCCTCGGAGCGCCAGCAGAGGTCCATGACAGACGCACGGCAGAGGGCCGATCGATTGGCCGCGTCGGTTGGCACCTACTCCGCCCAGGGATCGAGACGGAACTCGAATGAGCTGGAGATGCCCTCATTCCAGCCCCTGATCGACAACAATTCGGATACCGATGATGATGAGTACCCCAACAAGCCGAGGGGTGTCGATGACCAGTCCGGCCCCAACCTGCGCCAAAGGTTCCCCAGGACCAACTCGGACCCCCTAAAGAAGAATCATGAAGTCGCGGAGAACCTGGTCAAGTCTCACATGAGGAAGGGGAAGAGGGACTTATTCACGGAGGAGCCCCACGCAAGCTCTTCTGGCACCGCAACTCCCGTGTTGCAGCAGGCCTACGTGCAAGATTACGTTCCAAGGCCGGCCAAGTATCGCGGCGGCATCCTTTCCTCCCTCCTCAAGCTCTATCACGATGATCGAGGAGGAGGCACCAGTTCTGGGCTTAACACGCCTCTTACACCAGGAACTCCTCTCATGTCACCTCGCCCCTCACCACCGACCTCGAGACCTGCTTCGTCGCTCGGCATCACAAGATCACGTCCTTCTAGCGGTTTGTTCAACTATCACCGGTCACACAACTCCACGTCGTCCCTCGCTCTAACTGAGCTTATGAAGTCATCATCCATGTTCGCCGTACCAGCTTCCACCGAGATATCTGATCACCTGGCCGAGAAGATCAAGCGGGATCGGGAGCAGACGCCGCCCCCGAAGAAGAGAGACCAGATTCGAATCACAGTTCACATCGCCGGCATCATTTCGCGACATCGCTACCTCCTGAAGCTATGCCGGGCACTCATGCTGTATGGTGCCCCGACGCACCGCCTTGAGGAGTACATGACTATGTCATCGAGAGTCCTCGAGATTGAGGGCCAGTTCTTGTACATCCCAGGCTGCATGATTATCAGCTTCGACGACAGCACGACGCACACGACAGAAGTGAAGCTGGTTCGAGTACCCCAGGGCATCGACCTGGGCAAGCTCCGAGATGTTCATAACATCTATAAGGAGGTTGTTCATGACAAACTCGGAGTGGAGGAAGCAACGAATCGACTCGACGAAGTGATGGGACGACAAGACAAGTTCAATACTTGGTTCCGAGTCTTCATGTACGGTATTGCCTCCGCTTGTGTTGCCCCTTTTGCCTTTGAGGGACGGTTCATCGATTTGCCCATCGCATTTTTGCTCGGCTGCTTGGTCGGAGTTCTGCAACTCGTCTTTGCGCCCAGCAACGAACTGTACTCCCACGTCTTCGAGGTCTCTGCTGCAGTGGTTACGTCTTTCATCGCTCGCGGCTTCGGATCTCTCCAAAACGGCAAGCTATTCTGCTTCAGTGCGTTGGCTCAGAGCAGTATAGCCCTCATCCTTCCTGGATACATGGTTCTGTGCAGCTCCTTGGAGCTTCAGAGTCATAATTTGGTGGCTGGAAGTGTGCGGATGGTCCATGCTATGATCTACACCCTGTTTCTTGGTTATGGCATCACGATCGGCGCTTCCCTGTATGGAATGATGGACTCGAACGCGACCAGCTCTACGACCTGCGATAATCCACTTGGGCGTGGGTGGTATTTCCTTTTTGTACCGGCATTCACATTGTGCCTGTGCATCATTAACCAGGCGAAGTGGAAGCAGACCCCTGTCATGACTGCCATGGCGCTGGCGGGTTTCTGTGTGAACAGCTACACCAGCACGTACTTCGAGGGCAACGGCCAGATCTCCAACATGCTAGGCGCATTGACCGTAGGAATATTGGCAAACTTGTATTCCAGACTTGGAAGGCATGTGGAAAATGGATGGTTGGATCTTGTCGAGTGGTATCAGTTCAGGGTGCGTCCGAGATTCTCGAAGAAGCTCAACAGGCCGTCCGATGCTTGGTCTATACCCTCGATCAACGACCCCGAGTCACGAGCTGCCAGCCCCGAAAAGCCCCAGCGAGCACCCCGGAAGGTCGGGTACAGTCTCGCCGCTGCTGCTATGCTCCCCGCCATCTTCGTACAGGTGCCTTCCGGCCTCGCCGCTGGAGGTTCTCTACTTGCCGGCATTACTTCTGCTAACGAGATCACGGGCAACTCGACCCTCACTTCGGACACCAGCACTGCCGGCAACCTGGACGGCACGGCTTTCAACGTGCTCCTAAAGGTCATCCAAGTCGCCATTGGTATCAGCGTTGGCCTGTTCATGAGCGCCCTCATCGTGTATCCTCTGGGCAAGCGCAGGAGTGGACTTTTCAGCTTCTAAGCTGAGCACCACCACTACAACAGTATCGATAAGATTGACAACACATTTCGAAGCAAGCTTTCTTACGATTGAAACGACATTAAGATGGCAGAGCATTCATATCAACCGCGGGGAGATGTATTCGGGCACTTGCGATACAATTTAATTTTGATTTACCGAAACGAACAGCACGAAACAATTTCAGAAGAAAAGCAATTTGGTCTGGGTCGCATTTGAAATGTTGAGGGAATCTTGAAAGCGAACGGCGCAGGAGTTTAGCGAATATTCG
This sequence comes from Xenoacremonium recifei, assembly GCA_012184525.1. Lineage (NCBI taxonomy): Eukaryota > Fungi > Ascomycota > Sordariomycetes > Hypocreales > Nectriaceae > Xenoacremonium > Xenoacremonium recifei. The sequence continues at coordinate 166,751 of WOFQ01000066.1, forward strand.
GATCTCATTGATTTTGATGCAACGGAATTGGAATGGCATTATTTGGTGTTGTTAGTCAAGGCATTTCTTGGTTGTTGACACTGTACGGAAACGACTGAGAATTAATATATTCACACATCGAAACACCATAAACTTTGCCTCTGAGTGATGCTATGTTTTATTGAATGACTGCAGGGCTTAAAGCACATGCACCGCAAGACCGTCACATGTCCGGGATGCCTGCTTTGTGACGTCACCTCAGCCTGAGAAAGTGAACATCCTGTAACAACACTCACACAGAACAAGTTGTGCATTTTCAAATTGCTACGAGCCCTTCCGATCTCTTTTCCTTCATGCAAAACAGCTCTTGGTCTCTATATCAGCATTTAGAACCTCCCGCGATCTAGTTCAGATGGAGATCCGCTCCTCGCGCATCTCCGCGTCCATCGCTCGCGCCATATCCCAATCCTCCCGCACCATTCCCAAGCAGAAGCTCCTCCGCTACATCCTCTCCTTCTTCGCCTTCTTTAAACTCTTCCTCGCGCGGTACCGGCCCGCTGACTTTTTGCACGCGCGGCGCGAGGTCTGGCAGCTGGATGAGGAGAAGTATCGCGATTCGTTCCAGCCGTCGAGGGAAGAGAATGGTGGTGCGACGAGTAAGGGGAAGGGTCCTGAGACGGGGCTTATACCTGTAGGGGATCTGGGGTATAGTGGTTCGACGTTCTTTGCGACGCCGGATGGGAAGTACTTGGTCAAGTCGCTACCGAGGCGGTTTGAACATGAGTTCTTCACGCATGATTTGTTCGAGCCGTATATGAAGCACATGGAGCAACATCCGGAGAGTCTCTTGGTGCGGATCACAGATATGGTGTATACGCCGCAGGCGACACTTGGGGGCATCTTGGGCACAGCACCGACGCATCATATTGTAATGGAGAATCTACTCTACGGAAAGAATCTGCAAGGCGAGGAAGCTGGGCAGAAGTGGGAGACGTACGATCTCAAGCCGAACGACTATTTCTTTCCGGAGCGGGATATTGCTAGCGGCAGACTTGCTCCGGAGAGTGTGAAGGATAGACTTGTCGACGAGTTCCCGGACAAGGTGCGCGTCTCTACTCAGAACAAAAACGATCTCCTTTCCATTCTATCTTCCGACGCTACACTCCTCGCCGAAAACAACGCTGTGGACTACTCCCTCTTCCTGGTGCGATATCCCGCCGGCGCCGCCGTGCCCAGCGTCTCCTCCATCGCTCACCCGTGGAGGACTGGAGTAAACGATGCGGAGGGGAAGTGGACGTACCGGGCAGTGGTGCTGGACTTCTTCTGGGCGAAGCACAAGTTCCGAGCGAAGTTGATGACGGGGTTGGTGAAGGGGTTGAATGTGGTGGTGAGGAGGGGGCCGATGAGTATCACGGCTGATCCGGCGGAGTACAGGGAGAGGTTTTTGAAGATGGTGGATGAGATGGTTGTGGGAATTGAGTGAGCATCTTACGAATTACGTTACGAACAATCTTACGAACTATCTGATGCGCGGAGTTTGGGAGTTGGGTGCTTTTACTTTGTTGCTTCTCTCGCGCTAGAGTTACTTTCCTGAGCGTACATCACCGTCGCATTCTCTGTCGCAAGATTAATACAGCATAGATAACGACGCAATTCTATCTTTCAAAACGGATTTTAAGCCTTTCTCAAACCCCGATCAAAAGATCCTCTATGTAGCCTTCTAATAGTGGTGCGCATAAGACACCTCTCTAACCGACGTTCGCTCACCTCGTACACTACGCGAATCAAGAGCCACAAATCCAAATACGTTTCATATCTTGCTCCAGCTTTATCCGTAGTTGCCGATGACTTTGCGATGACAAGTTTGACATTTTGTCGGGTGGTTGGAGATGATCTCCCGCTCACGAAGTATCGTGGATGGAATGCGCTGATCATCGAGGGTGAGGCTGTCTCGGCGGCATTCGGTCACATTCATGGACGTCCATTTCATATGATCTGTCATTAACACAGTAGAAGAAAGGCTTTTGACAAGTAAAAAAAATTAGCGTAAGGAAAGTACATCGAGTCATCCAAGATGTCGTTTCCTCTCTTTTCGGTTGCACCCGCAGTCCGTCTTATCATGTCCGGCCACAAACCATCCCCATGCATTGTAATACTTTGGTCATAGATAACCAAAGCCCAGGTAAATCACTTTCCGGCGTATATATTATTTACAATCTGCAATCTTCCGACCACCATCCATGATTCCACGTGCCAGCATAGCGTTAGAAGAGCTGAAGCTCCATGAGTAGGAAGTCAGCGGACGCCAGGGCGTCTTAAGGAGCCCTTAAGGTTCCCAACAACAGTGAACCTCACTTGATCGTCCAGTCACATCCATTGTTATTTGCCAATGTTGTTATATAACGATATGTCAGGTAAAAGATTTGGGTTTAGCTAATACCAATGAAATTAGCCGGTCATACAAGTTAAATGAGGACAGCTGAAATACCGTTACAGTAGGGATCGTTATATAAAAGATTGACAGTGTTAACAACTACCTGGCCGAGGGAGAGCCTAACAAAGCTTCGGTAGATATGGGAACTAATGAAGTGACTGTCGTAGGTGCTAGACTGGCTGAAGAGAAGAAAAGAAAGAAAGCATTCCAGTCAGAGGGACCACGACATTATATAGGCAGAAAGGACTATATCGACCGGATTCCATCGCATTCGATGCATTGTGGCCTACGGATTTGTGGACGTCATCTTGACGATTGTATTGGGGAAACGAAGGGGGCGCAGTTCAGTCGACAGCTCTCAGCGCCAATAGGGTTGTGTTCAGGTTGAGCGAAGTGAGGTGCAAAGGCGCTGTTGGGGCAGTGCCTGCAGGAGCCCACAGGCCAGTTATCAGAAAGACCCGACAAGGTGAAAAGTTATCGCCGATTTGATTCAATCGCAATCGAAGATATCACCAAGTTACGGCACCGTCTTCCTACCCAGACACCTCCGAAGTACGTCCACAGCATACCTCCAAACGAGGTCAAGGTGAGACACAAAGCCAGAACATTTCCTTCAACCTACAAAAAGACCCAAGACATGCCCAGATCCCAAGATGAAACACCAGTTTCACACCCCCAGTGGGCTTATGAAAGGGAGTGTAGCGCTCAGGAATTGAGTGGCGTTCTCGCATAACGGTTATAAGAGGGTCGCCCGTTAGACATGCCGATGTCTCGTTCTTCGAGAGGACTGCCAATGGTAGATTAGCGCGCGTCTTGGGACGAAGCGAACAATTGTTATTCGGCATCTTTATGTATGCAGGACCTGATGCTGAAGCTGGAGTGCCGCAACACGCACAACACTATCCATAACACACACAACAGCTGAACTCAACAAGGTGTTTAATGGACTAGATTGCTACTAAATATCCGGTTATAGATGTTAGCGAGTTACTTTAATGTCATATCTAGGATATACATACCATAAACCCTAACCCTAACCATAACCCAAACACCTAAATATATCCCTGATAGTAACCCTCCCCTATCCTAGATACCTAACTGTAATCCGAACCCTGACTTTTAAGAAGGAGAATTGACTGTTGCTGTGTTGAAGGCGGGAGAAATGTCTGCCTAACTCGACTTTGGTTGTTCTGCGTGTTATGGCACTCCTGAAGTCGAGGCCTCTGTACCTGGAGACGAATCAAGGCGTGCGGGAGAGAGGGCCTGGTGGAGGTGGGCTAAAACTTTACTTTATTATCTTCTGCTTGTTCATTACTTAAGTACGAGAGGGGATTGAATGAAGAGGGTTCGCAAAGGTACAGGCCACAAGTTATTGCCGCTGGAAAGACTGGCTATGGTCTACAGAAGGCTTCTCACGGTATTGGGAGCTATCAGGACAGTCACTGCGAGGATCAGGTGTACGTAGTGCATGTTAACAGTTTATTGTAGCTGTTGGGTATCATATCTCATCATCATTCTTAGTCAAAAACCTCCAACATGTCATACGCCTTATGCCCAATTGCCTTCTTCACAATGTTCATCGGGTCCATTTTAGCCTTCTTCTTGGGCGGCTTTTCCATCGTGACCTCCCCATTTTCATCCTTCGTAACCACAACTTCCTCTTCGTCGTCGTCCTCTTCCTCATCCTGAAACGATCCGTTGTCGAGGAACACCTTCAGCATGCCCTGCGAGTACCCGCTTACAAGACACGTCCCTTCGTCTGTAGTCACCACAGGCTTCGGAGCGATAGGGTTCCCGCCTCCCCGGCCATAATAGCCAGCGCGTCCACCAGCGAGGTTCCAGAAGACCAGCTCGGGCATCTCGTAGCCAGCTTCTGCGTACTTTGCCTTGATGCGTTCAAAAGACGTGGTCCAGCTGTTGACAACGTGGCCTAGCCGATTACTGGGACGAGAAGCTTGGTCGAACTGCATGTCACTGAAGACAAAGATGCGCTTTACCATGTCCTCCTGCTTGAGATTGTTCTTGATTGCCATTGGGAGGATGAGCTCTCCAAATACTGCCTCAAAGTTCGTGTTCATAGCCCAATTAGCTCGTTCCAGGCTCCGGACCTTCTCATGGAAAGGGGCCTCGAGGGATATTGTCTGGACCTCGGGAGTCATACTGAACGTGATGAAGTTTCCACCCCAAGGCTTGTCAGCAACCTCTGCAATGAGCAGTGATAAGCCTATAGCGCTATCCATGGGACAAGTCTTGTCTGGGAATACGGGACCTGACATGCTGCCAGAGACGTCACAGACGGCGATGCAGGAGTCCAGCGATCCGGAGTCTTTGATGCGCTGGACAAGAGTCTTCCACTGTCCATCAAGAGCTTTCGCCTCGATTTCCCCCGTCTTGTTGGCTACGAGCTGCGTCGGCGTCATAGTGTACTCGAATACGCTGGGCACTGGCAGTGACTTGGATTTGTGTACGAGAGTCGAGGGAAGTAATGTGGCTCCCGAAATATTGGCCTTGCCGGCCGCAACCTTTGTGATGTATTTCTCAAAGCCTTCAAGGTCTTTCTCGATGAATAGCTTCGTATAGTTCTTCATAGCAACCGAGGGCACGCGGTCGTACTTGATGCTCTCAAATTTGTTGTCGGTGAGGTGGCGCTCAACGATATCAAGATGCTTCCGAAGCGCGGAGGTAGCCTTTCGGTACTTCTCTCGCGCATGGCGCAGGTACGTCTCACGAGTATCGGTCGGTGAGAGGACGTCATCCATGTCTTCACGGGGATACATGATCTCGGCGATGGTGCTGACGATGAAGGTGTGCTTGTCGTGGAAGTGCTTGTGGGTGGGCGCCCATTTGCCACAGAGAGAAATGGATTGCTTCGCTTTGGCATCATTTCCATTCAACGCCGCCAAATCTTTCTCAAGTTGGTCTGCGAACAGTCGAGCAACGGTCAAGTGAAGAGCACGATAGACCCGATTTGTGTTGAATTGGTCAACCGCCGCCCCATGTCGTTCGTCTCGAACCTCGTGCCTTCGCTCGATGGGGTCAATCTTTTGCTTTTTGGGAGTCTCTCCTTCGAAATTTTCATTGGAGGAACTCCTTTTGCTACCATCAACAGTCGCTGTGCTACCAAATCCGCCTCTTGTCGTCACACTGGAACCACCTCGCGAAATAGTATGAGCACCACGACCTCGAATGGTAGAGCCTCGGCCTCGAGGGATAGTGCTTCGACCTCGGAGGACAGTACCTCGGCCTCGAGGAGCACCTCTGCTACGGGGAGTGCCTCGAGTAAGAGACGGAGCACCGTGCTTCTTAATGCTTTTGCCTCGAATGATACCCGGATTCTCGCTGTTGAGGACAGAAGAAGGATCCGACATTGGATCGAACTGGCTGTTGACTGAGAGAGCCAGCATGTTGAGAAGATCTTTCCAATAGCCGTGTGCCACACCATACTGAACATCAAATCGGGTTGGGTCGTTCTCGTCTTTGACCACGACGATGTCATCCTCATCCTCCTCTTTCTTCGCTTTCTTTTCAATGAGCGGTCGGCTCAACCATTTCAGGTTTGCGACCAGCGTCAAGGGGTGATGTTGTGAGAGCCACCCGGCAGCGCGATAGAATGTCTTGCGCGAGCTCTTCCCGAGGTGGATGGACCGGGCGTTGAAGATGACTTTGAGGGTCATCAGGGGGTCTTCCTTCCAAGCACCCTGCAGGAGTTCGCACATGCGCGGACCAGAGATGACTGTTTCAAGCTCGGAGAAGAGGTCAACCAGATGGCTGGTGGTCGACATATGAGCGAGGTCGTTGTTCTCAGTGTGCATCAAGTTGTCCATCTTTGGAGGTTTCCCAAAGCTCGTAAGGCCGTCCATGAAGGGGTGGGATACCTCGCCCTCTTCGAACATGGTCTTCTCTGAAGTCGATACCGGCGTGCGGTCAATCTCCATCGCGACAAGATCCTTCCGGATTTCTCCAGAAGTCGTGTCGCTCATGTGAGAGAAGCCATCTGATTCGCTTGCCTCGGTTCTGCTCTCTGTCGTAGATAGGGCCTCGGAAGACTCGACCGCCACAGCATGGTAATTGCGGCTAAGCTCCTTGCGCAGGAAGTCGTCGAACTCGGCAGGAGACTTGGTGAGGGCCTCGTGAGAGGGGAGCCAGACCGGGAAGTTTGATTTAAGGAAAAACGCTCGTCTATCTTCAGTCGGCGACTCCATGGTTGTGACGGCAGCTACCTGGCTGAGGGACGAGCTGATAACCAGGAGAGGGACTGAAGTAAGGTGAGACTAGCTGGAGAGAAGAGGAAGAAGGACGAGTCATTGATAGAGGAGAAGGCGCTTTATAGTTGCGTGGCCTGAGGCATTGGCGTGAGGTAGCCCATCGAGAACAAAGAACTGTAAGCGACGACCCTGCTGGCCGGTGAGTCAATTGCCGGGGGGGGGACGTAGGAGGAGCTTCACTCTACATACACGCTGTTTATCCGATCGCAGCACTGTGCTCACGGGGCAGGCCTTGGCTCTCGTCCCGTGGACAAAGAACGGGAGCCAGCCAAGCATGCTATTGCTGTTCGGTTGTTGGTGATTCCATCGGGTGTGGTAGAAGTTGGTTGTTGGGGATGGATGCTCTATGGATGGCTCGGATTGGATGCGGGGAGTTCCAGGTTGGTCCGGGGGCTGAGCCTGCCTGGAGGCCGCAGCCAGGGCTGAATTTTAGTGGGGGTCTGCCTGGAATCTGCCTGGAAATTAGTGGGTTTTCGGGGATTGACTCACCCGGAGCGATCGAGCCCGCAATACTGGGCCTCGCATCCTCACCACAGGATCCTTCCCGACAATTAGAGCCCCGGCTAGCAATCCTGCACGATGCTCTCATTGAAAATGCGGTGTATTCAAAGTCTACTCTGAAAGTTGCGTATGGAGTATGGGTTTCTATGTTCACAGGGTTGCTTCCACGATTCTTTCTCGCCTCCACCTCCATTGACACTGGGCTAGCCTCGAGAAAGAGTTCTCGGATCTTATCTCGACTCGACTCGAGTATCCCGACGGAAACGTTCGGGATCCTGACTCGAAGGTGTCCTTTTTGGGAGTCTGCAGAAAATCAGCACATCTCTAATGGAGAAACTGAGGGACCGGGGGGCTTGATCCAGAAGTGCCGCAATCTCCACGTACTGACTATCCTGGCAAACCCCAGCTGACTTGAACTAAAAGCAGTTGTTCAATTCGTTAGAGTAACGAGTGCAGATCGAATTTGCCTTATTTTATATTCGTGGTTGTAGGTTCGGTCGATCGAGCGTGGTTGTTAACACAGAGCAGGACCTGTGCAATACACACATTAGCCCAGGAACGTCGTTACGGCAAGGTTGAATGATGTTTCGTGATCTTTGCCTTTCTTTCCCAACTGTCAATCTTCTTTCGCATGACGAATTAACAGAACTCTTTGTTTTCCATCGAATAGTACCTGAAGTTCTCCTGCTCAAACCATAAATGTCAGCTTGTTCAGTCTCGTAGAGATCCGTGTGTAGATCATGAAATGCAATCTTAGCTTGGTTCCCAATGTAAATCGTTAGACCCTCTCAACGGGCTGGACTCTCGGGGCACGTCGACTTGAATTCCGTATAATATAATTCGTTCTAAAACAATCCATTAAGGGTAGCATTGGTATGAACTATAACTGGCCATGCTCAGAGGGGCACTCACGATATCGCGATTCTTAGCGCGGCTATTGGTCACCCACTTACTTGCCTTCGGTCAAGTACAAGTTCGCCTTCTGGATTGCATCGAAGCCGAAATTGCAGACCAGCCGTTCGAGGAATATTGACATAGATTTATCCTTGTGGTCATAAACTCAATAGTTGACCGACCGTTAAGAGAGAATAGGGAGATACTGATACGTTACCGTGTATGAGGTTGACTAGGTTGAGCACCACTAGTTCCGAACACCAGTCAAGCATCTTCCCAAGACCTCACCAACACCATACTTGCCAATCCAAAAAATATTGGCATCCTACCGAGGATCACTCTGCTGCCTATTGATGCCTAGTATGTCGTACTCGGGAACGGTGAAATCTTCATCCGTGTCTTGAGGTATAAGTATGAGCTTCCGTCGAGCAGACTGGACCAGACCTAGGAGAGATTGAGTAACAGCTCAGCCTCGGAAAGAATCATTGCGCCATTGCTTCATAAGACATAACTGAGTCGCTTTTATATCTCATTCCACGCCCTGTATCCTTGTTTTGCTCAGAGCCTCGTCCAAATGGCTGGTTGTGTCGACGGTTCGTGCGAGGTGCGACACCTCACTCGTGAGGAGAAACGCAGCGAATATGACCTCGAAAACACAAAGGCTTCTGATACGCGGGAGAATATTCGAAATGACCTCATCCGTATCGGCATTCATTATTGTGATGGCACGGCTGACGATGCAACTGTCGAAGAGTGGCTGCACGACGCTTGGGACCTGCTCATCCACGCCGGAATGATCACACCCACTGTCAGCTCTGACCACGATGGGCTAGTTACCCTAGTTCTAGAGATTCGAGAGATGGGGTACTTACCGAAACAGCAAGAGCGGACAGTCGCCAATCCTATCCCGGCTGACAAACAGCTGGTAGGTCGGCGTCTTTGGAGTGGTCTCCCACTTCTCGCACGGGATATGCATGTCTTCTGGACGGAAGAATCCATGCATGTCAGCAACAGTCAGAGGAAAAACCTAGCTACTCTGTCAGCCAAGCTTTGCGCTTCCGGAGTATGTGCAGGGGAGATGGCTCGGTGCGCGCTGTGGCTCTTCAGGGAAGCCCTCGAAACTAAGCGTCCTCTGACACCAGCTTCTTCTGAGGGCGCCATATCGCAAAACTCTCCGCTTTCCCTGGCTGACTTCCTGCCAGCATGTGTTGAGTGGCTAGTGCACGCCAACTTCAAGTTAGGCAAGATGTCGGTTGAAGGATGGCGTCCGGCGCCCTGCGACCTCGACAAGCGCGATGATGACGAGGCGTTGGCTTCTCCAGGTCCTTTGGCGAAGCAAGCAGCCGTGGCGCAGGACGGCTTTAGCCTACCCAGATGGCTCTTCTGGCGAAGGCACCTTGGAGAGCTGTATCTCCACGGTGGAGAGGACATCTCTCCCGTCGCGAGGAAGGGCTTCGAGGCCATGGTGAACACGGGGCGTGCCTTGGGGTTGCAGATACCCGGAGAGCAGAAGTACCTAGAACGCCTCTTCGAGGCCCTGGAGAAGGAGCTTGTTGTAAGAGGGTCTCAGGGTTGTGTCGGTGCAGAGGACATTGAGATCAGTCCAGCTTGGGCAAACGAAGAGTAGGAAGGTTGGCTGGTGGAGGGATCGAGGGGCGAGAAAGCAACGGTCTTGTTCCTGAAGACGAAATATTTGACACCAGAGACAGCCAGAGCAATTCTCCTGGAGATCCTCGATGATCAATATCGTAGTGGGAGTGGTTTGGTGTCGAGGGTAAGATGGCGTCGAGCGTTGCCGGAGGGAAAGTCATCGACACGTGCGTTGGGGGGAAGATGGGGTTACTCGAGGCCTTTGAACCTGCTTCCCTCCTCCAATACGTCAACATCTCTTCGGCACGAATAGAAAATGACTGCAGCATTATGAAATGATACTTATTTAATTCGTTGTTTCCAATCGTGCCTCCTTTCCTCCACTGCTGCTATGGTCTCCTCGTTTCTTTGTTCGCTCCTTGGCAAGGGGGGCGGCCCTTGGCTGGGCTTGGGCACGACCAGTCGCCTCAAGTTCTACCAAATACAAAGAGTTAACCTCTGGCTTTTGCGTTCGCCTCCCTTCAAAAGAGATTTCTATTGATACGCGACGTTTTTCTCCGTCGTCTTGCCGCCCGGCAATTGAAAGGAACTCCTGTGAACTCCCGAGCAATCCCATTCTCAGCCGCGCGAAGGTACTGCCACCGGTAATATCCTTTTGCCATCACTTAGAGGCGTCTCGGAGGCTGTGGCAAGACTTCCCGGCATTGATTTCATACCCGACCATTTGAAGTACGTCAGCGCAGGCTCTATCATTGTCGGAAGTTGATACTTGTCCACTCCCAATTTGCGGCTTTGACAATCTCCTCCGGAACTTGCCATCGCAGGCGAAGAACCTCTGAGATGTCTTGATTTTTTAAATGCAGCCGTTTCCACCTACTCTGTGCCCAGCTATCTTAAGTCCTCGGCACCTAATTTCTTGCATAACAATGCGCTCCAGCTTGTCGTACCTTCTCGTCTTCGTTGCTTGCCCCCTTTTCACCATGGCATTAGATCTGGATGCATGGGAAAATATTTTACCAAGTGCAACGAAGTATGACCCACTCAAAGAAGGATGCTGGTGGACGCTCCAACAGAGCACCGATCAACACAGGCTTCTATTCGGCCTGGGGGGCGATGTCATAGGAAATTTTTTGGTGGCTGAGGGTAAATGGTTCATCGACTGCGACTGCAGCGTTACAGGGCTTTGCTCAGGTCGCGAGCCAACAATGCCAAAGACCTTCGAATTCCACAACGACCCAAATCTCAACTTCCCGGACCAGGTGCCAGTACCTCGGCCCATCGGTAATGACTGGGAGCCAGTTGTGAAGAACAACCACCCTCTGCCCCCTTCAGGGTGGACTGAGCCTCTGAAGAAGCGAGCCTTGGACGTCAAAGAGGAGGATCTTCTGGCACCAGAAGTACTACCGCGAGTTGCACGTTTCTTCACGGCTTGAGAGGGCAAGAATATGCCTTAAGACAAGACTACTTGTCGAGCTTTGTTGGTCTTCGAGGATGGCAAGTTGTCGGTCGCTTTCGCCCTCTGGCCCATCCCCTAGGCCCTTCAACACCACTTCACTGCACTAATATCGTTGTTAAACTTTTTACATCGAGGCTCTGATCTATTGCTGCAAGGTTTCAGAAGTACGCAAGCTCTCGCTCACGATTCAACGCCGCTCAGTGTGGCCTTCTCAAGTTGCATCGCGAAGGGTATCTAAAGTACCAAGCCTGGCACTGACACAAGAGAACTGGGGGATGAGATATGGGAAAGAAATCATGGACTTAGCAGTATTTAAAGCCGATTAATTGAACTTGTTCCGAATTTTCGTACTGTATTCGGGATAACGGATCGTGGAAGGTCGTTCATTCGGAGAGGGCTCGCGCACAACAATAAAGAGCAAGTCGATGCATGTTGCTAGAGCAGGAGGCTCGGTATGGCTGGTCCATCGAGCGTAGATGACGGTACTCGTAATTCCTGTGACAGTGGTCGGTTGGTCAGCTACTGAGCTTCGAGATGGTGAGCTAGGCGTACCGTCGCTTCGCTTTCAGGGATGAACTCACCAGAAGCGCCACCCTCTCTAAAGTCTCTAGGATGCTTTGAGAAGCTTCTGGGCAGCTGTCGGTGCGTGCAGAGGTGGTGATAAATCCGTTCTCCCCATAATAGAAAGCTGTGTATCTCCCCAGGTAGCCAGGTCAGTTGCCACCCGATCTCAGAGGTAGCCAGACAGGCTCTCTGCGATGCAGCTACACATACTGAGAGTCTATACACTGAAGGGATGATGCGCGGCCATCCCAACGTCCACGACTTGGCGGCTTGGTGGAGTGGCGTGCTTCCGGTGGTACTCTTGAGACCAGGGGGAAAGCTAGGACTGCAAGAGGTGGACATCATTGTGCTAGCACGGTATTTGATGCATTCCCATGCTTTTGATCGTGTAGGTCGGTGTTGTGATGCGAGGTGGCGGGATGGAGGTGGTGGTCTGTTGACAGGGACTAGAGGAGTCGGACTCGGGCGTCTCCTCGACCAGATTGGTGCCGCCAAGGTCTAGATCGCAGTGCATATCCTAGCTGTGTCTTTTCTTCAACTTTTGATGCGCTTTGGACAGACTTACCTGTTTTTCCAGATGCAAAACAAGAGGCGTTGGGAACAATCGGGGGGTGGGGGCGTGAGCTTCTGGGGATGGCTTCGGGTTTCCAAGGATCTGGAGCTATAGAAAGGTCGAGAGAGCATTGAAGCAGCATCCTTTAGCTGGTACTTGGTCGGGTGGAGAGTGCTTCTGGTTCGGGAAGGGGCAAGTTACTGTACCGAGCCAATGCGGTGCCAGGAGCTGGAGAAGGGCCGTCGAAAGACATCCAGGAGTCAACCACAAGCAAACAGCCCTTCGCAACAGAGCCACGAGAACCATCTGCGTCTCCTCTTCAAGGTAAGTACTAGAATTGAACACAAAATCCCTAAGTCGAGGCCCCAGGTGGAAGAATCTAGTCTACGGCAGGACGCCCTATCCTCCGAACAGCGCCCTGGTATTGAACACCTCCTCCAAACGGTAAGCAGGCCTTCATTCACCCCCTTGAGAGTGTGCAATTGCTGTTCTCTGTTTGTCTTTCAGCGCTGGAACAGTGCGCTCTAGGGAGTTTAGGGGGGTCAAGCCCCTAGTGGCAGTTCAGGCAGGCAGCTTTCCGTTTGTTGTTTACAAGCCTGAGGCAAGAGCCCAATCTGAGCGGCAGTGAATCAAGCTGCTCTACCCCTTTGGCTTCTTTTTCTCGGGCCACAGAAAATTTCTTCATCTCTCTCACTTCCATCCTCCCTCACTCCCCCCTTTCCTCTATCTTGTCTCTCCACCTTCCCTCCATCTCCCTCCCTTCTCTTGGACTGTTTTGGTCATCTTTAGCATCAATATCCTGCCTATCTTTGATGCTCAGGGCCTTTGGCTTTTGGTCCTAATTGCTTTCTGCTCTCGCAAGCAAGACTTGTTGATCCGAACAGTTCTGGACAAGATGGTATGTTCTCTGTGCCGTTCAAACCTCCTTCAAACGTCTATCAGACGCTGATAATCCATCGCAGCGCTCTCCCGAGGAGACCGAACGCTCCTCGCCCGAGCGTGAGGAAACCACCTCGATTGATACCTTCGATCAGCCCGCCTCTGAGGCGGCTTCATCTAGATCCGAGGAAAATGAGCACCAGGTACAGCTTGTACTCTCCTATCCTTCGTCCGCTTCTGCTCACAATCTCCTTAGGCTTCCTCCGACCAGGACTTTCCAGTCAAGTCCCAGATCGTTCTCACCATCCAGTTGAAGTTCGGTCCAGAGGACATCCTTGCTATGCTTAGTACCAGTAACGTAAGCTCTCTTGTCTTTCATCTTTCAATGCTCTCAGCTTCTCACATCTTTATAGGGTCTCCCTGCTACAGAGGCTGCTACACAGGGTAGCAGTATCTCTGGCTAGAAGCCAGAAGATCTCCTAAATCCTGCCTTTTCACGACGCGTCCAACTTGTGGGCCTCCCCGACAATGTGTCCTTCTACCAGGTCCTTGAATCTATCAGAACGCCCTTCGACTTAGTCAGGGTTGATTTGACGCGATTCAATGCCCAAAACATGAACGTTGCGGTCTTGGAGTTCCAGAGCGCCCAGGATGCCCGTGACTACGTGGCGTTCAGGGCCGCAAATCCAGCTCGCCTCCATGGTGAAAGCGGTACTGTCCACCATATCGTAGCTAGTATCGTGCCTACTCGCTCACCACCCCTGACACAACGGGAGGTAGAAGCTGTGGCCATTCTGGGTAGCCGCACACTGGTCCTCCGACGGTTCCCGATCGCCTGTGTCTGGGCCATTCTAAAGGAAACCACCATCTCGAAACTCGTCAAGGTGGCATACAGAGATCCGCCCAACAACAGTCCCGAGCGACACGGTGACTTACTTGTCGAATTCTCCTCTTTGACAGCTGCCATCCAGCTGTACAGCAAGATCGACGAAGGCCGGCTTCGGTACTACTGCTTCGATTCTGACGACGGCAGAGATTTCATGCCCGCCGTCAGTCAGTGTGTAGGAGACACTCACTCCGCAACCACGGACATAGTCCCCTTCACTCTGGTTGATGTCGAGGGGGACTTTTACAAAGCACCCTACAACATGTTCCTCCCGCCGCCACCGGACCTGAGAGTCCGCCGGCCTGAGCTACTCCGCCGCCTGCAAGCAGACTTCGACGAACTCGTCCAGCAACGTCTGGACAACGCGATGAAGGACCACCCGTCGGTTACGGTTAGAAGACACGGCAGGGTGCTTCCGTTGGACAAGATGATCGTCTTGCTCGATCTGGCCACGATCCACCAGCCAGAATGGAATCAGGTCTGGCGCTGCTACTGGACCGCCCGCGGTCTGCCCAATCTGCGAGACTGGGCCGCGTACGGCGAGCTTGCTGCACATCGCCGGGCCGTCGCAAATCACCAAGGCTTGGGACTGGGCGAGATCCCAAACTGCGGTGGCCTTGAGTGTGGCTGCAAGCCGCTCTCGGCGCAGCCCATCCCCGAGCTTATCCGCATCTTGTGCCCTTCCGTCTAAAGGCCACTTTCGATGTAGCTGCACGTTCAGCTCGCTCGCTCTTTTTTCCTTTGTAGCAGGTATGGTCAAGAAATTTTTGGGTTCGGAGGGGGCGGGCTGGTGAGGGCCTTGTCATGTCAGGATATCCTTTTCAGGGTACATGTACTTAGATATCATGTAGACGTAGACTAGATCGTCTTCCGTTTTCCTAGACAACCTTCGCTAATTAATAAGTCATTTCATCGGGGTATCTTTGCTTTCTCGTTACGGAGCTATCCTCACTATGTCATCGCTCCCTTGTTCTCCAACGGGCTCTTTGTCCCAACATTCCAATTCTCCAAGTCTATTGCCACCTCTCCGTAGTGTTCACATTGGCACCGCTCCCAAATGCCTTCCATTCCGCCCATTAACACTCTCCCACGAGAACCGAGCCGGTGGCTTCTCTTGCTCATCCACAACCAACAGCTCGTCTTGCTCCTCGTCCATGACCTCTCTGCTGTCTTCCAACAGATCCATGTGATCGTTGCCAGTCGCCGTCTCGACACCCTCTGTGTCTCCGGCGAAAGCCTCGCTAACGCTCTTAAACTGCGTGGCGCCAGAGGTAGAAGCCCAGGGTAAGGTGGTTTCCTTTGTCTTCTTCTGCGGCGGGTGGTAACGGGGCCGCTTCTTCGGCCGCTTGAAGTAATTGCGCACCAAGTTTGGTGGCAGGTTGTCCTCGGGCTCCCAGGAGGGGTTTTGGTCTGCCGGCCAATTCCCTTCCCATCGAACCTTGAAGTATCGGACTAGGCCTCGGCCTTCGACCTCGTACAACTCACTGTCCTCGATTCCCTTCACTTCCCATGCGGTCTCCTTGTCTCCCGCATCTTGATTATCATCATCATTATGGTCATTAACGGGCTGCAGCGGCTCCTTTGCAACAGGTTTCTGAGCCTTTGCCCTAGGTCTTTTCGCAGGTGGTTTGTGGTGACCCTTCGTTGACGGAGTCGCCCCCCGAGACGGCTGTGCTGGAGAGATGGGCTTGGATACTCCCTGGGCCGAGCCTGTCGGTCCTGGGATTGACGCCGAGCTCCTACTCACCGGAGTAAAGCCCGATGAGGTCGAGTTCTTCCAGTTCACCTGACTGTTTCTATTTGGCTTTGGTGACGCTGAAGCTCTGGCTTTCGTCGTGCCAGCGGCGAAGCGGGGTGAGGTAGAAGTGAGAGCAAACGATGGGGGTCCTGTCACGACGCGTCTGCGAGGAGAGTCGCGTTCTGAAGCGGCTGCAGACGTGTAGTTCATTGACGAGTCCGTCTCCATTGCGTCTTGAGATCTTGGCGCGTGCTTCCCAACGCCCACTTCATTCAAGTTCTCGGCACGACCCAATTCCATAGCTCTTCCCATAGCTTCGCGCTCGATTTGCCGTGACGGACTTCCCTCCTCGTCTTCTGAATCCGGGCAAAAGTCCACCAATTGGGGCTTGGTCGGTGTCGTGATGCTCATAACACCCTTGCTCGGCCATATTGCGCCCTTGTCCTTGGGTTCCGGCTCAGCAACCACAGCTGTCTCTATCTGGCTGTTCTTGGGCGGTCTACCGCGTTTCTTGGGCGCATATGCCGCCGGCTGGGCCGCCTCTCGCGCTATCTTTGCTTTGTCCTCGTCGATCTCGTCCTCCATTCGCGCCTCCCAGTCCTCCAGCGCTCGGGGCGACACATATTCGAGAATCTGCATCGCCGGCACAAATAAACGCGCAGCTGGTAGGTCACTCCATCCTACCAGGTATGTCATTCGCTTTGGAAGCGGCCGGCCGTCCTTGGCGAGTCCGGGAGACGGCAGAAGGATACGATCGAGAATATGCGCGCTCGAGTCGCGTGTCGGGATCAAGCGTAGCGGCTGGAGTGCAGGGCCGGAACCAGGAACGTAGTCTCGGGGTTTGGTATACAGCGGTATGACGATTTGAGTCCGCCGCTTAACTCCTCGTGGTCTGTTTGTGGAGGACAAAGGCCACGGCACGGAAGCCATCGTGAAGCGTGTTGCAGCGTGTTTGACCGAGTCTGCTGTCCGAGCTCAACGATACCTGTTTGGCCGCGCCACAACATCAAGTCAGCTCTATAACGGCAACGCCTACCATCAAATATTGTACGAGGGGTCACATTTGGGAATCATGGATCGAGGAGATCGTGTTTGCATCTGCGAAGAGAGGTGGTAACGTGGGGATGTTGTTAGAGGCGTTTGAAACTGTGAGACCCGCTTACCTAAGTGCTAACTAAAGTATTTAGAGGGCTGACGCTGGATTTAATAATAAAAGGTTGTAGAACCTTTCATATTATGAAGGTAATAATTATAATCTAGTTTACTATTTCATTTTCAAGGCCAAAGGTCTTTAAAGAGAAATTTCTATACTGAAGATAATTGTAACGGGCTGGGCCCGTGGAGGAACCTCGGCTTACACTCTCGTTGGCAATATCGCTTACGCTTTTAGACCCACAGCTCGAGAGCTCTAGAGCT
>WOFQ01000067.1:0-157307 GCA_012184525.1 Xenoacremonium recifei
GGGGGGGGGGGGGCTCTACCCCTTGGAGTGGCGCCAGGCAAGTAGATATAGGAGGTTTGGCTGGTGAGCGTATGCTGGGGATACCCAACAAGCAAGTCTATACCAAAAGAGATGGCTGCATATCGCATTGATGTAAGAATCGCGCATAAAAAACGGATCAGATAGGAAAATCATATCGAGTCAAGGGCTCAGACGCGCACGCAACGCAACGCAACGCGGCGGCGCAGTGGAAGAGCCAAGCAAGAGTCGGCGAGCGCGTCGTCATCCCAGAGACTCTCACGCGGAGCCGCTGGGACGGGAGGCGGTCGTGACATATCCTCCCGAAGGGTATCGAAGAGTAAAAAGAAAGAATGGTGCAGAGATGGAGCGATGTCCGGATGGCAAGGCGGATCGGCGTGCGTGTGTGGCTTAAGCTTCATCAGTTCCAGCCGAGCGAGTTCTCCGCGGCGACAGGGGCCGAGATGAAGGCCGTCCGCGCCGAGTTGTTCATGCCGCTGCGGCCGCTGCCGTGGCTGTCACGGCCGCCTGGTCGAGCACCCGCGGCAGCGCCGTAGCTCGAGAACTCCCGGCTCATGAGCGCGCCACCCATCAGGGCCGGGCTGCCCTGGCCAGTGTAGCGCATCTCCGATGACCGGTTGCTGCTGCCAACAGAGCTGGATCGCTGGTGGCCCTGCTTCTTGCGCTTGTATCGTCGGGCCACGATGAACATGGCCGCGCCGTACATGACGCTGAGGCCGAGCGCGCCAACGGCAATACCAGCAGTGGTGGCCTTTTGCTTGGCTGACTGGTTGTCCGCGCCGTTGTTGCCAATGACGTTGCCGTCATCGTTGCTGTCGCTGTTCGACGAGCTGCTGCCGCTGGAGGACTCGCCATCGACGTTGCCGAAGATGTCGATCTTGGTGTTGATCACCGACGTCAGGTTCCTGACAATCTCATCGGGATTGTTGTACAGCGCCGAGTTAGGGGTCAGGAGGTCCATCTGGAGGCTGTCCAACATGCTCGTGGGGTAGTAGAGATCAGCCAGGGCCGTGATGTATCCCCATTGCGATCGGGTGTCGTAGGGAACGATCTTGCTGACGAGAAGGCGGTCCGCCGAGAAACCACCAGCGTCGGCCAGAGCGATAGGCAGATACTTGAACATCTGCGCAGCGGCAGTGGTGTGCGAGGCCACAAACAGGTAGTTCAGGGGGAACAGGAAGCCAATCTGGATCGCCGTCGAACCGTCGGGAACGGGCTGGTCGGGGTCATCGGGCAGAATCATCTTGGGGATGTTCTCGGGCAGACCAGTCGTCGCCGTCGCCGTGGGGTTCTCCGGGCTCGGGGTAAAGCTGATCGACGTCGGCTCAAAGACAATGGTCGTGGGGAGCCACTGATCATCGCTGTTCGTCAACGTGGCCGTCGCTTGGATGCTGGTGATGGGGTTGGCCGTCTGCACTGTCGTGGGAGCCACCGCAGTGGTTTCAGGAGCAGAGACAACCGTCGTGGGAGCAGCATGCGAGGTGGTGACCTTGGAACCAGGAGCGGAGGTAGCCGTCTCATCCACTGCGGTAGTGTTGTCGACTGACGAGGTATCAGCTCCGGCCGTCGTCTTTGCGCCCGTCTCCGTAGCCAGCGAAATCGGAGTTGTGTGGGTGGGCAACTCGGTGTCGGTAACGTTCGCGATATCGGTTCCAGTCGTGGGCAGTTGAGTGGCGGGATGGGTCTGCGTAGTAGGCAGTTCCCCATCGTCGGTGCTGGTCGTGTTTCCGATATTCACCTCGCTAGAAGTTGTTACTGGGGGCGTTGGGATGGGAGTGCTTGTCGTTGAGGTCGTGATGCCAGTACCGCCTGGAGTCGTAGGGGTTGTCACACCCGTGCCTGTTCCAGTAGGAGTGCCAGTGGGAGTGCCCTGAGAGGTAGTCGTCGTGCTAGTACCCTGGTTGATACCCGTGTCCGTCGTGGCGGGGACGGTTCCAGTGCCGGTCTGCTGACCGCTGGAAGTCGTCGTCGTCGTCGTGGGCAGTGGGAGCTCATCTGACGAAGTCGTCTCCGGAGTGGTGCTGTTGGTATCAATTGTAGATTCGGGGAGACCGGAGCTGATGATGTCGCTGGTTGTGGTCGAAGACGAAGTCGTGGACACCCCGGTCGCCGTTCCCTTGGGGGACGTGGTCGTGGTCGTAGTTGGTGCAGACGTAGTGGTCGACGTTGTGTCGCTGGGCAAGATCGAGTTGATCAGCGAGCTGATCTCAGAACCTGCGGGATCGATGATGTCGTCGGTCGACGTAGGGCTCGAGGTCTCTGAGGCATCAGCAGGGACTGTTGTTCCAGCTTCTGTCGTCGCAGCTGTGTTGGCAGCGGTGCTCGTCGTGGTCTTGGTCCCCTTGTTGGCAGAGGTCTCTGTCGCAGTCCCCGCGGGCGAGCTGGTAGTGGTTGTTGTCTTGCCACCAGTCGCAGTTCCAGTCTGAGCAACCCCAGAGGTCGCGGTATTCGCGGCCGTGTTCGTAGCAGCTGCATCCGTTGTTGTGGTTGTAGACGACTTCGTGTTGGTCGCGGCGGCAGCCGTATCCGTAGCCGCAGAACCCGAGCTGGCAGTGTTGGCGGCCGCCTTGGTGTCAGTCGTCGTGGTAGACGCCGTCGAGGAGGTCCCTCCAATGACCACAATGCCGGTAGGGCCGATCAGGAAACTCGTCTCTGTGTCTGAGTCCGAAGCCGTCGCACTGGCAGTTGAATCATCTTCTGCTGTTGAGCTGCTCCCCGAGTCCGTGTCTGAGCTCCCTCCAAAGATGCTGGAGATGAAATCACCCAGCGTCTCGTCCCGCTTCGTCGTCGAGGTCCGTGATGTGCTCGATGAAGGCAACGTGTGCGCGGATGTGATTGTCGACGTCGAGTTGGTGAACTCTCGCTTGATGTGTCTGGGGAAGTAGATGCGGGGCTTGTCGGCCTCTGCAACGGTCGAGGCGGCAAAGGCCAAGACCGCCGCCAGCGCCCAATGCCTGGTGTGCATTCTTCGTCGTTTCTCTGAACTCTATTCCTCTATGTACGATGTGGTATAACGATAGCCGTCGATTGGACGTGTAGTATACTGGGTTGGGACTGAAATTAGCGACAACGAAGCGACGAGGTTGTCGTCTGAGCCCTTACTGTCAGGAACTGATACAGCGAATGTACTTGACAATAAATGTCAACGAGTGTGATAGTCTAAACGTTGATGGTCAGCGAGCAACTTCAAACTCAGTTGAACCAACCACTGTTCGAGTTCGAGGTCGGAGAAAAAAGAAATATCCAATGTGTCCAGTTTCGTTAAAAAAAAATCCAACAAATTCACGGCTTCAATTTTTCTGTTTTCCTTCAGGATCCTCCTCCTTCTTGTTTCCTCCTCTTTCCAAGGTCCAAACTGTCGTCGAACTTGAGTCAAGCGGCCAAACTTACATATAGTTTTGCGTAGAGCGTATGTATATGCAGGTTTGTAAAAATGAGTGACTTGACGAGAAATCGTCAAATGATTGTTTCAAAACAGTAGCGAGTCGTCAAAATGAAATCAGAACAGTCCGTCACAAGTTGTCTTGTCGGTCGTGCAGGGTTCGCAGCAGCGGAGAGAGAGAAAGCCTCGAAATCAATCGTAAGCGGGCATTTGCTGATGATTCGCGCGAGACCTCCAGAGGTCCTACAGTCGGTCGGACATGAACAATGGGACAGGACGGATCTCGAAGTCGGCTTGAAGGCGCTGAAGAGCGCTGGTCGAGAAGGAAAAGGATGGACGACGACGACGCCTGAAGCTTGTCGGAGGAGGTGAGGTCGGTGGGGAGAGGGAACGAGAGGAGGGAAAAGGAAACTGAATAGGAACACGGGCTGGAGAAAAGAAGGACAGCCACAGGGCCAAGCCGAAGGGAAGGAATGGAAAGCGAATGGGGAGACGTGCAAGGAAACACTGACAAGGGACAGAAGAACAAGGGCAAGGGGGGCGTGAGAGAGGAGGAGGAGTAGGATAAGGAAGGGGGACAAGACAACGACGAAACTGAAAGACGAGCGAGAGAGTGTGAGAGACCGACAACAGTAGGAGAGAGGGAGAGTGGAAACGAGGGATGGGGGGCGAGAAGGGGGGGGCGTGTATACAGGCGTGTGTGTGTGTAAGAGAGTGTGGCATCCCAGCATCCAGCCAGACATCCATGCTGTCAAGCACCCACATTGGATCCCCAGGGAGTGGGCAAAGGAGGTGCTCGGCCATTGCACAAGCTCCTCAGACCTGGTGCACAAGGTGGACAAGCTTCTAGTGCCTGGCAAAAGAGGCGCAGGCGCAGGCGAGAGATGATCCAGGGTCTTGGCCCTCAGAGTCACTCAGTGTCAAAGGTCTCAGCGAGCCCTCCCAGGACGAACGAGAGCAAGACAGAGGGGGAGGCTCGTACATACTCAAGTCGCGTCGCCCCGCATGGCCAGCGAGTACACGAGAATGCTAGGGCAGATACGAACGCGCCCAGCGGACACGAGCGCCAAGCTGCGTGTATCACGAGTCGTCTAAGCAAGTTGCACGCTCTGAATGACGATCCCTCAGAACCGCTGGTTGACGAAGCCATCCACAGCGCACTCCGTAATCTGATCTCGCTCGTCCCGTCCTGCAGGGCCTCCTCATCAGCCCTCATCTCAGCCCGCCCGGCAATCATGCTCAGGCACAGGCGCTGCTGGAGTGGATGGACGCATGGAACGTGAGCCAGCCAGGGCAGCGCATCGAGAGGGACCACAGGTGGACCGGCAGCGGCACTAGCAGCAGGGCCAGCGTTGCACAGAACGAGCGAGCGTTGCAGCGGTTGGGGCCGGGGCGTTGAAATTGCGCACTCATCAGGCCAAGCAAAGCCCCCGAGGCACTATCGGGCGGGCATTGTCGAAAGGGGCTGGCACCTGGCCTGGATCGCTGCTGGCACCTGGAGCGCTGGAGTCAGCACTGGAGACGCTCTGCTGGGGACTCGGCTCATCTCTGCCTGGCTGTCGCCGGCACCAGAGGCGTGTTGGCAAGGATCGACGTCCTGGGGCGCGCCAAAGTGTCGCCAGGGCTCAAGGAGGGCCACGGGGCGGGGGTACTCGTCATGAGCTAGACAGCAACATGCCAAACGGCGGCCAGTTGGGCGGATTGCGTCGTAGCCGCGAAACACTCGTCATGTCTCTTCTCATCTGCCGGGGAGTTTCGCGTGGGCGTGTTCTGGTGGAATCTGGTGCAAGGGGGAAGAGAGTTGGTCATTGGACAGTCGCGAGGGCAGGGCAGGGAAGCCCGATTCGGTGGGGCAAGGCCGCTTCTGCCATTGGTGGAGGGAAGGTACGGGTCATTTCTCAGCCGGGGTGCTTCCAGGATTTCTTCAAGGATCTATCCATCCTCCGTGTCTTGGAGATATTGCCTGCCCTGCCCTGCGCATTATCGTGACCAAGTTTCCGTGGTTCAGCACAGCTCGCCCGCCGACCGGAAAGCTTGGTCAAGCGTGGACGACAGCCTAACCACGGAATGGATGAGCCGATCAGTGCCAGCAGTTTCGTTTCAGCCTCTGCCGTGGTAAGCGCGTTCCCTACTGATCGCTGGGTGCAAATTCCTCGCTAACAAAGGATTCCTTATTGTTAGGCCTTACAAGTACAGGACCAGTGTGGTGGCGTGGCATGAACCGGTGGAATTAGGTGAATCTCGCTTCCAGCCCTCTGCCTGGCACTTGGGCGATGCGCCGTCAGCAACCACTCGATCTCGCCAGACTGTCAGCACCGCTTTGTTGACGCCAGGTCGCTTGGCCAGGGCCCTCGAACGACAGCTTACACGCGGTACCTGCATCCCGCATACAACGGCCACTATAGTCCAGGTACCTCGCTCTCATCGGCCTAAACCTCCTCGGGACCCTCCCGGGGCGCCCACCCCTGCCGCTCAAGGGCCACCCCGTGCCATGGCGTTGCCCAAGGTCCAGGGATCATCATGTAGCCAGGTACAAGCGGCGAATGGGCGCCGGAGCCGCTGCGCTAGATTGTCTCGAGCGCCACCGGGCTTGTGCCTTTAATCAACGAAGGCCTGGGGGCCCTGGCCGACGCCTCGGAACCTTGGGGAACAGGCTTGAACTCAAGATGCAACGCCGGCGGCACTCAGAAAGAAACTCTGTCGGGGCCCCGGGACTAGGTCTGCTCATTGTCGCAGCACAAACCGCACAATACGGTATTATACTCGGCATTATCTTCCTGATGCATTCGAGGGGAAAGGGGCCAGCCAAAGCATGGGATGCCTGCTGCGCGATGAACTGTCGACAATAGGATTCATCATCCTAGAGGCTGACGCTGCGCAACAGTGGCTGAAGAGCCACCAGATACACAACATCCACGGCAATAATGCAATTCATCAATGCAATATTAATCCATGGCCCGGGGTGAGCACAATCCCATTCTCCCTCCTCCGCCACAGCGAATTCAACCCCTCCACGTGGATCGAGTCACCCACCAACAGCAGCCCCCGGCGTTTCCAACTATGCACGAGAATATGCAAATGCATCTCGTGCGTCTCTGCACAGATGGGATCAATTATCGTCATCGCCCATCCGTCCCGTTCCTGGCACTACTGCACCCGGCTGGATACCTACTGTCGCTTCTGCCGAGTGTTTCGATCTCCCGTCCTGCAGCCACCAGCTCGCCCGCCTCTGTGCGACGATGCCGTGGACAAATCCCGTCCCGGAGAAGAAGCCCTTTTGCGCGCCAAGGAAGCAGGATCGTCGCGCGCTCTGATGAAGAGTTCGTTGATCCCGCGCGAGAAACCCGAACCCATGGTGCCCATACCATGTGCCCATCCACCACAATCGTCGGCGGCGCTGATCTTCTCAGGGTGAGACTTTTCCACGTTGTGGCGACTGGCCCGGCTCATTCGCCCAGCCCTTCAATCCCTTCTGTCATTTGCTGGTGTGGCAGTCCAGAGCGGCCCCCCCAGAGAAGCAAACCCACTGCGCTGTTTGCAGCTGCATGCTCCGTGCTTCGTTGTCTGTCTTGCTTGCCTCACCTGAAGCATCCCGTCTCCTTTAGGCGTCGACGGTCGGTACGGTTGACGTCCCCTACACGTAGCAGCAGCATGCACACCGCAGGCCGCGCAGGAGACTGTCAGTTCAGACCAGTTCGGTCTTCAGGCGAGCCGCGAGTGACCCTCCGGGCGCTTGGCAGTCAGATATTGCTCGTGCTAGTCGCCCGTAATAGAAGTGGCCCCCAGGAGATGAGATGATGAGCTCCAAATTGGGCATCTCGGATCCTCCACGCTCGCTGAATCTGGCCCTTCGCTGACATGCTTCTCCTTGCTCGACACGACGTGCAGCAAAATCATTTCCCCTGCTGCTCTCCTTACGTGAGTGCTACTGTCCAATTTGGCAGCTTTGATGAATAGGGCCATTCTCTGCTGCAGCTCTGATGAACATGACATCCAATGTCTTACACTGCCGTCGCCGCCACAGAGAGGCCCGCCCTGCCGCCCGCGCTACGCTACCGAGGAATGTGTCTCTGGCTGACACAAGACACCCCAAGGTCTATTGTCGATAGTTGAACTTCATGTCTCAGGCTTTCTTGCTTCTTCTATTTTTGTTTGGTTGCATTCCTTATAGTCTGGCTAGTCCAGTCTCTTACTGTTATTGTTGTTTTCGCAGACCCTCTACCCACGCTTGGAATGGCGGGCTCACTGTCAAGACCTTGCAAAAGGGTCTGAGTCGCGTGCAAACAAGACTCCAACCGAGTTTGCGAACGACACTGCGGTTAATGATGCCGATCGAGAAACACTCAGCTGAATATGGGCCGCATAAGATAATCGGCCACTGTGAACTGCCGAGCTGACCGGCATTCGTCGTGGGCAAGGCATATGCAATGCTAGAATATGATAGTCACGAGTAGAACAAGACCTGAGATGCCAGTGCATGCTCCTTTGGAAACAAAGCCTCCGTAAGTGATCCGTCACATGAGACCACCGCAACGCTGCACCCGTCGCTTGTCTGTCTCTTTGCCAGAGACATGGCTTTTCTTTTTCCCTCCACTCTCTTGCAAGTCGCTTAAGGAGGTCATTAATGACAACCTCATGCCCGCTCATGAGGATGCCGGCCAAGTGGCGACTGTTGCCAGTATCAAATACGAAGGGTTTTCAAAAACAAGGAAACCCTTCTGTATGCTATTACTCCGCTTCACCGCCGGACCCCTGGTTCCCTTCCCATCCAGTTCAGCCGTGGATGGAATTCCGTGCGTCACATGGCATGGCCCCTTTGTCTTCGGCTGGAATGTAGACCCCGCGTCGTCGCCACAATACTTCCTGTCGGCTGGCTTGTGATGATAACAGCGGCTGGAATGTGAACGTTTAAGCCTTTGTTACAGCTTGGATCATGGCACTGGCGGTGTGATGTAGTGGTGGGGTGCGAGGGCATCGTGAAGGTTGTTAGACGGTGCTATTCCTTTGTGTGGAAGAGGCAGCCAATGGACTAGCTCTCTAGTCTCTTATTCTATTTTGATTGAACGGCCTTGGTCTTCCTGTTTAGCTTCGTTAGAGTGTAACATCGTCGTCAGTTTTGTGCGTGCTAGAAGAGCCAAGTTGATGGCAAAGTTGTACATGTCGCGTGCTCATTATGACACACCATCTTCGGGGGTTGCTTAGGTTTCCTATGGCTATGAACTTGGGGCTTATTTATTGTTTTGAGTGAGCTAAAATAATGTGTTGAAGCTGTGAATGGGACGATCTTGATACTTATATCGTTCAACATCATGTCTAAGACGTCATGATGCTGAGATCTCGGAAAGGCCTTTAGACGACGAGATGAATATCAAAGTGTCTAGGCAACTAATACTTATAGTAACTTATTTAAAAGCCTTATGTGGCTTGTTTCGCTATCACTGTAGGATTGCTTGACATTTGAATGCCTAGTCGTGATGCCCCGACCTCGCGATCATTTTGATCAGATTTGTGTGTAGGGTAGGTTGGTCCAGCCCCATGGTGGATCGCCTTGATTTTCTTGGTGCATGAATAGATATCTTTATTCGACGATATAAAACTCACTGGTGTGCTTTTTCCTTGCTCATTAGTTTTTGAACGTTTATATTTTTGAGACTGATGCTGTACCAGAACTGAAATTTTCGTCGAAGTCGATCGGACTTATAATCGAGATACTGGAAACGAGATTTGAGCGTACATTTAGATAGCAAGAGAAAGCTTAAAGCATAATGCACTGAAATAGTATCATCTACGCAACAATTGTATTGTTTATTTACATAACCACCTCTCAAGGCAGATATCAAAATAGTTAAATACAAGATTTTATAGAGAGGGGGTAATAGCAAGTATTCAATACAACGATGGAGAACAGGTATGCTAGAAGCTTCATAAACCCAAAGTAACCGTGTAGACACGAACATGGACGCTTGTAAAGCGCCAAAGGGATATGCACGGAGTAGCAACCATGAAATCCTAGTCTGCAAGGAGTTTCACTTGGAGTCCTGGTCAGAGAGCCCAGAACCCGGGAACTTGAATCAACACCGTTCAGTTGAGTCAGGATGAAAGTAAACGGGGACCATGTTTCATCTGGAACGGCTGCTATTGGGTGTACGGGAAGTCACGAATAAGAGAGAGTTTGTGCTTGCATGGCATCTGCATGTGATAATCCTCGGCGGGCGTTGCCTGGTATCGTCATCACCCAAGCTGAATAGCTCCTGAATAAGAACGTGATAGAGGGTATGACGCGAGAGATGGCGTTCCGGTGGTGATGGCGCATGAGTGTATCCAGCTCAAAGAACTTGATGCATGAATCAACGTCGATAATCGAGATCTGATCATCAATCGGCCGGGTCCGGGACCGCACAGTCGCAAACCCCGGCCCCATTCCCCCCGACCCCGAACGGCCCCACAAACGCAGACCCACGCGGAAGCACCTTCCACCTTTCGTGGCCCCACACGCTGTCAGACCACAAAAGGCTGGCCCCTTGTGCCTCAGACGATTGGCTTGGAGCGCATATCAGCCAGCCTGCTGGACTGGAGGATCAGCATCTCGGGACGATATGCGCGACCCTTGACTTTCACCTGGCATCGACCTCAACATCGCTTTGAACAACTGGAGCAACAGCCTCCTGTCCCCTCCCTTTCCACCATGGCGCGCCGACAGCATCTTACCGTGAGCTTTGTTCTGATCCTTATTGCCTTCTTTACGCTTTCGTATCTCTTCTCCGGCCCCGGCGGACACGTCGATGAGTTCGAACACACAGATGGCGGGCTTTCTTCGTCGCTGAAGGATGCGCCCGCGGGCAGCAAGTCAGATTTCATGACAGACCTCGACTCCATGTCTCTTGGGTTCCTGGAAGGCGACTCCATCGCGCCCAAGCTGGAGAACGCGACCATCAAGTAAGCTACGTCTCAACCCCCCCAAGGCGAGCACCCCGCTGACAAGACCACACAGGGCCGAACTCGGACGCGCGACCTGGAAGTTCCTGCACACGATGATGGCACGATTCCCCGAAGAGCCGACGAAAGAAGACCGCCAGGCGCTGGAGATGTTCATGAAACTGTTCGCGCGACTATATCCCTGCGGACAGTGCGCGTCGCACTTCCAGAAGCTGCTGGCTCAGTATCCGCCTCAGACGAGCAGCCGCAACGCCGCGGCCGGATGGCTATGCTTCGCACATAACATCGTCAACGAGCGCGTGCACAAGCCGCAGTTTGACTGCAGCAAGATCGGCGATTTCTACGACTGCGGATGCGGCGACGAGGACAAGAAGAAGGAGGGCAAGGAGACGGCCGAGGTAAGCCAGGAGTTGCACAAGGATTGAAAGGCTTGGCAAGAGAAGAAAACAGAAGAAGTTGTACGATAATATTTGTACGAATTGCGGGATTCTCCCGAAGTGCATGGATTCAGATACCTCTTTTCAAGCTTTTGGTTTGGCGGGACCAGGCCGCTATAGAAAGCGAGTTTAGATATGACTTAGGTTATTCCGCCACATGTGGTCAACGCAATGCGATTCTTGAATACTGACCTCGCATGATTAAGAGCTGAAACCCTGTTTTATCATATGCTCTATTTTGTGATCTTGATGGTTTGCTATGATATTGAAATGCTTCCTAAGTACCTTACGCTGGACGCGCGCACGTGACCAAGACATGGATGACATAAGCTAGCCGTGGCGCGGCTGCGCGTTCAGAGCTGCCTGAGCTTGGATCTAAGCTCCAGCCTTCTACCACTGAACAGCGACGACGAACCACCACAACCACAACTTGCCAGCGCTTCTTCCCCGACTCTGCCACGATAAATTTACGACCGAATCCATACCCGAAAGCTCGCAATCATGGAGTTCGGCCACGCTGGGGTGTTGAACGAAGGTAAGCAGGGAGGCCCTGTCGTCATATGTGGCATCCGTGGGGAAGCTCATGGTTTCGATAGATGGCATCCACGTTGACATGGAGCGGTTGAAGAAGGGCGAGGTGAAGTAAGTATCCTGATGGAATTGTCACCATTGGTCACTGCTAACAATAGACAGCTTGGGTACCTCGATGTATGCATTCCTCGATCCGCTACCAATGCTGGTTCTAACAAGACGATAGTATGGCGGTTACTTTCAAAGACGGAGTCATTCTAGGTGCGTAGTATTCTTCGCAACCCCTACCGATTTACAGCCCAAACTAATCTGTTGACAGGTGCTGATTCCCGAACGACGACTGGTTCCTACATTGCGAACCGAGTGACGGACAAGTTGACGAGGGTACACGATACCATCTGGTGCTGCCGATCAGGCTCAGCAGCAGACACTCAAGCTGTTGCGGATATTGTTCAGTATCAGCTGGGTCTCTACGCTATGACGGCCGGCAAGCCTCCCATGACACAGACTGCAGCCTCCATCTTCCAGGAGATTTGCTATGCCAACAAGGACCGATTGACGTAAGCCTATGATGCCTAACGAATGCATACGGCCAAGGCTAACCTTGATATTACAGCGCTGGCTTGATCATTGCTGGCTGGGACGAGCGATTCGGTGGACAGGTGTACTCGATCCCTCTAGGCGGATCCCTCCACAAGCAGTCCTATGCGATTGGCGGATCTGGATCGACATACATCTACGGTTACTGCGATGCGAACTGGCGGGAAGGCATGGAGGAGGCGGATGCAGTCAACTTCGTCAAGGGAGCGCTCCGAGAGGCCATCAAATGGGACGGCAGCTCTGGCGGAGTCATCCGCATGGTGGTGCTGACCAAGAACGGCGCAGACCGTCACCTTTACCTGCCAGACACGGATTATGCTGTGCGGCACGATTAGAAGACAGAGGAGGAAACAAATAAGATGAGCATCTGGCGCATAGGCTTATGGTATGGAACTGGACTTGACTTGGAGAGACGGCCCATGCCCACGACTACGACTAGAGCAGGGACAAAAGCCACGAGGAAGAGGCTGCTAGACGAGTTCCAGGTCGGCGTTGTACACTAACTAGATGAATGATCGATCAATGGGCGAAGAGCATTTACCGAGACGGGTGTAACATGAACGTGAGGCCGGCGATGAAGACGAGATATGGTGTCTCCAGTCCGACCTTGTGCCACCAATTGTTATCCAACTAATCCTCAGAATTAAAACAAGATGCCAGACTGATAAAACCCGTCAGGTGATATTAAACACAATCGCTTCTGGCGGCTGTCAACGGCCCTCGACTCCAGTGTCAGAGGCGCAGCGGCCCGCCGTGATCCTTCGGGCATGCTTATAATCCACGCCGGTGAGGCGAAACCCAGTCAGATGGAAGAGCAGAAGAAGCAAAAAAGAAGCCCACTGTAGATTAGATTGGCCAGAAAACGAGGCCTGCCGCTACAGAACTGAAGAGCGGTGAGACGTGAGGCTGCATGTCTAGCGAGTTCGAGGCTTGCAGGGTGGCCAGGGTGAGATGAGAGCGAATCGGAGGGGCCTGGTTAAGGGTATCGGGGATAATCTCAAGCGAGCATACAAACCGGTACATCAAGGACACGAGAAGGAGAATGAAAACTTGTTAAGGAGATGCATTAGCTGGGCCTGATGGTGGGCGGGGAGATGCGAACACGGAGCCGACGCTCTTCGGCTCGAGCCGCTGGACCAGAGCCAAGTGTAAGCGGTGAGGCCATTCCGAAACAAATGCCTATATCCAGCCAGCCAGCCAAAAGCAAAACCAGGCCCGGGCTCGAGGTAGGCAGACGAAGAAGAACTGGGAATCCGGGCACGTGTGGGTGGCGAAGAGCCGGAGCGGAGCGTGATGGAGATGCAGGAAGAGATTGGACGAGGCTGACTGACGCAGCTCAAGGATCGCCATGTCTGACATGTCGAGGACTGCTCACGTGGACACGGAAGATCTGGGGCATGCCTGTTTGCGTGCTTCGAACCAAGCGTTTGAGAAGAGGACTGATCTAGATGGGCATATGTCAGAGGCAGAGGCCGCGAAGCTTATCGCGATGCCGGCCAAGGTTGGGGGCTCCATCCAGAGGTCGATCAGTGCGACTATCCGCAGAAAGGTTATCAACTGTCGCCATGTCGAGGGAAGATGGACGCAATGGTGCAATGTGAGTTTTGTACAGCTACATCATCGGGCCTATTCGCCATCAAGGAGCTGAGAGGCGTCTGGGCGGTGATGTATGTGTATATGTCGAGACTCGAGATATAGCAGGCAGACAGGCAGGCAGCACAGAAGCAGCTATCGATCTGTCTGTCTTACGACGGACCGCCCACGTGCGAGGGCTCTTGGCCCTATGAGGCTGTCGCAGGGCAATGCGCTGGAATCGTCGGTCTGAGGTGAGAAGGGAGTGCGTTGCTGTAGCTGGTACCTGGAGGATGGCATAGCATATGCGGTGGGGGCCAGAGAGCGAGATATGTACAGTACTTACTGGCGTCCAATCCGCTGCTGATCCAAGCTGCGTGCCTCGTGCGTGGGCGCTGCGTGCGTCAGTGCCTATCACAAACAGCACCTGCAGCAGGGTCTGGTCGCTCTTTCCTGGGCTGGGCGCGGACTGACACTGACCTCATCCCTCCTCCTCCCCTGAGGTGGGCATTGCTGGCGTCTCTATCTAGTATTTCTTCCCTCTCCACCAACTTTCGCATCGCCTCTCTTTCACCCTCCTAGTTTTACCCTCCTCCCGTCTCGATTTCCGCCCTCTTGCTCTGCTCTGCGCTGCTCTGCTCTGCGCCTTTGTTTGCTTGTTTGCTGTTGCGACTTGTCGTCCCAACGGAAGCCAGGCCGTTTTCGTCGACCGACGCCGCATCGCCCGTCCCGAAGCTCGATCCTAGCGGTTGGCGCTTATTTGAGCTCGCTCCAGCTCTCCACCGATCACACACACACACGCACGCACACGCAAACACGAAACCTGATACTGTTGCTGCTGCGCCGTCGACGAGACTCGGGAGGTGGTTGCATTTTCTCCTTCCTCGACTGCTTACCTCGATTTCCCGGGGGCCTCGCTTTCTACCGTCACCATCTCGTCAGGTTGCATCGACGGCCCGTCCCATAGAGCGAACGAGTGAGCAAAGGGCAAAAGACCCTTGGAATCGGGACTGGACTGCTCTGCCATCATCGGTCGCTACTCTGTACCTTACCCTGATCGCCGACTGGTGATACTGCTCGTGCTGCCCGTCTCTTTCGAGACCCGAGCGTTGGTTGCGTCCGTGTGCAACCTCTTAATCTCCTAGGTGAGTAGAGCGATCATTGTTCTCCTTTGTTGTTTGTTTGTTTGCTTGTTCCCTTCCTGCCCGCCCGCCTCGTTCTTTTGTGATGTAGTGACATCGCATCGCATCGCCTTGCATTGCATCCGGCATGCCATCATCCCACCGCTGCGCATACTGTGCACTTATCGCATCGCCTGGCTGGGGCTCTCAGGAGGGGCGTCTTATCATTATCTGCCCTGGGCTCCCCCTCCTTGACATGCCCCATGCCGTCATCGCTCCCTATCCCTTATCCATGCCGTGCCGTTTGCCTTGGATGGCGACCGAGACATGGTCCGTGACAGATGAAGTGATTCAGAGACGAGCAGACGAGCCAGAGCATGCATGAGATTGAGAAGAGGGAGAGTGTGCGTGCGTGCGAGAGACCAACAAGAACCAAACTCCCTACCCAAGTCGGCCAAGTCTATTCCACCACCCACCCCTCCACGATTCGACGCCGCAAGACGCCATTCCGTTCCCAGCCAACAAACTGCACATGGTTGTTCGTCATGATTTCCCCATGTTCGGCTTTCTTCTGCATTGCGTGTCATTGAATCCCATTTCCATTTCACCGCCACAGAGGCAATGAGGCCTGCTCATACCAACGCCGCAAACATCCGCCCGCCCAGCGCTCGAGTGTTGCTGGTGTTTGCCGATCACCACCGCAGAGTCAACTCAGTATTTACCTCACCACCACTAGTCGCTGGTGCCCGCGAGAATAGCACCACTTGGCTGCCCGTGCAAGAGTCAGGGCCTAAAAACTCTCACATCTCAGAAAGCCGCCCGTCGCTGGATGAGGCTTTATCCTTTATCCCCTTACACACCACAACTGCCCCCAAGGTCCAAGGCTACGGCCCACCCGCCAATCACAGCCTCGCCAACTAACACTTGACTGAGTCGAGTCTCTCCTCCATGATCCATCCATCCATCCCGTCGCGTTCCCGTTCGTCCCCGGCGTTTGCCCATCCCGAGTTTTTGTCGGGGCGCTTGCTGTGTCGGCGCAGGCCCCGGCCAGCAAGCAAAAAGCCAAAGCCACTCCTCCACCGTTAGGTTGGCAGTCCCAAGATCCAGGGTCCTGACTTGGCCTTCTGGTCCTTCCTTCAGTCCAGATTCTGCAGACCCCCTGCGGACAGATTTTCCCTCCTCTCCTCTCCTCTCCTCGCTCCTCTTCCTTCTTCCCCCAACTTCCCCCCACCCGCTGCTGC
Organism: Xenoacremonium recifei; assembly: GCA_012184525.1. Taxonomy (NCBI): domain Eukaryota; kingdom Fungi; phylum Ascomycota; class Sordariomycetes; order Hypocreales; family Nectriaceae; genus Xenoacremonium; species Xenoacremonium recifei. The sequence goes on from WOFQ01000067.1 coordinate 15,839, forward strand.
TCCGGATTGAGTACCGAACCACGATCGTGGGAATTGGATCAGCCTTCTAGACTCAGGGCCTGGACCTGATCTCTCTTGTGTCTGCTCCGCAGTTGGTTCTCCGGTGCAAAGTACGCTTTCGCCTCAACCTCCATCGTCCTGAGTGGCTGCGACTCCACTGAGGGGGCCGCCTTCAGTGTCTTGTCTTGTCTTGTCTATCTTGCCTGCCTTTGACTCTCACTCACGCACGCTCCCCCGCCACTCCTCTTGTCTCTCCTCTCTCTCTCTCCATCTGTCTCTGGCTCTTCTTCTGTCTCGCATCTCCCGAACCTCGCGCGGCCTCTTCCTGTCTTTGCTTTTTGCGGCGTCGCCTTTGTTTCTCTATCGCCTCCGCCTCGTTGCTCGCTCGTCATCGCCTATTCCCGGTCTTCCGATTGCCCTGCGACTCGTGCCTCCGAGCTAATACCGTCCTGCTTCGCCCTCCTAGAAACACGATTCTCTTGACGACGACACTGCGCATTAAATACGATAAATAACGACCCGATACGATACCCAACACCCTATAATTTGTTCCGCTTGCTCGATACCCTACCCAACTAGCCCTTGGTCGCGCGATAGCAATGATATGGCCGCTGTGATCGACGACTTTATTTCCGACTCCTCCCACTTCCATACCATGATAGCCAACCCATCCCTTCAACACCAACAGCATTCGCACAGCGCCGCCTCGTACCGCTCCGTCAGCCGCTCGCGACAGCACTCCTCGTCGTCGACGACGCCCCGCGCCCATCAGCGCCCCGAGCCCGCGACGGCCTCTTCCACAACGACTATCACGACGACCTGGCCGTCCGCGCCGGCGTCCGCGTCCGCGTCCGCATCCACAGGCGTGGCGGGGCATCATCCCCAGGCTCAGGCTCCGGCTCTGGCTCAGGCCCAGGCTCAGGCTCAGGCTACGGCCCACGTGTCGGGGTCAGGCGGCGCCTCGCGATTCCCCTCTCCGCCACCCTCATCCTCGCCTTCTGCTGCGACAGGTCCCTCCGTCGTCGATGATGGGAAGAGTGCGTCTATGGCATCTGTCGCGAGGGATCCCGTCCCCCTAGGTGAAGCCCACGCTCCGCGTCCCGGCCAGACCTCTACCACCAGCCGCCTCCATCAACAACAACAGCAGCCGTCGCCCGCCTCTGATGACTTCAAAATATCGAACCCGTCATATTCGCTGGCCGGCAGTTCGGAGGGCCCGTCACAGCCGCCCGCGCAGAAAGTCATACATATCCGCGACCTCGCGCATATTCAGAGTCTCGCCAATGCGGACCAGCTCGCCGGCACGGGCTCGGGCATCCTCAACGACCCTCCACTGCAGCAGATGAAGTACGAGATCAGCGGCATGCCCATTGGCGACATTATCGAGATGGTGGCCGCGCTGCTGACCAAGATCACTACCACCAACGATCTACAACACGATGCGATGCAGCGCAACGCAACGCACCAACAGCAGGCCAACCAGACCTCTGACTCCTCCGATGTTGCGTCCCTTAGCCACTCAGTACTGGCCTTCCATGGCAAGAATGTACCTGCCATCACTATTCTCAGCTACCTGTCGCGAATACACAAGTATTGCCCTACGACGTACGAGGTTTTCCTCAGTCTGCTGGTATACTTTGACCGCATGACGGAGCGGGTGAACGACATGGTGACGAAGAGCGAAGAGGCGCGGAGGAAGGCCAACGCCGAGGCTGCTGCTGCAACTGCCACCAGCACGCCCTCTACTGCGCCACCTGCGCAACAAGATACTCATATGCGCGACGACGGTTCAAACTCCGACGAGAGCGACTCCGATCTCGCGGATGACGATGACGATGAAGAGATGGAGGACCAGTCGAGTAGACCGAGCGTTCAGAGTAGCTCAAGAGGCGCGTCAGCGGTGGAGCAGGGCCATCACGATCTGGTGGCCGCAACGTACTTTGTGGTTGACAGCTTTAACATCCATCGCCTCATAATATCCGGGGTGACGTGCGCGAGCAAGTTCTTTTCCGACGTGTTTTACACCAACTCGAGATATGCCAAGGTAGGTTGTCTGTGAGATTTTCGAAACTATTGCAGTGTTGACAATGGCCACATAGGTTGGTGGATTGCCACTGGTAGAACTGAACCACCTAGAGCTCCAGTTCTTGCTGCTCAACGACTTCCGACTTGCTGTTCCTGTCGAAGACTTGGAGGCATATGCTACCATGCTCGTGGAATTTTACGCTCGAGAAGTAGTGGCGAAGAAATCAGCCAGCGACTAGAGTAAATCTGGTACAGAAGCGACTATACAGGACTCGGATACTCCATGAAGCGTAAAGCTCAAGCAGCGCCGAGCCGCCATTACTAGGCACACATGTTTCGTCCGCATCTGACAACGCTGGACCGAGACGCAATAGTGCCTGTATTGGCTGCTTGGTGTGTTTTGGGGCCAGCGACGGAGTACGATCCTGGCCTCATTAATCCAGACCGAGGACTGGGTAACTTTGTCAGGGAGGCAGTTGCGAGATCAACTATCGCTATCTCTGACAGAGCTAAGCTACTAAAGTCGATACGAGCTAGCTCGTTCGTCGAGGGGAACTGGAAGGCAGCGAAGAAGAATTGTATAACGGGGCTGATTAATCAAAGGTAGAGACGAGGGAAATTGAATTCGCGGCGCATGGTGAGCAGTGGGCTGCCAGGGAGCGCACGCGGGCATTGGTTAGACTCAAGGAAGCGAATCTAGGCAAGGCAAGCGACGGCAAAGATTCATGACATCAGGCGTTGGGCGTTGCTTAAGACGTATGCGTGCGAGTGCGTGGTCGGATGGAGGGAATCGTTTGGGACCAGAAAGACAAGATAGACTTGACCAATCAACAAGGAGCTTTGGTGATTGCTATAAGCTTTGCGTTGGATCCTCGTTGTGTGATATGATGGATGTGAATGTGCCTGTAGATTGAGAACTTGGTTGAATGAAGGATTTGTAACGTTGTAATTATAGTCTGACTGCTTAGGGATAAGGGGAATCACATTATCATGGGAGCACATATAATGGTCTGGCTAGAGCTTGACGCTGACATACGAAGAAAAAAAAAAAGAAAGAAGCAGAACCAAACTCATGAACATCGTCACAAGTCATCGGCCTCCCACTCATCCTCACACTCGCCAAACTTGATCTCAGCATCCCTCATGACAAACCCAAACCGCCACCTCCCCCAGCTAGGCCAGAAGTTCTCCTGCTCGGACCCCTCTCCCTGCCGCATATCAAACCATCCAACACGACATGCCCGGCTCTTCTGCAGCGGAACAACACTACGCCAGAAGTCTGTGCCGGGGAGCTCGGGCGTGGCGCCGGCGGGAAGCGGCGGCTGGACAAGTGTGGTGGTGAAGCCCAGGAGAGGCATGGTGGCGGTGGTGAAGGGTAAGGCCGGGAGGTAAGGCGTGGGCTTGAAGGTGGTCGTGAAGAAGGGGGTCGAGGAGCCGTGGGGAGTGACGTTGATGGTGAGGGCGCCGGAGGGGAGGGTGGTGAAGGAGAAGGCGGCGAGGTGTTTGGGGATGTTCCAATCTGAAGAGTCAAGCGGAGGTCATTACCTATCTGATACTATAACTTCAGGAGGAGGGAGACTCACTCGAGCGGCCGTTGTAGCACGTCTCCTCCTGCGAGACGTAGATCCTCGTCACCCGCGGATTCTTCTTCACGACAGGCCTGCCCTTCTTGTCCTCCCTCTCCCACGCAAAATAACCCGGCACAAGAACGAGTTCGTCATATGGTCCGACAGGAGACTTGGAGTAACGAATGATCTGGACCATGGCGAGCCCGCCCGCGGGCTTGGGATCGGCGAAGGCAGGCGAGGAGGCCTCGAGGGGGTCGTAGATGAGGTCGGGGGAGATGTCGGCGGGAGAGGCGAAGAAGGGGAGCAGGTAGACGTCGCCTTTGAGCGTCCAGGGGGGAGGGCAGGGGGCGATGGTGGACATGGCGAGGGTTGGGAGAGGGTTGGGAGGAGAAAGGGGAGAGCGGTGGGAGAGATGAGACGGATACAGACGGAAGAAAATGAGGCTGGCGGTTGTACATTAGGTCTTATTAGCTCGGCAAGGTATCAATGTGCATTTGTGAGACACGGCACAGAGTAATACATACGAGGGGAGGGAGCCTAGTTACACTGTCAGCTCTTCAACCTGCAGAACTCGTATAGCGCTTCAGTGGTGTTACTCTACAGCGAGCGACAACACTCTGTAGTTATCGTTAATTGTCGCATTGCCTGGGCTCTGTCAGATTGAAGCCCAAGGCCTCTGTGACTTGCGGTCTTTGAGGTTCGGCAGGTCGGTGGCTGAGCTAGAGCATCATCGCGCGTCTCTAGTGGCCTAGGCTTATGGCGGTTGGTTGAGGTGCTTTGTGTGAGGAGCTGACAACACTCGCTGTGTTTGGTCTTACATACTCTGTGCTCTGGGGTCAAGCAATGAGTGCAACGCTATGCTGACCAGTACGGTATCCAGCTTATAGGGACGTCATCATACTGGCGGTGGTGGTGGTGGTGGTTGTTGTTGTTGGTCCGGCATTGCCATCCCGCCCGGCATCCCCAGCGTATCCGAATCATACACCGTCAACAACTCCTGCCAGAAGTTCTCGTCGATCTGGTATCCCGCCCACTGGTTCAGGCCCAAATCTGGCGTCACCGGCCTAAACGACGGCACTCCTGTATTTGTCACAGCCGCCGCATCATCCAGCGGCACGCCCTGCTCCGGCGGCGTGCGCGCAAGATACCACTGGCGAATCCAGCGCAACTTGAAGCCATACTTCATAAACACACTACTCCCATCATCCAGCACGCGCCTCCTCCTCCCCGCCTCACGCGCGCATCGCTCCGCCTCCTCGAACTGCTCGCTCATGCGCCGCGCCAGGTCCGCAAAGTCGAGCTTTTTCCGCGCCAGCGCAGGCTCCCAGTCGGTGCTGGCCTCGAGCAGCACGAGGCGCGACGTCGTGACTACGGCGAAGGCCAGCAGGCCGCTGCACGTGAAGGGCAGGGTGTGGATGGCGGCGGGCGGCGTGGCGAGCTGGGTGTCGAAGAAGGAGGAGGCGCATTGGAGGCATTTCCAGAGGGCTTCGGCGCGCTGGAAGGGTTCGGCGGCGAGGGCGTCGGTGTCGGCGAGGGAGGGGGCTTTCATGCTGATGACGGGTTCGTAGAGGCGCATGAGGAGGATGTGGTAGTGAGCCCAGAAGGTTGCTGCGAGGACGTCAGTCAGTCTTGGTAACTTTCATGTAAGTAAGTAAGTGGTGAGGTGGAGAGGACGGACGGTTCTGTCTGATCACCTCGGGCTGCATCTTGGCAAAGCTCTCCATCTCGCGACGGACACCGCTGATGGCCATGTCGAGCGGTGCGCGGAACACGGGCTGGACGGGGTCTTGCGGCTCGGGCGTGGACGAGGGCATGATGCTATACACGCGATCGGCGATGTGCTGCATGCGGACCAGCGAGACGAGGTACAGATCGGACTCGAACTCACGGCTGTCGGCAAGGGAGTCGCAGCATCGTCCGAGGTATGCGTTCCAGGAGAGTTTGCAGCCTCGGCGGAAGAGGGAGTAGATGCTGGCTTTGTCAGCTCGATTGATCCTTACGTCGAGGCTCTGGAAGGGGCCAAGGTGAACAGTACAGGCATGAGATATGATGGTAACCTAGCACGGCTCGCTTCTCTTCCAGCGAGTGCGCAGAGCGTGAGCGTAGATTTGCCATCTTGTTGACACTTGACCAGGCGTCGCTGACAAGAGATCGAGGTGTAATGCCCAATGAGCCCGGTGGACGATCAAGCTTCAGGTCAATAACAAGTGCCATAGCGAGTTGTAAGAGGTTTGTGGCTTGCATCTCGATATAGAAGTGGAAGTCATTCCTAAAGCGCACGATTACTATCCGAGTAAATAGGCGTAGATGGGGGATATAACGGCATACCATCCTAGATGCACAAGAATAGCTTGGAGGATATCTAGCCGTTTCTCCTGACGCACGACAATGTGCTCGGCGAGGTACTTCCTAAACCACCGCTTCGTCTCATGCTGCTGCGCCGCTGGCAACGGTGCTATAACCGACATGATCGACCAGAACAGCACCTTCGCCTCAGTGTGTAGCTGGTGCGCCTTGACGTTTGCCGATATAGGCACAAATGGGAACTTCGGCTGGTACTGCTCGCGGTACACGTTGAGATACTCATCCGCCTGTTCAATCGTCAGACGGAAGCCCGGCAGCAGTTCGAAGGCCGCGAAGTCCTCTGTGACATCGCTAGGCCGGGCATCGTTCAGCGTGATATCCTCGCCTGTGTATATGAGGGTTTGTGCTGCTGCTGCCTCTGGACTCTCCGGAGTCAGCGGCGAGGAGCCATTGAGAGCGATGCCCTTGTTGGCAGCGAGAAGGGAGACAAGCCCGTCAATCTTCTTCTCCAGCTGGGCCACGCGCCTGCCCCCGCTTGTGAGTTTCTTTACCTGGGTCATTAGGAAAGGGATAGGACTGACGTTGGCTTTCCGCGCCGTTTCCTCTGCGTCGGTTCTGGTACTTGACATGCAAGCTTCATGCGGGTGCATCTACCATCCGGGTCGCCGTGTTAGCATTGCTCCGTGCCCGGCGGACTGCCCGGTTCCGGCCTGAGGTGATGTTACCTTACGCAGGTGCTTTCTGGCCGGGAGGCTCCGGAGGCCGGCCACTGGCATTTCATCTTGAGCCGGGCGCAGTTGGAGCAGGCCCGCGTCTTCTGGCTTTGTTGTTCGGGCCGGGCGTTGTCGGCGGTCCGGCTGACGAAGAAGTCGTCTACCGCCGAAGCCATGGTGAAAAGCAGAGGTGAGATTTGAATGTGAAGTATAATAGACTTAATGAAATTTCAGTTGTTCCTTTGCTCTTTGTAAGATTGTGAGATTTGCAAACTGATCACTTCCGTGATGGCTTAGACGACTGCGTCAGGATGTATGGTGGAGGACCGGCAGACTCAAAGCAAGGAAATTCCAATTGTCATGAGTGCTCCGTGAGTGTAAAGTCCTCGGAGAAAACACGATACCGTAGCCTCCGTATGAGAAACAGGAGAGGTGCTGAACTGAGAGTGCAGAGGAGTGATGCGACGTCAATGTAGGCCATAATCGGGAGACCGGAGGATAAATTCAGCCCCGGACCGGTCAACATGCTGGAATGTAGGGCGTATGATTGGTTCAAGTAGACAAATCTGGATATCTCGGTATCGGACCGGCTATAAGACAATCCCCGAAGCACCGGTGAACTGCTGTTGTAGAGGCAGCCCGGAATTTGAACGGATTTTATATTGGAGACAGGTTTACTCCGGAATCCCCCTTTGTTATATGGTTGTAAAACTTGATACACTCAGCGCTTCTTCTCTATGCATAGATGGTCTAAATGTTAATACTTGTATTATTTGTTCTCGTTTAATCACATCCTTACGCATGGCCATTCACCCCGTTCGTACCATTGACCTTCTTAGCAACGAATTCCTTCTTGAACAGTGCCTCCATCTCCTTTCTCACAGCAACCGCCTGCGCCGCCTCCGTATACTCAACATCCTGCCAGCTGAGTCGCTGATCCTTCTTGACCGCCCGCTTCAGCACGAAGCCGTGCGCCAGTCCGATAGGCAGACCCTCGATGGCCATGGAGTCCTCTGCGGGCATCAGCCGGCCGTAGACGGTGAAGCCGCCCTCGCCGTCGAGCTTCTCGCCAGCCTCGAGATCGCGCTTGGCTGTGGCAACGACGTCGCCCGCCCAGGTCTTCGTCTGGCCTGTGGGCTCGCCACGGCACATAATAGTGGCCACGGAGACGCCCAGCTCGAGACCGATTAGGTGGTAAGGCTTGTACTGGGCGGCGTACCAGCCGCTGGGGTCGGTCTTGAGACCGTATTGCTGGAAGCAATCTCGCTGGTACTCACCCGGGGCTGTGATGACTTGTTAGTGAGGTCTTCACGGCTAAAGATTATCGAGACTCACCCTTGATGATCACGTAAACTCCCCAGCGCAGGTGGTTAAACACCCATCGGCCATCCGTCTCCATACACGACACCACTTCCACAGTGCCATTCTTCTCACACTGCCCGCCCTCGGTCTCTGGCTTCAGCACTGCAGGCAGATCCCAGACACCGCACGGAGGAAACTTAAGTCCGTTGGTTGGCGGGCTCAAGTTACATCCATTTGCCACGGCCGCCATCTCCAACGCCGACTTGGTGCCGTCAAGGAATGAGTTGAACATTTGGGGGTTGAAGTCACCCGTAGCTAGCTGTTCCTTTGTGAACCCATAATAGTCCCAGACGGTGGCGGGCGTTGAGTAGTGATACTCGGGGAGGTGTTTTGTGCCTTTGCCTGCGCAGACGACGTCAAAACCTGCTGTGCGCGCCCAGTCAACCATCTCGGCGATGAGAGCGGGCTGGTCGCCATAGGCCATGGAGTAGACAATGCCTGCCTCACGAGCCTTGCGGGCGAGAAGAGGCCCTGCAAGGACATCAGCCTCGACGTTGACCATGACGATGTGCTTCTTGTGCTCGCAGCAGAGCAGAGCGTGTCGGATGCCAGCAGCCGGGTTGCCCGTCACCTCGAGAATCACATCGATCTCAGGAGTCGCAATGAGCGCCGCCGAGTCTGTGGTAATGGCCGTTTTGCCTTCCCGGACACCTTCAGACACAGAGAGTGTGCAGTCGGCATCGTACTTGTCTTCTGGAAAGCCAGTACGCTTAAGAGAGGCTAGGGCGCGGTCTTTTGATAGGTCTGCAATGCCAGCGAGACGTAGGCCGGTTGTGCGGTAAGATTGCGAGATGAACATAGAGCCAAACTTGCCGGCTCCGATGATGCCGACTTGGATGGGCTTGCCGGCAGCCTCGAGCTCGGCGAGCTTGGTGGAGAGGGAGGTCATTGTGGGAGAGAGGCTTGTTTGTTTTACAGCAAGATGTCTATAATGATGGTCTAAGGTCTTCTCGAAAGAGGATGAAGAGCGAGAGTTGTGATGTTGATCTTGAGGGTGATGATACAAGAGAGAACTAGTGAATGAGACGGACAACTCCTAACAACTAAGACCTGCGATTGTCTCTTTTAAACACCCCCTCTTGACTTTCTTTTCGACTCCGACATATTCCTCTTCTCCTCCCGAGTCTGCAACGTGATCCTCATCCCCCCCACCATGAGTGTCCGGCCATCCCCATAGTCACTAACTGAAGGACCGGGAAATCGGTGCATTTCCCGACACTACGACTCAAGGCATTCCTAGCCTCATCCCTAGATCCACATAGCGCGTTCGAGCCCATATCATGCCCTGGGGTTTGTGGAGTTGTGCTGAGCCGGGAAATCGGAGAAGGGCTCTTGGATCATCCCAGAATCGCACAACCCCGGATCTGTCCTCCGCATGACATTCAGGTCTGACAGCCCCGGGAACCTGGAGAATCTGGGGAATCCTTTGCCGCGGGTGGTGGTCGTATGCCTTGGTTCTAGTAACCGGTCAGGGAGAGCATTGAACATGGGCATGCACTACGAGGGACTATAAGATCGTCTAACCTGGCATTCAATTCCTTTGAAAGATCATCGCCCTGGAAGCCTCAATACTTGCCATTGGGTTCTCAGAGGAAGACATTATACCTTCCACAGTTTCCTGTCAACATATACTGTCGGGCTATATCCATTCATCACAATGGCCAAGACTCAGCCAGCCGGGACGGAGGGTGTGGCGGCCATTGACTACGCGGGCATTGTCGCTGCATGGTCGCCTGAAGAGCGCAAGGAACGCGAGAAGAAGTTCGTGAGGAAGATTGATTTTCGACTTCTCCCTATTCTGGTGAGTCTCACGACATTGCCTTACTGCTGACGGCCACGCAGCCACTAGGAGAATCATTGTGCTGACAATGCTCGTCAACAGATTGTCATGTACATCATGAACTACATCGACCGTAACGCCGTTCCCCAAGCTCGAGTTCAGGGACTCGAGGCCGATCTGGGCCTCCGTGGCGTGCAATATAATGTTGTTCTCAGCATCACCTTTGCGGGATACATCTTGATGCAAGGTGAGTCGGTTTGCCACGATCATATTGGAGACGCATTGTCTGATCTCAACCATAGTTCCTAGCAATATGATACTTAACCTCTTCCGACCCAGCTGGTACCTTGCCATCTGCATGATGGCCTGGGGTCTCGTGAGCGGCTGCACGGGCGCTGTTCAGGGGTTCAGCGGCCTGGCTGCATGTCGCTTCTTCCTGGGCATCACAGAAGTACGTGCTTGAGATTGTCCTATGACGAGATGACTTGAACTGACCCCTAACTCCCCAGGCCCCTTTCTTCGCCGGCGTTGCCTTCCTCTTTAGCGGTTGGTACACTCGAAAGGAGCTCGGCCTCCGCCTCGGTATCTTCTTTTGCGCCGCCATGGTCTCAGGTGCCTTCGGAGGTCTCTTCGCCGCAGGCATCGCCGCAGCCTTCGCACATAACCGAATCGAATCCTGGCGCTGGCTATTCATCATCGAGGGTGCAGCAACCGTGGTCTTTGCCGTCATTACCGGCCTTGTCATCCCTGACTGGCCCGCAACAACAAAGTGGCTTACAGAGGAGGAGAAGGCCCTGGGAGTGATGCGCATTGTGGAAGACGCCGGAGAGGAAGAAGAGGATATCAGCACGTTCACAGCTTTTAAGATGGCGGCCAAGGACCACCGTGTCTGGCTGTGCATTTTGGGCCAGATGTGTGTTCAGGCTGTGGCATCGCTGACGAACTTCCTCCCCACGCTGGTCAAGAACTTCGGCTTCTCGACTATCAACACATTGCTCTTGACCGCACCACCGTACCTATTCACCGCGCTCTTCTGTCTCTTCAACACCTGGTACTCGGACCGCACAAGCAAGCGTTCGCCACACATGATTTACCCCAGCATCATGGCACTTGTGGGAATCATCATCACTATGTCTACGACAGTGACCGGCGCTCGGTACTTTGCTCTCTTCCTCATGCTGCCTGGAACATACGGCTGCTTCCAAATCTCCAACGCCTGGATGGCCAATATCGGAGCTCGGCCTCGAAAGAAGCGTGCCATCAGTCTCGCAATGAACAACTCGGTCGGTAACCTGGCACTTGTCTGGACCCCTTATCTATACCCAACGAGCGATGGCCCGCGCTACATGATGGCTTGGTCGGTGAACCTTGCGCTGACTGTGGTGGTGATTGCGAGCTCCGTGGTTCTTAGTTATGTCCTTAGGAGGGACAATAAGAAAATGGAGGCTTTGGAAGCTACGGTTGCTGTTGAGGAAGGTATGTCTGGAAAGGACCTCAGCGAGCATGTCGAGAAGCACGGAGAACATGCTACAGTTGGGAGACCTTTGGGTGGTATCAACGCTGGTGCGAAGGCCAAGTATGACATTTAAATGTACGAGATGCACCTTGGGGATCTTGTGGAAGTAGCGTTACAAGAAGAGAGCAATCCGAATGCGATGAATTGAGAATCTGGGTTCTGATATGATCGTAACTCATACCCTACGTAAAGCTGAAAGCAAAGTGAATGGGATCGATTTCTGGGTTGGTCATGAAGGACTTAGGAGGGTTTAAAAATGCTGTGAAATCGTCTTGATAGGGGTTAGGTGGTTAGGGGGGCCGCTTAGCTGAAAATAGGTGCCCTTAATGCCCTGAAAGGGCCCTATATGTAAGTGCCCTGGAAAGACCCCTTTAGTCTCCCCGCAGAGTAGGTAAAACGTCTTGATGTGTGTAATCTTCCCGAAATTGTAGCAATGGAGAAGTTCAATTTTCGGAGAGTTATTCTTCGATTCATCCCGAGTTATTGCATGGTTTGTATGAGCTACTTTCGCTGCCAAGACACTGGCATTTTCCTCACGAGAATAAGTCTCCGAACAAGGAGCAGCTTTCTGGTTGCGGCTCGACGATATCGGCCCCCTCGTTAACCGAACTCTGGATCTCGCTTATAACCAGATATTTCCATATGGTCAGGTGTCAGCCCACTCCGTGAAAACGTGTCTTTCTGGAGGCTAGACAGGGCCGGAACTGGCACCAAAATATCGGCGATCCTCCAACTTCTCCCCCGCTTTCTTCTCCGGACTGCGCTAATGCGAGCTGCTGTGGGATCAAAAGCAGGCTTATTTTCCGATTTCCCGATGGCGACTTGTGTCCTCCCTCCTCGTTCAACTCACAGCTGGGACATCAATTCCAAGATGAATGTATCGAGCAAATCAACAACGGATGTAGATGAAGGAGTAATTGCTACATCACCAAGTGCTCAGAATCAAGGAGAGGACAATGTCGGTGTTAAGCCAGCAAAGGGGCTTCGCAATGGAAAGATGCTTGAGGGAGCTGCAGGAGGGCCCGGGAGGAAATCAAAAGCCTGTAAGTCGGACGCTTCAAACTTCCTGTGCGCAGAAACTGAGATGAACTCAGGCCACGAGTGTAGGAAGTTGAAAATGAAATGCGAAGTCTTCCCTGGGGATCGGAAATGTCGACACTGTTTACGGCGCAAGGTAGAGTGCGTCTTCAAACCTACCAACGTAGCAAAAGAGGAAGAGGCTTCTATCGCCACCATAGATCGATACGAGTGCGTGCACATGCTGACAGATTGAAGGCAAATATTTGACTGACTATTCTAGACATAAAATCGACTCTATGCGCCATGAGATTGACCTGATGCGACAGAGCCTCGACTCTGTACTTATGGGCAAAAGGGACTACCAACATCCACCGGAAACACAGTTTCTCGGTATCCAAAATGGACCAATTGCAACCCCGGGGAGCACTACAAGTCCAACAGGACTGTCTACTCGCGAGGATAACACTCAAATGGCTATGACCCGGGAAAATTCTCTTGAGCCAGCCCCCAATGGAGATCATGGAAACGGAGCCGTGACTGTAGAGGAACCGATGAATAGTCTTTACGAGGTCACGAGGCTACGGAATATCCGAAGTAACCGAGCCAAGACAGCTCGCGAGCTTCCTGGAAGCCAGGGCGAGCTGAATGACTTTATTTCCCGAGGAGTCATTTCGGAGCATGAAGCAGAAGAATTATACAAGACGTAAGTAATGAAAGAAAACCTTATTCTACAGGCAGGGCTAATAGAATAGAAAGCTTCCACATGTCGCTCAATCATTACCTCTGGGTAGGCTTGGAACAAACGCATCCGTCCTTTCACTCAGTTCGCAAGTCATCCGAGCTTCTCACAGCAACCATCCTCGCTGTCACCGCATTGCATATCCCGACCAGTGCAGAAACCTTTGATAAATGCTACAAAGAATTTCTAGCCTTGATATCATCGTCAATGTTTTCCAGATATCACAGCATCGATGATGTCCGAGGTCTCTGTATCGCCGCGTTCTGGCTGTCAGATGTCTCGTGGAAACTCTCGGGACATGCAATCCGAATAGCTACCGAATTAAATATCCACCAATCTTTCGCAAAAGCTCTCGAGGGTGACCGAGAGCACTTTCTGCGAGCACGCCTATGGTATATGCTCTACGTGTGCGATCATCACTTCAGCATCGCTTATGGCCGTCCGCCGATGATCGCAGAATCCATTCAGATTCGAGAACACGAGCTCTTTCTTGCATCACCTTTTGCAGGACCCTTGGATGCGCGGATACTGTCTCAAGTGGCGTTGATGCAAATCTTGACAAGGGTATACGAGCGATTTGCAGAGAGAAGACTTCCTGATCCTCACACAATACGGTACGGCACTAACGGAACTGTCCACGACTCATCTGCCGTCATGCTAGAAGAAGAGGACTTTGTCGATCTCCGAAACTTCAATCTCGAGATCGAGCAGTGGCGGATGCGGTGGTACGCTCGCCAGCAGGCCAATAGCTTCATCGGCACATTTCCACCGAAGGGCATAATCCTATACAGCTACTTCGCCAAGTTACAGCTTAACATTCTTGCCGTTCGCGGCGTCAGCTTGAATTCGGGCAAGCTATCGACAGAGAGAAAGGAGTTCACAAACATGGCAATCTCGGCTGCCGCCAGTGTACTTACCTTTGTACTGGAAGAAGAAGATATGCGGCGGGCGCTTGTAGGCACACCGTTATACGTGCACACAATGATCACATTTGCGTCGGTGTTCCTGATGAAGGTGGCCACGAAATGGAATCGCATTATGGGCTTCAACATCGAGCATAGTTACTTGAACGTCTCCCGCCTCTTGGAAAAGATGATCGTGCTTCTGAAGAGCTCTGTATGCTCGGATCGGCATGTACTTCACCATATTGCTGCAGGTCTAGAGAAGATGCTGCTCAAAATGACGGCCGAGGCGGAGAGAGAGGAAAATGGGCGGCCATACAATATAAAGGAACCAGAGCCCACGTCTTTGGGTTTCCAGGGGCTGAGTCAGAAGCAGAGCAACTACAATCTTGCTCCAGCTCAGGGACTCGGATTTGGAGCGACTCCGATGACACAAATTCCAGCAGCTCAGCCGGCATGGGAGGCCTATGCTACCCAGGAGACGCAGGAGGCTACGGATTTCTTCGGCGACGGGCCGGCGACTATCATGAACGATAGCCTATTGTATGAGGCATTTGGGACAGAGTCATCCAGTGACGTGTATAGTTTCCTGACGAGTCACTTCACCTGAGCCGTTGCAGTATCTTATGAATATAAATATCACCTAAGGCAAAGAAAATTCGTTGTGATTTATTTTTGGTTCCCTGTCCCGTTATTTTTTCCGCCAGGCTTCTTGAGTTCTCCAAATTTAAGAAATCTTGATGCAAAGCAGCTCTGTCGGTGCTTAAGACTTTTCAACTCTCCAACCAGAGACCACCTCATAGAGAGTATCATTTGTACCAACATTTCCCGGGAAGACAACATACGGCAAACCCGGCCACTTCGACTCAGGCTCGTCACATCGCCACAATGGAACACCGGGAGCAGCCTGACCCACGATATGAGCCCGTTTCATCCTCAGGCCCTTCGTAGCCATATCCGAAGAAGTAATGCCTCCTTTGGCAATGACGTAGCGAGGCTTTTGTTCAAGTTTCTGCAAGAAAGAAACCAACGTTTTTGCTACGGTGGAGCCGATATCTAGACTCTTGACTTCGTCGTCACCGACAATAAGTTCACGGCTTGTCATGACTAGGACGTCTTGGCCCCGTTGAATCTCCTTAGAAGCGAGTGATAAAGCGTTGACAACTTCTTGTGAGGCGTCCTCCTCTGACTTCAATAGCTTCCTCACGTTCAGCTCAATTGTGTACAGCTTGTCTCCCGAACGAGTCCGCAGTGACTCAAGCTGAGCTGTGGTTTTAGGAACGTAGGAGCCTGCAATGATGACGCCTCCGACATCTCCTGATAGCCCAAGCTTGCTGGCTGAGATGGGAGGAATAGGAGATATGGCTAGTCGGGCGGACACAAAAGCCGCTCCGGTTCTGAAGAGGAAGCGCTTCCCTGATTGGGCTGCCTTGAGGAGAGCGGCCACCACGACGTCTACATCCTCATCTGCTGCCGCATTGATGACGATGACTGGGCGACTGCCGTTAACTTCTGCCTCAAGCTGCTTGAAAACTGCATCCACTCCTCCAACTCGGATAGTCTCAAGACTGATTGACGTAACACGTTCTGGAGGGATCGCTCCCTTTGTCTTCTCAACGACGTAGTCTCGCAAGTTGGAGCTCTTGTACCCGAAAGTAGCATCCTTTGCGAAAGGAGTTTGTGCCGCGGGTACCAACTTCTCGCCTTCCTGAACGTAGTGAATATCGTTGATGGTGTATCGGCCACCTTGTAGGAAGAATGGGCAGAGAATCCACGCATCAGCAGCTCCAAGAACAGCCTCGGTTGCTTCAGGCTCTAGCGGAAAGTGTCCACGCAGAGTTGAGTCTCCGCGAAGAACAACTTCGAAAAGAGTTCCCGTCTCTTTCGAAGCGGCCTGCAGGTTGGTGCAGATCTCGGTAATGAGCTCTCGCGCTTGCGGAGGATGCAAGGCTCTTGAGTTTGTGAGAATGAAGAAGCCGCTTCCAGGCTTGGTGTCTTTGAACTCGGACACGAGCCGTGGGACGTCCCAGACTGTGAGAATGTTGATGTCGTGACATGTTTGGGTTCCAGTCGGGTCATCATCAAGGACAACTAGAATGGGGGCCTTTGTCGCCGGATCTTGAAGGTCTCGAGCAACCTGGCTTCTCAGGGAGGTTGCTGTGACTTTAGGCAGCGCGTTGAGCGTTGCGGCTTTTTCAAGGATCGCGTGTGAAGGCATGATGAGCGAATTGTCACCAATGGAATGGTGGTTTGTAACTCGAGGAGCTACAATGCGGGGAATGCTGAGTCGTGAGCGACTTGACCTCAGTCTTGCAAGTAACGACTGACAAAACAGGTACTTGCAGGTTCAGCAGCTGACAGGCAAAGCAGAATTCAAAAGCGATACCGGATTGTCTAAGCTGATGAGAGATAACATAGGAAGGATTTCTTATCAGCAAGTCTGTTCAACTAGTTGACTAGCTAGTAGAGAATGATATTGGCGACCGGACTCCGCGATGGGGACTCGGGACGATTCCCGGAACCTCCAGACGGGCATGTGGAGCTCCACCGGATTTTCGGGAAATGTCTCCCTCGACATACCTATTATCCTCGGATAAGGTACCTAGGCTTGTTCAGCTTACTTAGTATGTCTCCGAGTCATTGGCCTTTCAACTACCTAAATACTCGTTTGATTTAAAAGATAGGCAACAATACTCATTGGAATGAAGTATCAACATAAGCCTCAGCTCCCTTTCACGGTGGAAAAATCATAAGAAGGCTTTGCTCCTGATGAAAATTGATTTCTGTTTTGATTATGTGCAAGTGAAGATGACGATTGGTGAATAGGGCGCAATAGTCAAATATTTTCAGGTTTACCTAATAGAGCCGAATAAACAAGCAACGTTTGCTGGGATATGGACTTGCCGGGTTTACGAGTGAAAAGTAAGGTAGACTTATATACAATATGCACAAAGCCTCACGCTCCGGTTTGACCGTGTCTGGACTTTGTGGCAAGGATCTAGATAAGGGATACGGATCTAGACAAGGTTGGTTTTCTATGTGAAAAGTAAAAGTGTCCCGTGCGAATAGGAGGAGTTTTGTACATATGTTCAACTCTTTGGGAGTTTACATTAACATCGGATCTGACTGCAGGAATCTTTAATCTTTCCCTTTAGGACTTGAGTATGTTTTGATTCTCAACTTTGTTTTCTGGTCTCCAGATCATCCCAAAAGCCGTGATACCCTCACCACCCTTCTTCGTCAATCCTTTAGCATCGACGCTCCCCTTTCCTAGATTCATCTCGCCTACGACCTCGAATCCGAGACGAAGAAACTGTCTCTTTGAGTACTCTGACGTCGCCTCCAGCCAAATTGGTTTCTCATCCCGGCGGGCCCATTCGATTACCTCCCGTGCCATCGAAGACATCAAACCTCGCCGTCGATGGGTCTCTCGCGTCGCAGTGATGATGATGTAGTAGCAATCGTAAAACTTCGAGGATGCCATCATTTTGGCCTTAAGGCGGTTGACAGCGGACATGTAATCTACCAGGATCCGCTGTTTGTGTTTAGTATCTATTCATTTCCTTCCCTTTTGACAAGGTGACATACGAGCGTTGGTTTTGGTCCCGTCCGGAACGTGGAAGACACTGCACCGCATCTTAATACAGTAAGAAACCCGTCGTACTTTTGCCCAGGGCACGAGACAGCCATCATCGCCGCCCAATCCTCTACATCCAGCACGAAGCCACCAGCTGTCGGAGGCGCAGCTATGATGGGCTTCAAGACAGTACCGAGCTTTTCGCGTCGCTTAGCCTCCGGGAAATCGTGGAGCGTCCATGTGAACATCGGGTCTTGGAGGAAGCTCGGGATGGCGATTTCGAGAGCTCGGCGAATCGCTTCGGGGTCTAGATTTGTCGGTCAGCATTCGACGATGGGGTATAGCTGGCATGATTTACGACCATTGCCGTGTTTTCGGACTGCAGTGGAGCCTTGCGCCGCCATGGCGAGAGGCCAGGTCTTGTGATGCGGTGCGGTGGCGAACTGCGCTGAGAGATCGTGAGACTGTATTTTAGTGCCGTTTGGGCGAGGAGTAAGTGTTGAAGCTTCGTCCTCAATCTAGCGTTATTCAGGCGTATGCTTTGACGAAATTAATTATTTGTTGTTGAATCCTAACCTAGCTGTTCTTAGACATATCTTTATTGTTGCACGTCTTCTGCAACCCTCATTCATCCCATAACCTTTGTCAGCGTCGTCTACCCATGTTGTATTACCCCAGGCCGTTGCCCCTTCATTTTTTTTCTCCCGGGTTTTGGATATGAAGATATGCTTTCAGGTCCGCACTCTGGAATTTAGAATTGCATATGATTCTCTCCAGCGTTCTTCTTTTTTTCTAAAATAAAAAAAAAATCCTATTCAACTGTTAGCCGCTGTCGTTAGGGTATTGGTGTTCAGTGGTCTCTGGTCTCTGGGTTCTGTAATAAATTACCAGTGCCCCGAAACGCTCATGCAGAGGGGATCTTCGGCTAGATATGATCTGCTGCTGGCATTAAAACATCATTTTCGATAGGTCTGAGGCTTCACATAGTAATCGAGTTAACCTGGGACGGGAAGCGAAACCAGAATAATGAGACAAAGGGCCAGTTCAATCATGCTCATGAATTTAATAGTTAATCAATTACGATAAGATAAATACTGTCTGGATGGTTGATTATAGTTTGCGCTTGAGTATGTGTTGAGGGAGAGGAAAGACTCTGATCAAAGTCTGATAGGTTGGGCTTGATCCGAGGAATTCAATCCTGCGCCCCGCGAGAAACTGTCGCGGACCAGCGCGATCATGGCAATTCCGGCACTTGTCATCTTCGCAGATACCGAACACATTACATCATTGAATCATTCAGCCTGAACCCTGGTCTGTGGAGAGAGAAGAGGGTCATGGCATGTCACAATTAGGCTATATTTTCGGAGGGCGATTGGGGAGCAATACCGATGACGATTTCTGGGGATAGCCGATACAAGCAACTCGTAGCGACGATTAAATATACGGCTGGGCCTGCCCCGGAAAAGGTTATTCGTTAGTAAGACGGAAAGGATCAGCTGTCTTTGTAAAAACCAGATATTCCTTGCACTCGAGATGAAAGCAAATTTCCCATCATTTCGGAACCAGAATCAGATCACCTCATGCACTGGACTCAGGGCCACTCTCTCTTGGTAAGTCCTGACGAATCGTGCAAACCAGCTTGACCGCAAATTTCCATTGGGTTGCAGACCGACGGCGCGAACTCGTGGGTATTGCGTGCAGCTAGTTGAGATCCACAGAGAGCGTTGATGGTTCACTAACTTCAACGGGAGGCATCCCCGGCAGAAACATGAGAGTGTATGTTGATAGGGCCAATACACCACGCGTTGACTGCGGAGATCAGCTAGCCTCGGCCCCAGATTGCGGGGAGCGGAGGGTGATTGGGGAACTTAGTCTCCGCGATGCACCCCTTTTTTCCTGTCTCGTGGCTCTGAATCCCGGCACTTGGAGCTGAGAAGGCCCGAATATCACAACTCGAGCCGATGCTTTGCCGGCGCAGCGGGACCTTGCCTTGGAACTGTTGTCGGCACGATGCCGTCTAGAGGCTCGATTGTTGCCCGTCCGATATCGTAGCTGTCGCTGATCCGGAGTTTGGGCATTCGAACATGAGAGAAATGGCGGGGAGCGCTGTGGACTGGCCGCCTATTACGCCGAAGTCACGGCATATGGTGGCAGACTATGCTCCCGGAGTTCCGCGCGAGCAGAGATCGACGGGTATATATATGCCTGGTCAAGTCCACGGTCAAGTGTAGTTATGATCAGCCATCACAAGCATCAGCAAACCTCGCGATGACGGGCACACTAGTTTCTAAGCTCGCGGCATTGGCTGCACTTAGCCAAGGTCTCCTGGCGGCCAGTATAAACAATGTTATCACGAGTGATACATACTTCTATGGCCTCTCCCCTCCAGTCTTCCCAACACGTGAGTCGGCTTTACTATCCAATACTCTTGTACCCTCACAGAATTGCAGCTAATATATTCCACAGCTGAGCAAGAAGAGACTGGACCATGGGCTGCTTCTGTTGCCAAGGCCAAGGAGCTTGTCTCTCAGATGACCCTCGAAGAGAAGGTCAACCTGACTGCGGGTGCTGACTCTACCACGGGTTGTTCCGGAGTCATCCCCGGAATTCCTCGTCTGGGTTTCCCAGGCATGTGCTTGTCCGACGCCGGAAACGGTGTCCGGGACACAGACTATGTTAGCTCATGGCCATCTGGAATTCACGTAGGTGCCAGCTGGAACAAGGAGTTGACGTACAATCGTGGTTACTACATGGGCTCCGAGGCCAGAGTCAAAGGTGTTAATGTCATCCTCGGACCAGTTATGGGTCCTCTCGGCCGTGTTGTCGAGGGTGGACGCAACTGGGAAGGGTTCTCCAATGATCCCTATCTCGCCGGTCAACTAGCCTACGAGAGTGTCAGTGGTATCCAGGATGCAGGTGTTGTGGCATGCGGAAAACACTTCCTCGGCAACGAGCAAGAGACGCATAGACTTCCGTCGAGTACCACTGGTGCCGCTTCCGTGTCGTCAAACATCGATGACAAGACGTTGCACGAGTTGTACCTGTGGTAAGTGACTTATAGAATCCCGACCTCCTTTGTTGTGACTGACGGTACCATATAGGCCCTTCTCTGATGCAGTCCGGGCAGGACTTGCTAATGTCATGTGCTCCTACAACAGGCTTAATAACTCGTACTCCTGCCAAAACTCCAAGCTTCTTAATGGCTACCTAAAAGGAGAGATGGGCTTCCAGGGCTTTGTCGTCTCCGACTGGGATGCCCAACAAGCTGGTATGGCTTCAGCATTGGCTGGCCTGGACGTCGCAATGCCTAGCTCCACACTTTGGGGAGCTAATTTGACACTTGGTGTCAATAATGGAACTGTCTCTGAGTCGCAGTTGGACAACATGGTCACCCGGTAAGCCACACGAGCACTAGTGAACATGGTGCACATTTAGCTGACAATATCGTTTCTAGAATCATCGCTTCTTGGTACCAACTCAAGCAAGACGAGGGCTTCCCTGAGCTTGGCGTTGGCATGCCTGCGGATCTTTGGGAGCCTCACGTAGCTATTGATGCTCGCAATATCAGCGCGAAACCCACGTTGTCAGATGGTGCTCTTGAAGGTCATGTACTCGTCAAGAACACCAACAACGCACTTCCCCTCAAGTCGGACATGAAGCTCGCATCTCTCTTCGGCTACTCCATGAAAGCCGTTGACACGAACGACCCTCAGGCTGCCACGTCGCTGTTCGCTCCCTGGAGCCTCGGAGCTCAGGCCGCTAACATGACTGCCATCAGCCAAGGCTTCCTCGGCAATTTGAATATCTCGTACCCGGCGATCGCACCAAATGGTACTATCATCTCTGGTGGTGGTTCTGGCGCCAATGCTTGGAGTTGGTTCAGCTCGCCCTTTGATGCTATTGTTTCTCGGGCACAGCAGGATTTCACTGCTCTCTTCTGGGATTTCCAAAGCTGGGACCCCTATGTCAATCCGACTTCCGATGTTTGCATTGTAGCCGGTAACGCATTTGCTTGCGAAGGTGCTGATAGACCCTCCGTCTACGACGACTACACCGATGGTCTCATTATTAATGTGGCCAACAAGTGTGCAAACACTGTTGTGGTTCTCCATAATGCTGGCGCACGACTGGTGGACAACTTTATCGACCACCCGAACGTCACCGCTGTCGTCTTTGCCCATCTTCCCGGTCAAGACAGCGGCAACGCTCTTGTTTCTCTGCTCTATGGTGACGAAAACCCGTCTGGACGCCTTCCTTACACTGTAGCGCGTAATGAGACCCAGTACGGATCCCTGCTGAAGCCGGATAAGACTCTTGCGCCCAACCGATATCAGTACTTCCCGCAATCCGACTTCACTGAAGGAGTATACACCGACTACCGATACTTTGACGCCAAGAACATCACGCCTCGATATGAGTTTGGATTTGGACTTAGCTACACCACATTTGGGTACTCCAATCTCCAAATGGCACAGACCAACGCATCCTGCCAGTCATATGCTACCGGACCCATTGGCGAGGGCGGAAGAACTGATCTCTGGGACGTCCTGGTGTCGGTGTCCGCCGATATCACCAACACTGGTGGAATGGACGGCAAGGAGGTTGCACAGCTATACGTCGGTATCCCCGGCGCGCCGGTGCGACAACTTCGCGGATTTGAGAAGCCTTTCATCAAAGCCGGAGAGACTGTCAGCGTGACATTCCCCATCACCCGGAAGGATTTGAGTGTCTGGGATGTCGTCGCGCAAGAGTGGCTCCTTCAGCAGGGCAACTACGCTGTGTATGTTGGAAGAAGCAGCCGAGATTTGCTCTTGACAGGGACTATTGATTTTTGAATAAAGTTGAGGGGGAAATATAGGTGCACATAGCGCGGTTGCTTTTATTCATAAATCTAGGCTTGTATCCAGCTAGTGTTACGATTAATGAATGAATGAACTCTCGAGGATATTTGTTTGATAATTGATGTGAAAGATGTAATTCGGAGCCTTTGTTGTACTAGCGATTGATAAGAGAGTATAATCTTCATTGCTTATTGGCACTACTAGAACTGCAAACTTTAAGCATGGTAGCCATGCTGAAGGAAAAGGTTAGCACACTCACTTATTGCTTCTATGGTTAGCCAGCAGATCTCCTTGAGAGCGCCCCTCATAGTAGTACAGCAAGCCAATAGGAAATAGAATAGCCTAGTTTAGCGATCTGTCAATCGATCCAGGCAAGCTAGGTGATTTGAGAAGCCCTGGTGCGGCAGTCCGTTCCATCGACACGAATGGGACCGACAGCTAATTGAGCTCGGTATGAGGTGTAATTGAAGGATTCGAGCCTCTGGTGCTTGTTTTGTTCATTGCTCTGAATATGCCATGTAGGTTAGTAGGACAGAACTTTAAATACTTTATCAATTATATGGCATTTCGCGTCACATCAATTGGTGAACAGACAGGAAACTATTTACTTCCTTCCAGTATTAACTAATAAGCGTCACGCGTATAAATGCAAATTTTTGATTTTGTTAGATATGTTATATTCCCATCAAGAATGTAACTAAGGTGCGGATCAGATAGAGCCACGTCGCTCCAGGCCAGGAGTCGGAGAGAAAGGCTTAGGCTTAGGGGTACGTTCAAACTTTGCCCTGAGTGCCTTTGCCTCGTTCGATACTTCTTCCGCACTAGCCTCCATTGCCTCTCTATTATATTTGAGATCCAGCCAATCCAAATTTTTGTAGGCATGCAAATGCCACCTGGCACGAATAGCCTGTTCGAAAGACTTAAGCACAGCATCCATGCCATCAAGGCTTTTGCTGAAAGCGTTCAATGACTTCGAAGCAGAAACGGCCTCCTTGCCATTGCCAGGAATAAACATAATCTGGATATCTTCGGGCGAATCAGTGGAGTCAGGAGACTGGGTCGTCTCGACCGACTGTTCCTCATCGATGAGCGTAGAAGCAAGCAAGGAGTCATGCAAAATGCTGAGCCCGAACAAAATCATATTGAACAGACTATCGTCCATTTCGAAGCTGACGGTACGCCAGTCGACAGTCTGGGAGTTGGAAGACATCTTGATTGATAGTTGTGATTTGATAATGAAGCTGAACTTAGTTGTAATTATGTTGTAAACAGGTAATTGCTTATAGTTCGACTGTGTGATGATGATCTGAAGGTGTTGCTGATCTGGATAGATTCGAATCTGTGCGTTAGTTCCTCTCTACATATACTTGAATCTATTTGCCATGTTCACGCTGGGAGGCGGCCACACAAAGGAGAACAGTGTCAGATGAACAACTTTATTATTTTTGCTTTCTATTCCAGTGAGTAGTGTTCAGATTGGGTATAATATTTCATCTGAAAGAGCGGTGGTGAAATGTTCATACAAAGGACTTGGACACTCAATTTTCCAAGTTTTCCGGGTCTCCGGCACAATTGACAAAGGCAACCGAACCGTACACAGATTGTCGGCGAAGGCCGGCTCACAGAGAGCGCAAAGTAATTGGAGATGGGATGATACCGTAGATTGATACTGAAGTTGAGCGATGGCCGTTGTGCGAATGCAACCATCATGAGAGTCAGTGATTCGTCGCGCCGGTACCGAAGTCGGCAGAAAACGTCACACACCAAAAACTTCATTCAATCTGTACGTGAAGATAAAGACAATAAATTCAGCAAGCCGCCCGCAGTATAACTGATTTTTTTTACCAACAAAGCAAACATGGCGCAAGAGGACAAACCCACCAACTACAAGCAGGGCTACTCCAGCTTCACGACTGCAACCCACCAGTTGCGGACGGCTGAGGCGGATGCAGCGTTTCTGATTCCGCATATCAAGAAGACAGACCATATTCTTGATGTCGGCTGTGGCCCAGGCACCATCACCACAAGCCTGGCCAAGTACGCCAGTGAAGGCAAAACCGTTGGCCTCGATCTCTCAGCTGCGGTTCTGGAGAAGGCGAAGAAATTAGCAGCCGAAGCAAACGTGCCCACAGAAGGACCTGGCTCGGTCACTTTTGTGGAAGGCAACGTCGTCGAGACCCTCCCTTATCCGGATGAGTCCTTCGATGTTGTATACGCCTCTCAAATGTTTGGTCATTTGCCTCCGCCAGACCTGCCGCTGCGAGCTTTGGCCGAGATCCGTCGCGTGCTAAAGCCCGGCGGCGTACTGGCGACACGAGACGCTGTAGCCACGCACTTTTATCCCCGAAGCTTCAACCTCGATGAGTTGTGGGGAAAGAATTTGTCTCGGAGCATACACAAGGGTGAACCCCCTGAGGACCGCACTTCAACCATGATGCCCGCGCTCATGCAGGAGTCTGGATTCGAAGAGGCCAAGATCAAAGTCGGCTCGGCGTCGCAGGTCTTTTCTGGACAGGAGACTCGCAAGTGGTTGCTCTGGCGTGCCTCAGGCCAGTTAAAGGAGGGAGATCCGTTCCGGCAGAGTTGGCTGGATGCTGGAATTACTGAAGAAACTATCCAGCAGACACTGGAATCTGTGAAGAAGTGGTCTGAGACGGATGGCGCTTGGGGTGCGTCGATGCAGGGTGAGATGCTGGCTTGGAAGTAAGGAGAATAGCGAGTTCCAATGTCCGAGATAATTGATCACCACAATGTTATGAAGGAGAAATTTGAATGATGTGAATTTATCACTATGCAGATGATCCTGATATCTATGGTTTACCAAGACGAGTGGCCGCCATCGACGACCATGTTACTCCCCGTTACGAAGCTGCTGGCGTTGCTCATCAGATACAAGGCCGCACCCTTGAACTCATGCGTCTCTGCCAATCTTCCCATCATTGTCGCCGCCTCCCAATCCTCCCTCAAACCCGGAACCTCCTCCATATTCTTCCGCACCATTGGCGTGATAATATGCCCCGGACTCAGTGCATTGACTCTGATACCACCCGATCCATCCTTTCTCACCGGGCTCCATTCCATCGCCAGGCTCCGCGCCAGCTGGATGACCGCTGCCTTGGACGAGTTATAGACAGGTGACATGAGCCCCTTGGTGGCCTCCAGACCCGAAGCGCTGGCAATGAGGCAGATGCTGCCGTGACGTTTATACTCAAACATTTGGCGAGCAACGGAGCTTGCTGTTAAGAAGACGCCAGAGTAGTTGATGGCCATCATCTTGGCGATGTCCGCTGCGCTGTATTCAAGTGCAGGTGTGATCTTTTGTACACCTGCTGCTGCGATTGCACCGTCAATACCGCCGTTCTCATGTGCGATGGACGCGATGGTTTGGTCCAGGTGATCAGCCTCAGTCACATCCTGCTGGCGATATAGGAGACGGCCGCCCCATTCTGGAACCACCCGTTCCTGCGCTCTTTGCCATCCCTCGTCGGGCTTCTCAGCTCGATCAAGGCAATACACTAATTTCTCATATAAGTTTTGGGATCAATTATGCTCAAGGTTTGCTGTGCTCACCCTTCCCACCTGCTTCGACGAGTCCTTCTGCTAATGCTAAGCCGAGACCCTGTGCACCACCGGTTACGATGAACACCCTCCCGGCTAGCGCAAAGTCCGCAAACTGCTTGCGACCAAAATTCTCCTCACGGTGAGGCTTGCTTAAGGTGTGAGTTGGGTTCTCTTTCGGATCAGGAGCTTTGGGTTTTGCATATTGCGTGGCTGGAGAGTTGTGCAATGCTCTTCCTCTTCGAATGACAGTTTTTGATGAGAGCGTTGCAATCGCCGGTTTAAGAATCTGACCCTGACTTGCAATCCGAGCAATGCTTCTGGTGGTGAAGAAAGCCATCTTGGTGGATTTTTCTAGAATGAAAATAAATAAATTGAATTTCTGAGCTGGGCTCTTGGCCGGTTTAAGAGCTTCATTCGGTTACCTGCGACTTACTAACATAAACCGAGTCTCGTTAAGGTGGTTGCCACGCTTGGTTCAATATAACATTCATTTCACCGCTTTGACAAATCGTGATTGCGAAATCAGTTTCGATTTTTCTGACTTCATCTCGTTTGTTGTTTGTAGAAGCTTTCGGACGTTGCCTCCGGATTTGCGTAAGATGCCAAACGTCACTGACGTAATGTTTCTGTCGTAATATTTGGGCTATCGGGAGATCAGCTCCGGACTGGGTCTGAGTCTGGCACAAAACAGGATTTAGTGTCTTGTCTTATCAAATGAACTTCTGCAAAAAGAAATGACTTATCAAGAAACCTTGGCTTCTGCCTGGAGGGGACAGAATAGAGGCTGGCTCGTGTAGGACCAACAAGTCCGACAGCATCCGCAACCTCCACCTTGAAATAAGGATATTAGACATTGTACCTGAATTGCTTGACACTTCCGGACCCAGAATTTACGGGAAAGAATGGAGAGACTCACCAATCATAAGCGGACAAGAGTAAATGTGCCTCGCTAACAGGTGGCAAACTCTTCTTGGTTTTTTTTTTGGTGGTCTGCTACGGATGGGTCTGTAAGTCGAGCAGGAGAAAATACTCCGTGCCAACTGATCGTTTCCAGATCCTTTCTGATACTACAGTAGGAAAATACAAGGCATCGAGGTTCACCGCTTGATTCAATTATAAGTCCGTGCAAAAGAGTCTCCATATAGTCGAAGCGGGAAGGAAACGAAGTTTTCGCCTCCACAATCCTGTACGAGGCTATGGATTATGAGGTCAACTACCTACTCCTAAGGTCGACCTGTGGACCGTGATAGAGGTTGGAAGAAAAAGGCCTAAATCAAATAAAAAGCATGAAATGCGTAAGGATTTTAGAAAGTGGTCTATAGTAAGTCTATAGCAAACTTAGATAAAATTAAACCCAAATCTACTTATATGAGTCATCTCTCAAACTTGTTGTATGAAGTATGTGTCATTATGCTTGGGGATAACTCAAATCCACCGGATATCTTGCAAAGATTGAAAAATTGAGAGGATGACTATTCGTAGTTTGAGATACTGTTTTCTGCGTACGGGTAAGGAGCCTACGATTGCCTAACGTTCGGCAAACAAGAGCAGCCCGGTTTCCCGACTTTTGCAAACTCAGAAATCCAGAAGAGGAACGACGAGATTCATGAAAGACATCTGTATGAAAAGATGGGAAACTAGTAAGTAAGTCTGATACTTGAAATCAATATTAAACTTCTATCAATTTCTCTATACACATCTAAAAAAAAAACTGTGATTAGTGGATTTAGGAAAGTCTATCACATTTAATCACTGTTTAAAGAAACCATAAGTCTCTCGGGGTTTCATAGGAGGTCGGGTGTGGCGGTAACTACTTATTATGGACCACTCGTAGAGGCTCTAACAACCTGTATGAGGCTTATAAACTCTACGAAATCGGCCCAACCATGTTGTGATTGGTTGAATAGTCAATTACTAGAATTGTCCTTCAGCCCAGAGAAGCTCAACGCGAAATCAGCCACAAGAGGACAGCCGTGGGCAAAGGTATAAGATACCGTCATTTCTCCTCGAAGTCTGGACTTCCTTCTATCTGAACTTGCTCCTTTCACACACACTTCTGCCCACAGACTTGTCTGCTTACTAAAGTTCTTCACACTCACACACCTATTTTCACAAACACATTCACAATGGGTTGCTGTGGTTCCAAGTGCTGTGGCGATGACCACTCGTCCCTCACCGACCCCAATCCTCCTCGACGTCCCAGACATTACCACTCAAGCAGCACTGGACCGTCCATTCATATTTCAAGCGCTACTAGCAGTAGTAGTAGACTGAGCTGTGCGCCTAAGTACCCGGAGCCGAGCACGCACGAAGTCCAGCGGCGGTACCAGTTGCGCTGGACCGATTAACCCACCATGAAAGGCAAAGGATTCTAGACATCAATGGCTAGCTTAGAGGTAGTGACTTGGGAAGAACATCAATCTGACTTCCTCACCCTCAACTATGCGTCGATTGTCTAATAGGGTCTGGAGTTACTCAGGATAAGGAAGGCGTAATGACGGGGATTTTGGATGATGATTCTGGATGAACATGGTTTTGTTGTATAGAGTTTTGGATTTTGATCGGCAAGATACCCTTGATGACTCAGAAGATAGTATGAATTCAGAAGCTCCTGTTTCTTGACAATTGTCCTCGTTTTACTCTCCCTGTGTCCACTGCGAAGACCCACCGTGTGAAGTCTGGTTATCCGCACCGTCATTTTCACTCACGCCAGCGTTGTACCAGTACAAACTTTTCACCATCATAGCTCACCATCGTCGAGATGGAATCCCAGCCAGACGTCCCCAAACTACTGACACTCATTGTAACGACCTCACCAACGCCTTCGTCTCCATCCACAGAGCTTTTAGATACCATTTTTGAGTCCTTTCGCCTTTATTGCCCTGATCTCCTGCACTGCAGAATCATCGTCGTCATTGACGGCTACGATCAAATTTCGTCCAACCCGCGCCTTAAAAAAGGTGTCGTGACTCCGGAGCAAGCGGAAAATTTCTCTTTATACAAAAAGGCTGTCAAAGACCTTTGCATTAGTCAACGTTATGGATGCGACGCGTCAATTGTATTTGAGAAATCACAAGCTATGGCTGAGTATGGTAGTCCAGGCGATGCTCAAAACGCTGTGAGCTACACGATATCGCAGACAACTGACAGCCAAAGGCTGACCTTCATTGAACCGGAAAGACGAATTGGGTTCGGCCTTGCGGTCCGATCGGCGTTGAGGCTTACAGAAACGCCATATGTCTGGATCCAGCAGCACGACTGGGCCCTCGCTGCCAATATTCCTATCTCGCCTTTGCTTCATGTCATGGCGGCTTCCGAGACGAATGTCGAGGCACCGATCAAGTATGTCTGCTTCCCAGCGGTGCGGATGCTCTCGTACGCCATTTCTTCCGACACGTCCAAATTTCCTGTTTTGAAGGACTTGACATCCTCGTTGAAAGGGGATTTCAGCCCACCGGCGGAGCCAGATGTGAAGATTCCTCTAACGCCTCTGTTTTTCTGGCATGACAAGCCGCATGTTGCTTCTGTGGAGCATTACTTGAATCGCGTGTTCCCTTCACGTCTCGCGATGCTGCGAGGAGACTTCATTGAGGACAAGATCGGTCAGAGAGCGAGAGCCCAAATGAAAGACGGTCTGGTAAGTCAAATTCTATCGTGTTTTGTGTGTGATTTTTGCAGATGGAATAGAGAAATCCTTCCCTGAAGAGCTATTTATACATCTAGTGTACAGGTCTTTGGTCACGTAACTAATAAAGAGCCAGTGGTCTAAATGGGCGACTTGGCTTTACTATCCCGAGCAGGGAAAACAACTGTGTCTCAGACATCTCCAAGGCAGGACCTGGGAGGGAACCCAGAAGGAAGTTGAGAAAGCCATGATGTGGCGGCAGCTGCACGAGAAGGGCGAGATGCCATGTCGAGCGAAGAATCTTATTGCTCGAGAGTCCAGCGAGCCAACGAACCCCCTCAAAGACGACGAAGTTTAAAGTTGAATAAACTCGTTGACGAGAGCCACACCATCGGTACATCACCTTGAGCATCGTTTTCCGCTCACCAGATGGCCGGACCGCTGTTAGAGGGTTCGGTGCTGAGGAGCCAGCTTACAGTATCCATTTCGTCGTCGAAGTTAAATTGAGCATCGGACATCTGCGAAAACACATTGGTGAGAATGGGCACAAGCTTCATTCGGAACAAATTGGCTTACCATAAAGTCCAGATCTCCCATGATGTCTGCTGGCTCGTTCAGCGACATCTGACCAAGCCCATCGGCTGCATCACCACCTTGCTGGCTTTCCATGGCCTTCCGCTCAAGGATCTCCAAGCATGTAGCTTGGCTCTCTTCAACGGCCTTGATGAAAACAGCTAGCATTTCCTTGTCGTTCAGACCGCGCTTCAGCCCATCAATCTCAGCCAGCATGAGACACTTCAGCAGATAACCCTTGATGTTCGTGTCTCCCGTTTCCAACGCCCGCAGACTCCAATTTTTTGAGTCCTCTACCGCCTGAATCAAGTCTTGTCGCAGCGCAAGGGGACTCAGACCTTCATCTTCCTGAACCTGAGTGCGCAGCTCGGCCGCGATGAGGCAGCTGGCCTGCATGCCAGTGGTGTGGAAGAAGCCGTGGCCGCCGGCGCCAATCGCCGCGCGCGCGAAGTCAACCTGGGGATCGCTGCCTCGCCCAGAGGAATTTTTGAAAGAGGAGGGGGATATAGTAGACCATATTTTGAGGGAAAGCTCGAGAACAACCTTTCGAGTGAAGGCGTAAGCTGTCTCGCTTAGGGAAAGCCCGAAATACGGGACGTGGATTGAAGAATGGAACCTCCTCATGATCAGATCCACGAACAACATGGCAAACTCGGGGGGTTTGTCTCCAGAAGGTGAATGGCATGCTTGCAGTTGCCGACAGAGAAGTCTGTATGCGGTCCTGAACTCGCCATCCAGACGCAGTGTATCATCGTATGTACTAGGGTAGTTGATATTATTCAAATACCTCGCAATTTCCAAACGAAGAGGAAAAGAAACTCGGAGAGCCTTCGCGACGGAGACGTCTGTGAGTTGATCCTCGGGCTTTGGCAGCGCATCATCTATCAGAAGCTGCTCATCGTCGTAATTTTGCGGTGGCTCTGTGTCAAAGTCCTCGAGACTCATGTGTGGAGGTGTGCCCGCAGTCATGGCAGCTTGCAAACTCAACTCCAGGATTGTATTCCACAATCGCCGCCGCATCTCCGTCACAAAGATGTTCTTCTTCGGGAGGTGCTTCGGGTCTCTGTGAAAGCCCATCTGAATCGCGTTCCGGTATATAGTCCCAAACGTAAGCCAGACTAGGCCTCCCGCAACTCCAACCATCTCCCGAGCCACCAGGAGGAGAAGCTCTGCCTGCAAGTAACGAACGCTGAGCATAATCTTAAATTCGGGTCTAGAAAGCCACGTCTGGGCCTCATATACCCAACGGATTGCTGAATCTCTTAAAGAGAATGGCTCATCGTAAAAGGCAGCGCCGATGGCCATAACGAGTTTGAGTGTGACCATGAAGGTTGTGTCGGGTGTCGTATCCGAAGTCCAGATCTTTTCATAGTCTTTTCTGAAAGTCGGGACGTGCAATATCCTGTATATAAGTTCTGTTGTCTGAAAATAACGTTCGACAAGTTGATCCGCAAGGTGTCGAGCAGGCAAATCAAGGGTGGGAGGACAGGGCCATTCGGGCTCACGCCGTGATTTGATCAGCTTCCCAAGAGTCTTGCATCTTTGCATCGTGCGAAAGGCTGCAGTATTGTTTTCGCGTGCGTAAGGCTGCAAGTTTTCGAATATGTCGAACTGGATGTGGGTTATGGTTAACGGGCGTAGAGGGGAAGGGGGTATAATTCGTACAAGACTGACCAGAGCAACTCCGTTGATCCAATGACTACGTCCGAACATGCGTCCCTTGTGTAAGAGACAGCGTGCACAGACTTCTGTCTTTCCAAAGAGTTGGCTGTCATGCTTGAGGGGCAATACGAGCGTCGGCTTGGAAGGGATCCCAAAATTTGTAGTTGAGAGTGGAGGGTAGGTCGAGCCTGGGTTAGCTTTAGACAACAGATCCTCAAGATGTTTAATCTTTTCCTTCATCAACTCCAGCTCAGCTATCGAGGATGGCTGGCTGGCAGGACTGGAAGAGGATGTCGACGGCAGGGTCCGTGCCGTCGAAGGATAGCTGTTGTTGACGCTGACCACTGCTGAGTCGGTGGCAGAACTCGGGCAGACAGATGTAGCCAATGCTATGCTCCGAATATCATGAGGCTCATCAGATGGTCTAATATCAAGGACTCGGCCATGGGTTTGATTATGGAGGGGAGAAGGCTGATGGTTTTCATAAACACAAGGCAGGTTCTTGGAGCGAACACAGTTGCTACAGGGTGACTCTCGATTGCACCGAATCTTGCGCTTCCTGCAAAGGGTGCAGGACCTGAACGGCCGTCAGTATCAAGACCAGTAAGTCCGATTCTTGGGAATGGAGAGACGAACACTGCTGGACGTCGGCGTCGACGCTCCGGCGTTGGAATTGCTGGATCCGCCATGGCGGCTCAAAGGTAGGGCTGGTTGGGTCAGGGATGTGGATTGTGTCGGGCCAAGATCCGAGTATATGCAGGTGCAGAGGTCAATGAGGGGATTATGTCCGATTGCCGTCGGATCTGATAACTTTGTCGGAGAGAAGGTTGGATGAGAAAGAAACGAGAGAGGGCGGCGAGGGAAGATCCCAAGTCTTAGTCGGAGACGGGCTTATGGGGCGGGATTTTGCCGAATCCGCAATTTGCCGACAGCATGCGACTGTTGATTGGCTGAATTCCCCGTCTCCGACGCTTCGGACACACAGCAAGCATCTCTAGGCATCTCGTCTCCGAGAACAAGTGGGCTAGGATTCTGCAGGCTTTTCATTTCATCTATTATTTAAATTTAAAGATGACTCCTGGTCTCTGACGATGGATTCTATGTCACTGCTATCGACTGCAATTAAGAGGCTTCGAACTCAACGTCGATCGCGGCCCATCCCAAGAAGCACACTTACACGCCATCCATTAAACGCGAACTATCATAACAATGGCCACTACAATGGAACGCCTTTCCCTAGGAGAAGAAACCCCACAATCCAGCGGAACTCTCGAAGTCGCAGACCACAACATAGAGAAAGTAGAGACGATCCCCGATTTCGGACCAGCTCCTGATGGTGGTGCTCGCGCATGGCTTGTTGCAGCGGGAGCCAGCGCAGCCATCTTCTCAGCCATGGGCTTCTCCAATGCCTTCGGCGCTTTTCAGGAATACTATATGACACACCAACTGCAGCACAAGTCACCGGACGATATAGCTTGGATTGGTTCGCTGTCCGGATTTCTTGCCTTGTCGACTGGTCTTGTTGGAGGACCTCTCTTTGACCGATTTGGAGCCTGGGTACGTCTGCAAGCCTCTGTTTGACCAGAAGATTCAACTAACATAGAGGTTCAGATTATCCGGCCAGCTGCAATTATTTATGTCTTTACCATCATGATGATCAGCCTGTGCAAAGAATACTGGCAGTTCATGCTAACGCAGGGACTCTTGGCCGGACTTTGCATGGGCTTCATGACGACGCCAGTCATGGCAGCCGTATCACAGTTCTTCGACAAGAAACGAGCTGCCGCTCTTGGAGTGGCTGTGGCTGGGTCATCAATTGGCGGCATCGTGTTCCCCATCATTCTCTCCAAGATGCTTAACAGCACCTCGCTTGGATTCGGCTGGTCGGTCAGAATCGCCGGCTTCATCATGCTTGCCCCTTTAACCTTCGCATGCTTGGCCATCCGAACGCGTCTTCCGTCGCGACAGTCGCAATTCTTCATCCCTGAGGCTTTCAAGAACGACTTATATGTGCTCTTGATTCTTGCACTGTTCTTCCTCTTCCTTGGCATGTTCACCCCGCTCTTTTATATGCCGTCTTATGCCGTTTCCCGTGGCATGAATCCTACTCTCGCCTCATATCTTCTTTCAACCCTCAATGGTGCCTCTACCTTCGGAAGAATCATTCCCGGCATTATGGCTGATAAATGGGGCCGTCTCAACATCATGGTTCTCGCTGGTTTCTCAAACGGGATCGTGCTTCTATGCATGAACCAGCCAAAATCTACTGCCGGATTGGTCATCTACTCCATCGTATTTGGACTTACCTCGGGTATGATCATCTCTGGAGGTGGCGCAGCAATCGGCCTCTGTGTCAAGGATCAGAGGAACATGGGAACCTATATGGGTATGGGAATGGCGGTTGCATCATTGGCGGCTTTGATTGGGCCCCCTTCGAACGGCGCTTTGGTTACCGAGCACCACTCATACGAGGAAACTTCAATCCTGAGCGGCGTAATGTGTCTAGTCGGCGGTGTGGTCGTGGTTCTCTGCAAGTGGCGAACTCCTGAGGGAATCTTCGGAAGAGTATAGATCCTTCTTGCCTTGGTTAAGCTATTTCTTTTGTTTGTAGAAGTATGATCTTAGACATCCCCATTCTGATCTAGAGAAGCACTTAATTTAAAAATCTTTAATCTTCAATCTTCAAGATGACGAGCTGGAGGATGAACTGTCGCTATAATCATAAAAACCTCTTCCTGACTTAACCCCCAAATGTCCATTCTCAAGATACCGGTCCAAGTATGCACGGGGCTCAGCAGGAACATCTTGGCGCATATCAGCGTAATGCTGCTCGATATCCCGTACGACATCCAGTCCAACAACGTCCATTAGTTCGAATGGACCCTTGGGGGTTTTGAGGATACCCCGAAAAATGGCATCGATTTCTTCTGGTGTTGCTGCGCCCTCTGCGGCTGCAAGAAGGGCTTCTCGCTTAATCGCTGCCCATATCCTTCACCCAGCATGTTAATTTCGAAAAGACGAAGAGAGGAGTAATCTGAATACCTATTATAGATGTAACCCATAGAAGTAGTTGTCTTCACGTGAAAGGGCGAAAACCCGTGAGCCCTGCTTTGCTCCATCATGATAGGAATGTGAGCTGGATTGGTCGTCTTGTGACCCATGATCTCAATCTCTAGCACAACACGTTAGCCAGGGGACTTCTTTCGAATACATCTTCTAGGAGAATATTAGAGGCGTACCAGTTGTTTCTGGAGGCCAATCTGATGAGAGGTCAGCAAGTAACCAATAGTCAGGCAACAAAAACCTACATGTGTGTGCACTGAGAAACCGCCGCTCGTTCTGGAGCTTCAGGCCGCTCAGTATCTCAGAGCATAGGTAGCTGCTCGAATTGGACGCCAGAATAACATCATCAGGAGCCAAAGCATCTAGCTGCACTAGAACTTTTTGTTTCAAGGATAATTGCTCCGGAACACACTGAAAGAAGTACATTTAGCGATGAAGAACCACGATTTGATGAACTGAGCAAGGAGGGCTTACTTCAAGGACTAGCCAAGAGTCTTCAATTGCTATTTTGAGATCTTCAGGAAGATGAGTGATGATGTCTCCCCATTGTGAGCCGTTGGGTTTTCTTGAGGACCGGTAGTTCTCTACGGCCTCGATACTGGCCCCAAGTTGGATAGATTGAGCGTCGACAAGATGGACATTACGGCCACAGCTTGACCACTATTGTTTGTGATTGTCAGCGATCCTTAATGCCCCAGGTTTACAACAATTTACGGACTGGGTATCCGACGTACCATATGAGCCAAACGTCTGCCTTGGGTCCCCGCGCCCAATATTGTCACAGAGGGTCTCGAACTCAACGGAACAGCCATGGTGATTTAGAATGATTCGGTGTGAGTGGTCCCGAGTCGACGAAGCATTAGGCCAGGCCCCAGGATCGAGACTTTAACCATTCATGGGATCCGAGAGGTACCGGGTTTATCGAGGTACGCAGTCGGTAATGTTGATCTGAGCGTATCGTAGTTTCGAGTCTCCCGTCTCATGTCGGATCCGATGATCTGAGATCGACCCCACAGTCGGTACGAGAGCCAAAATCTAGATTGTTTGATTCCCTGGCAAAGATATGAGATTCTTCGGATCCGATGGTCGTGCTTCCTCACTTCCCAAGCGTGTTTTGGTGCGTGGAACTCACGCTGATCTTGGGTGATCTGTGCGAGAGCGTCGGATCCGAGATCTCAGCGCAGATCGACACTTTTGCCATGATTTACCGATCGCGATATGATGGGAGAAGTTTCTAAGAATATTCGGGATTGGGTATTCATGGTAATTAAAACTTGACCAGATGTGAATCCGTGATGGGGAGCCAAGAGATGACCTATTCTACTTCACACTTCCATTCCTGACACAGATTGGCAGATCGCAACAAGTCACCAATACTCTGCAATGAGTTTATATCCTCCACTGCGATCCATACCACTCTCCAAACTGCGCCTGTAACACGACATATGGATCTTGATACTGCGGAAGCTCCTCGCCGCCCTGCACTGGTGATGAAAACTTGCCCCTCGCTGCCTCCACAGATTTAGAGCACTGGGGAAGGTGCCTCAATGTGTTTTCTAGAGTGACAATGAGACTTTGATAAGATTCCTTGCTTATTTTCGCGGAAGCAAAGTCCTGATCAAAGGCTTTGCGGATGAGGGCAACCCCGGCGACGATGTGGTGGGGATAAGGATCGATTGCAACGATGGGCACGGTGATGGTGTTTTCCGTGCCACCGAGTGAAGGCGAACTTGGATGATTTGAAGCTGAAGCTGGTTGTGGGTTGAGTGTGTAGGTATTGTGTAAGCCGAAGGCGAGGGTGTTCATCACTGTTGTCTCGACATCGGCTTTCTCTTCGGCGAAGTCTGTGAGAAGATCGAAGCGGTTTGTCACCTCGATTGTATCGACAAACATAAGGATGCTCAAGTGGTAGTGCAACATCAACGAATCTGAAGCCGTGTCAGAGATTGGCATTCTTCATGCGCATAGGATTGACTTACACCAGCGAAGCCTTGTCTTCTGACCCAAGAATTGCATCCTTCTCTGGCACGTATCCAGATGAGGCCGATATATGGCATTGAATTGTTTGATAGACTCAACAACTGCCCTGTATGTTCTTTGTACCTCGGGTTCATTGTGACCGTCTCTCAGGGCCTCCTTGAAGATAGCCGTTAGTTTCCATCCAAGCAGCTTCCAGGAGGCCCCTGCGGCAATAATCTGGTTTGCACGTTCATCATTCATATCGAAACTGCTCGAACCCCATTGTTTGGCAGTCTCGTCAAACATCTTGGACGTCGTTCGTACCAGGCGCCATGGGAGCTCGGCCTCGAAGCCACAGAGCCCGGAGGAGAGCAGAGAACGACAGTTGAGTGTCATCGATGCAGATGTATCAAACGTTATTGCTGCCCAGTACGCGACGCTCTCAGCGTTAATGAAACTCGAGGTGCCTATGGTTTCCGGGGTCGTGCAAATGGCTTGTACCTTCATGGAGGACGAGGGCGAAACTTTCGAGCCGCTGAATTGTAGATTTCTTTGTCGTGCTCTTAGTGTTTGGATCTGCTGAAGAGCGGCGTGGACACAGCATTGACCCGTGATACCGTCAGCCTCTTCCTCCTCAGATATGCCTGATGGAATAGGTGTCAGAGCGAACAGGAAGAGAGAAAGCATGGACCGGTAGGATGGGCGATTGATGACTTTGAGCATGTCTCTTCTTGTACGCCGCCATAGCGCACGAATTACGTTGAGGTGGCTAATCTCTGGAGGTAACATTTTTGTAGTTAGGGGGAGCCACCGAGCCGAAAAGGAAGCAATTGTGTTCTCAAGGGACTTCTGGATGTGACGGTCGGTTTCGCTTTCTCTTTGGTCTACGCTGTTGAGGAGTCCATCGTTGGAAGACTCGGCCATCCAGCGATCAAGCTGACAGCAGAGCTCAGAGATGCTGACATGCTTGTCCGCTAAACTATCTTGACCAAATCTGTGATTGTTCTGGTAAGTACAGGGGAAAATTCCAAGGAAGCTGGCTGGGCATACGTACACAAAAGGGTTGCTGTATCTGCCCATCCATGACCCAAAGACAGCCTCAAAGCCGTCCTTGTAAAGTGATTGAACCCATAGAGAGTCCAGCTCGCTAAGAAGCTCAGAATTTGAGAACGTAATTCCTGTGTACGAGGGTGATATTGTGTCGTATAAGCTCCTCTCTGGGGCTGGAGAAGGAATGGCAGTACCAAGGCTCTCCTGCACAATCATCGAAGACACGCTCCAATCTCCTCGCGGGAGGGCTGAGTCTCTCGAGTGATGTTCCAGGGAGGCTCTCGCATGTCTACCGACCCGAGACGATGGGACCTCACTTGGAGTGCTCGAAGGTTGTCTCCTCCGGCCCTTGCGTTTTGCGGGGGAAGAAGTTGCCTTTGCATCCTGCATCCACTATTCAGGGGAGACCCGAAAGAAGTCAGCAAAGTCCCAATAATAAAGCGTGGATACGATCTCCCGGGCGGCGGAGTTACCTTGAAGGTACAGGGCCGGTGCCTGTTCTGACAACGGCTGCATGAGGCTGCGGCATCTTGCTTTCGGCGGCTGGCGGCGTCACAGGCCACGCGAGATCTGCGACAGTCGTCACAGCTGGAGAACTGAGTGCGACGGTTGACGAGATCTCCTCGACTTGGCATGTTGGAGGATCTCGGTTCCGAAACACAGACAGCGGTGGAGTTGGAACAGAAGAAGCAGACAAGGAACCGTTGAGATCCGAGAAAGCCGATGATTTGGACCCTCGAGATCACGAATCCTACTCTGCCGTCCACGAATGAACCAGGAATGACGGAGGAGTCTCGAGAGCTCCCCACGATGTCGGATCCGAAACCCCTTGAATATGTTTCTCAGCAAGGAACCGAGGCGAGCCCCCACCAACTTCACAAGGGG
Source organism: Xenoacremonium recifei (assembly GCA_012184525.1). Lineage (NCBI taxonomy): Eukaryota > Fungi > Ascomycota > Sordariomycetes > Hypocreales > Nectriaceae > Xenoacremonium > Xenoacremonium recifei. The sequence goes on from WOFQ01000067.1 coordinate 54,564, forward strand.
GAGTGCGGGGTAAGGCAGATCTCCGGTCCTCCGACGGAGCCTGGGGTAGATTGTTGAGATGCCGAGAGAAGAGCAAGATGGAGAGGACAATCTGGGGTATTTCTGGAGTTGCGGAGTTTCCGCTTGGGCTTTGGCATCAAGTCCGAGGCTTCGGGGCTTTTATTTGACTGCATCATCATTTCAGGGCGCTTGACAGCTCTTCAGAGCGTTGGTTAGCCATGCTGATTAGACCCCAGAACTGCCTACAACCCGAGAGAACTCGAAGCAAAGGCCACAACTCGATATTCCTCTCGACCGAGTTCTGTCATCTCCTTCGTGCTTTTACCATGATTCATGAGATCGTAAAATATCGAATCGCGCGCTCTCTTGGGTGGTCAGTTACGCATTGCCTAGACTCAAACTTCCCACTGCAAGGGCAGCCAAGAATTCTCGGATCCGAAAACATTCTTGGGCGCCCGTTCCTGTGCGGCCAACATCACTCCGCACGTGGGCCCTTGAATCAGTTCATGTTTGCCACATGAGTCGCGCGTGCAGATGGGACGTGACGCAATTGCATCCTATTCTTGTTTGATGTCGTCAATCACAGCGAGTGACGGATGTATCTCAAGTCGTAGACGTCCTTTCTTGAAAGAGAATGGAGAGTTTGGCTGACTTGAAGCTATGTCTTTGGCGTACCGCTGCTTCATTGCAGCTTCTTAGTGAAAACGAGGACAAGAAGAGCAGGACTCGAAGCGCCCCGGACAATGAGATCCGGGCTTCATGATCCAAATGACCTGAGTCTGGGGTAAGACCCCATTGTGACATCGTCCACTGTCTCCAAGGCCCCAGCAGCTCTTCGGATCCGATAGCAGCCCATTTGACCTTCCAATAACTCTCTAGATCTCCAATCCAAGCCAACCCTGATTGCTTATTGGCAATAACCTTGTCTCTTGGCCATTCCCCAAGAGTGCGGGGAGAGTTCCGCTAACCCGCACCCCCAGATAGCAGACTGTTAACGATATGCCGAAGATGAATACCAACCTCCAGATATCCAGCGGGACCCCCCGCACCCACCTGCTCTCTGCATCCAGCCTCTTACGATCATGGTCTTAGCTTGTTGAGGCCGACGTGATCATCGGTGGAGAGGCGACTACGGTCCGAAGTCCGGGGTAGGACCGTAGGAGACGAATACATAAGATGAGAGCTCATCCTCCACCTGTCACAACAATTCTGGTAGATCAACGCCAGCAGCTCAGTCCGGGCAATTTGCAGCCTCTAAGGCATCGTCAATCTTTCCGCCTTATCTCGGAGCTTAGAGTTCCCGCCACAGCCTGGCCCTTAATATAAGATTTCACCTAACACCCGTCATCTATTTTTTTCTTTTCTTTTGCATCTACTGCTATTTGCACCATGTCATCCTATACTCCCCCCAATGAGAAGGCCACCGTGGTTGAGTCCGAGATGGGGAACCACTCAGGGCGTGTTGGTGAGATTGCGCGCATTGACGCGAAGGCCACAGCTCCCGGCACGACTTTGGCGTCCTTTGCGCATCTTGATGAGAAGAAGATTCTCCGAAAGGTAAGTCTCAGAGCGCGTTCTCGGATATGCACTCAGAATCATCCTGACTTTGATGCAGATGGATATTCGACTGATCCCCATGCTGGCTCTCCTCTATTTACTATCCTTCCTCGACCGTGAGCGCCGCCCGACTCTTACTTGATGACAATAATCCAATGCTGATTTCTTATCAGGAGGAAATATTGGCAACGCAAAAATCGAGGGTCTGACGGAAGACCTGAATATCCTCCCAGATCAGTACAACTGGTGCCTGACTGTATTTTTCTTCACATATGCCACTTTCGAGGTCCCGTCAAACCTGCTCCTCAAGAAGCTTCGGCCTAGTATCTGGTTGCCCGCAATTATGGTGGCTTGGGGGACTGTTATGACCCTTATGGGAGTTGTGCAGAACTATCACGGCCTTCTGATTGCTAGAATCTTTTTGGGAGTGACCGAGGCTGGTCTCTTCCCTGGAGTTGCCGTAAGTCCTGCATGCCCCGGGCTCTCCGGCACTAGCCCTTGAAAACTGACCTTCATCATAGTACTATTTGACCATGTGGTATTGCCGCCACGAGATCCAGTTTCGCCAGGCACTCTTCTTTTCCGCTGCTTCCATCGCGGGAGCGTTTAGTGGTCTGCTTGCTTACGCCATTGCTAAGATGGACGGAGTCGGCGGCTACGCGGGTTGGCGTTGGATCTTTATTCTCGAAGGCATTGCCACTGTTCTTGTCGCAATCTCCGCTTTCTTCTGTCTCTATGACTTCCCCGAGACGGCGACGTTTCTCACCGAAGAGGAACGTGCCTTTGTCATCTTTCGACTTAAGTATCAGGGCCAAGTTGATTCCACTGGGTCTTCGCACCCCCAAGTAGCAGAAGCCGATGACTTCAAGTGGGAATATGTCTGGAGTGCCTTCAAGGACTGGCAGATCTGGGTAACTATATTTGTGTATTGGGGTGTAAGTATAGGGCCATCGTATTTTAAAAGAGGATTCATTAACAGGAATTGCAGATTGTTTGCCCTCTCTATGGCATCAGCCTTTTCCTCCCGACTATCATCAAAGCCCTGGGATACTCTTCCAGTAAAGCTCAACTCATGACAGTCCCCATCTACATCACTGCAGCTATCCTGGCCGTCATCATGGCCTACTTATCTGACCGTGTCGGAAAACGAAGTCCATTCATTATCACCTTCCTCTGCACAATGATCGTGGGATTTTCCATGTGCATATCAAGCTCCAACCCCAAGGTTGTCTACGGAGGTGTTTATATCGCAGCCTGCTCTATCTATCCCGCGTTCCCAGGTATCATCTCTTGGCTTGCAAACAACTTAGGCGGTAGTTACAAGCGAAGTGTTGGTATGGCTATCCAGATTGGCGTTGGAAACCTCGGTGGCGTAAGTTCCAATCGACTTCAATTTCTATATCTTCTCTGCTGACTGTCTTACGCAGGCCATGGCGTCCAACTTTTATAGAGCCAAGGACTCGCCCCGATACAAGCTTGGCCACGGCCTGGAATTAGGTTTCATTGTAGTGGGAATATTTGCGGCTTTGACATTGGTCGTCTCGTACTCTATGATCAATAAGAAGCGCGATCGCCAAATCTCAAACGGGGAAGCCAGTAGGTATACACCCGAAGAATTATCTGCAAAGGGAGACAAGGCCTTGACCTGGCGGTATATGTATTAGCTTTCAGAGGCCGCGCTGTGCTACAAGAGAAACTAGATAGTTCGAATGAGCGAGTGAATAAAACTTGGCAAAACACTCCAAGATACAATGCGTTTTCTCAGTGCATTAGCACCCGGGTTAAAACTCGTGGCGACCTGGAAGCCTTCTGAGAACAGAACATTCATCCAAGGCACAAAAGGTGCCCGCACCTCTCGCATGACATCTTGAACAGGGCAGCTCTCTGTAGTGATCCTGGAGTGGAAGCGGCATCGCTATTTATGTAAGTATTTTAAACTATATCTGAAAATACTAGAAGAAGTAATTTGCTTGTTATACCTATTGATTCAAGTTTTTTAATAGCTAAGAAATTATCTCAAGGTCTTAATCTCTTATAGTTGCATGGGGAAAAAGAGGCATGGTGAGATTGAGGTGGATGGAGGTCGATTTATTTATACCAGCCAGAATGATGTCGCTCCATGACGGCGAATTATACAGCGGCGAAACTCCACAACGGCAAAATCCCACAACGGTAAATCTCCATCACGGCGAAATTCGTTTTGGGGCAAGGCTGCCTTGGCTTTTTTAAGGCTCGGCAGTTATTCTTCGCCTCGTCCTTTTTCTGGCCACGATCTAGGAACCCTCTCCCCTTCCCTCTAAAATAGAACTTCTGAAAATTTCTCAACTTTCGGATCTCGGAGTGCGGTAGATGATCACTGACAGAAAGGCTGGTATTGAACGGTTTTTGCGGCAATGTGGCCCTGTTGATTGACTAGCGGGAACACAGGCTATAAAGGCTATACTGAATGAAAATGCTGCATCAGACATGTTCTCGGCAGTGATGTTCCGTCAGCGGATAGTGGCGCTCTTAGGAGTTGTTTGACACTCATATTCTCTGTTTGACTTCGGATGTCAACGCCGGCGGCACCCAATGAGCACTACGACAATAGGATCTGTTGAGTACGACTGAGCCGATTTTTCCGTCTGGAAATTTGTGGCGTTCGGAGACTTTAGCTAGACACGTTCCTAGAAACAACACAGTGTTGACTCTATGAGACAAGACACGTTGACCTTTCGAGTCCCTTAACTTAGAACGCGTGTTTAGAGTGGACAGGTTTTAAAACCCCTATTCCTACCTAAAGGTGCAATTATATTTAGATTAGTATTTGTGAACTGCTTGCGAAAAGAGACAAGAGTTAACTATAGTGACCAATCGTTAGACGTTCTCTGAAACACCAGCCGCCAGGGTTGATCAACTAATGCATGTCTTAGAGGCGAGAGACACCACGGCAACCCGTTTCCGGTTTGCGTCATATATCGCATGGGAAAAGTGTGTTTGTCTCGTATTGCGTGTCTTGAGCTATCAATTGAATTTGTTCGTTCGTGAGTTCAAACTTTGCGGCGACCAACAACCCAATCGCGCGACACCAACAGTGACTCGAGATAGCGGGCGGGGACAAGTCGCGACCTTTCTGGGCTGAAAATCAATCAAGGCAGCTGAGAAGGCGTCTGGATTTTTACTTATCACCGATTACATTCCCGCACAAACTCAAAAGGCATGACCATGCGACCTGGGTCGAGTCAGCCTACCAGAGTGACTCTGGCAACGATCAGCTCAGGAGCGGATTCGCCGCCTCTTTTCCAACGTCATGCATCCAGTGAGCCAACGAGCACAACGGCTCTGCCGTTAAAAGTCACGGAGTCACTACCATGTCGGGCGAGGCCGGCCCACGTTATGCTCCCACCTGGCCGGAGGATCGTCGCCGGGCTAGCCCACGGGAGCATGTCGGTGATTTAGAGTTGGAGCAAGACGGGACACATCGGAAGCCCTGCCATCCCGGGATGTCCTAGACACGGGGTAATGTCTGGGGACGGCCTGGGGACTCCGCACCTATGCTGGGATCGTTGTCTCCCCTCACTCTATGCAGTCAAGCTGTGAACATGTCATCTGACAGGACAAGAGGGGTTGGTATTTGGCACTTCTGAGAGGTTCTTTGGTAGGAGAAGCTAGGGGCGGAGAAATATAGATCGACGTCCGCCTGACTATGGCAGCAATGAACCAAGAGCAGTTGAGATCGACCATGAGGGGATGCGGTGAGAAGACGCTTTGTGGTTATAAAAGCGAGCAGGCCGCGCACAAAACAATACGCTAAGAGGCAGTCGTGAATGCGTTTCGTGGTTTCTTTTTGCGCTGTCTGTCATTGGACTTTCCCCATTGTCATTGGACTTTCCCCATATACGCCCAATCCACGCTGTGGCGTCAACATTACTCGACCCCTCGGAACATCCCAACTGGCAATGAGGTGTCTAAGTTATGCCGCTGCCACCGCGGCCCTGCTTCTATCTCCGGTGCTTTGCGTCGATTCTTTAGTAGACTTGGGTTACAGCAAATATCAAGGCAAGGCGCTGAACAATGGTATCACTCAATGGCTGTCCGTACGATACGCGGCACCGCCAGTGGGTCAACTGAGGTTCAGCCCGCCACAAGATCCAGACCAGACGGACGAAGTTCAAGATGCTAGTGACGTAAGTCTGAATAGTACGCGAAGAAAATTCAAGATGCTAAATATCGCGGGCAGTGGGGTCTCATCTGTCCCAAGACGGGTGCGGAATCAAGTTACATAGGAGACACCGAGTCAGAAGACTGCCTCTTTATCAATGTCTTTGCGCCCTCCGATGCCGACGAAGGGGATAACCTGCCCGTGTTTTTTTACGTACAAGGCGGTGGCTTCAACGAGAATTCCAATGCTTTCATCAATGGGTCAAGCCTCATTACTGCCAGTGGCATGAACATGATCTTGGTGACGCTCAACTACCGCGTTGGCCCGTATGGATTCATGGTGGACGGAGACAAACTGACGCCCAACATCGGCATCCTCGACCAACGAAAAGGTCTTGAATGGACACAAAAGTACATCTCGAAATTCGGAGGAGACCCAGGGCATGTTACGCTCGGCGGCGATTCTGCTGGAGCCGCCAGTGTGAGCCTCCACCTCAGCGCCTACGGAGGGACTGCTTCCGGGCTCTTCCACGCAGCCGCCGCAGAGTCAGTGTCCTTCGCCACGACACTCACTGTAGCAGAGGCCGTATATCAGTACGAAAACTTTGCCGTCCGTCTTGGATGTGCCGGGTCAGATCCAATTGCGTGTCTTCGGAGTAAAACGACGGTCGAGCTGCAAGACGCAAACTACAACATCCCATTTCCAGGGGCCCCTGCAGCGCCCCTTTATATGTGGGATCCCGTGATCGACGGAAGCCTGATCCCAGATTATACATATAATCTCTTTCAAGAGGGCAAGTTCATCAAGGTTCCGGCCATCTTTGGAGACGACACCAACGGCGGAACGGTGTTTACTCCTTCAAACACCTCGACTCTAGCAGAGAGCAATGTCTTTCTCAAGACTCAATTTCCATGGCTGACTCTAGATCAAATCGGCACACTGAATGATCTTTATCCAAACCCAAACGATACCTGTCCAAATGCCGGATGCTACTGGCGACAGGTTAGCAACGTCTACGGCCAAATGCGTTACATGTGCCCGGGCCTCTACATAACTTCCTCCTTTACTCGCTACGGCATGCCGAACTCCTGGAGTTATCTCTATAATGTTGAAGACCCTACGCTGATGGCTGAAGGCTATGGAGTACCGCACACCGTTGAGGTCAATGCCATCTTTGGGCCGGAGAATGCCGGAGGCACACCCCCTGCAAGCTACCTAGAGGGGCAGGAGAATGCGGCCGTGATACCAGTCATTCAGGGCTACTGGTCCAGTTTCATCCGGTCCTATGATCCGAATAAGTATCGACATCCCGGGTCGGCCAAGTGGGAGACGTGGACCGACAATAGGAAGCAGCGATTAGTTTTTGAGACTGGTGGCAAGACGGTTATGCAAAAGATAACCAGAGACTTGCAGAAGAAATGTTCATATTTTGCTTCGATAGGTGCCAGCGTGCGCCAATGAACGAACGTATCATAGAGCGTTGTTTGGGGGTTGTCGGTTATTCATTTGCTTCACAATAGCCTCCTAGTACATTCTTCAACTGGCTGGAAAATAAATCCTGTACATAGTAATGCTGAATCCATATTCTAATTACCGAGATTTCTCATAATCCATAGTGAAATGTGTCCCATTAAGTTTGCGGCGCTATGCCATATTGGCTTTCGGATTCCGTTTGCCAGAGCAATTAACTGAATCTGGACATTTTCCGACCCTACCCCGCGATCAAGACGCGGAGCCATCAATTGGGAGCATGTCCTCGGAAATCCGGGGTAATGCGGGGGAAGAGCCCGTTTCACGGCTGCTGGGAGGTTGTTTAAGAGTGGCTTTGAGAGCAGCTTCAGTCTCGACTGTAGACAAGTCGAATATCGACGTTACCCCGGAAAGTTTCAAACTCATAACCTTCTAGGTTTATTATAATAAGCCGCCCAATACATTCAGCAATGCCGACTAACCAAGATGAGCCGGTCTCTGTCTCTGATGCTGTGAAAATGGGTGCATCCGAGGAACAAGTCGAGTTCTCAGAGAACATCACCCGTGACTGGTCGATGAAGGAGGAAAAGAGGGCTAAGTTGAAGTAATAGTAGATGCTTACTTTGGTCGATGGTTGGACTGACCAAATGGACAGACTTGATCTGATTCTCATGCCTCTCCTAGTGCTTGGTTTCCTTGCACTCCAGATGGACAGAGGAAACATCTCCAACGCACTCACATCGACCCTTGTTAAGGATGTCGGCTTAAAGTCTGACGAGGTCAACGACGGTAATCAACTTCAACTCGCCGCCATTGTCGTATTCGAGATCCCCTTCAATATGGTCCTCGCCAAGTTTGGCCCGCAGTACTGGCTTACTGGTGAAGCATTTGCTTGGGGCTTAGTTGCCCTCTTTCAAGCCTTCATCACTAATAAATCCTCCTTCTATGCGACTCGATTTCTACTTGGCATGTTTGAAGCCGGATATCTGCCTGGGTCAATGCTACTTTTATCTACTTTCTATACTCGAGACGAAATCGCCCTTCGAACTACAATCTTTTATATCGGGAACTACTTGTCGCAGGGAATAGGATCATTGGTTGCTGCAGGAGTCTTTGAATTATCGGGCAAAGATGGACTTGGTGGGTGGCAGGTGAGACTCCGTATCCGCATTATCGTCGGATGCGACCAGGACTAATTCGAAACCCAGTGGCTCTTCATTATCGATGGCCTTTTCACTGTCCTGGCAGCAGTAGCATTTTTCTTCTTCCTCCCGGCATCACCGCAGCACACCATGCCTATCTGCCATATCAAAGCTTTCGACTTCTACACCGAACGAGAGCGACACATTCTGCATAACCGGATCCTCCTTGACGACATCGACAAATCAGTCCCTTTAACCGCCTTCACTTTTAGAGAATTTATGACCGTATTCTTCAAGTACAGACTCTGGGGCCATCTCGCCATCAACTTGGTGGGCATCGTACCCAAGGGAGGACTGCAGCTCTATTCTCCCACAATCATCAAGAGCCTTGGATTCACAACTACGAAAGCAAATGCTTTAGCTTCTGTGTCTAACTACGGCGTCATTGTTTTGGCAATGATTGGGGCCTGGATCTCTGATGCAACCCGCAAACGTGGCCTTGTCTGTCTTCTTGGTCTCACCTATTCGCTCATTTTTGCAGGTGTCCAATATTCTCTTGCAACCGGTAGCGGAAAGTGGACCAAATACGCCATCTTCACATTGCTCAGTTCCGGCAATGCTATATTCCAAGGAATTAATGACGCCTGGTTCTCCTCCAATGCCAGAAGTCACAAGGAGAGGTGCGTAGGGTTGGCCCTATGCGTCATGGGTAGCAACCTCGGTGGGCTTGCTGGACAACAACTGTTCCGCTCCTCAGATGCCCCGGCCTACAAAAATGCTTTCCTAGCTGTGTTATGCTGCTATGCTGGCGCTATGGTTCTTGTTGGATGGCAAATGGTGGTATACATATATGAAAATAGAAAGACTTCTAAGGAGGAGGAAAGGAGCTCGGAGGTGGACCCTTCTCAGCCAAGACAGAGGAAGATGGATATCTGAAGAGTCATCATAACACACGGTCTTTGTTATGAGATTTCGAGTGTTAAGATTGTAGAAATATACTGATTGAACTTCTGTTTCGGTTGATACGGTAATCTCTAGAGAGCAATCAGAGGAAGAGAACCCGATAAGAAGATCTGCTTCATGAATCGTCTGAGTAAATTCCAATTCTTTTATGAAGTCTAAATCACCGCGAGCCAAGACTAAATGAAGAAAGGTTGGAAAGACTCGGGCTGGGAGACGAGTATAATTGCCTTGCCAGGTATAATTAGAGAGGAGTGATTGAGCAGAAACCCTCCTCTCAACTGCTTTGCAAATATGGCTTTCCGAATATAATTGTGTACGGAGATTTAGCCACGTCGTACTTCGAAGCCCATATGAGTTTTGTAGAGCAAGGTTAAAAATAAAGAGGCCAATCGATCGAGAATACAAGAACACAACAAGCTTCTTTAGTTTTGTACTTTCAGCACTTCTTATATATTTCTATGGACATGCGTACATGTATGTTCTTTTTCCTTCACGTATAAATATATGTGTCAACTCATGTTCCCAGAATTTAGTAAGACTACAAAATTCCATCGAATCGCTTTGGTATAAGATCAGTCTGGTAAACGTCGTTCCCTGATAGTCGTTGAGATAAGTAATGAGATTACTCCGAAAGAGAGAATGAGACCTAAGATTGTAAGCTAAACTTAGATTACTTATGAAGAAATGTCACGGCGAGAGAAATACCATTGGTAAATGTCAAGCTCTTCAGAAAACATCTAATAACCAAAGCCCGGAGATCTTCTGGCAAGTCCCAGATATATTCCAGACTGGAGATAACTTCCTTAATAATCTGCGTATATTTTGTTAATGAAAGGAGTCGGGAACGTGAATTGTATGGTGAAGCTTACCCTCGATTCGTCCGGGATACCTTCTAGGGTCTCCTGTAAAAACCTCTCGAGTGTAGCATTGTGGATCAAGTTATAGAGATTGGCAGCGATGAGGACCCCAAAGTTCTGGGCTAAAAACCACGAGGTCCCCGCGATTGACATCTCTCGTTGGTCTAAGGAGACTGTTAGATGGATAAATGTCGTGGATTGTATGATTCCTATCCCCAGACCACCAAGGACGATGTACGAGGTATCTGCCCAACTGCTGGCTCCATGCCAGCGCACGAGGACAAGAATGTAGTTGGCGCAACCCAAAGATGCTCCAAGCAGCATCATCAACTTGTATCTTTGTGTCTTGTTGATGTAGTAGCCACTCAAGAGACCACCAACTGCATTTCCCAAGACTATAGGGACTATCCTAGTGCCGGCATCAGTCACAGACATCCCTGTGATGATTTGGAAATAAATTGGGATAGTGTAGATGATCTTTGAAGCAGAGGTTAGGCTGTATCTGTTGAATGTGCGCGAAAAAGGAGGAGATTCCGTACCATAAACTGGGCGCCCGTCAAGAAGAGAACAATGGCATAAGGTGTCAGGACATCTCTTTTTTTGACCAAATCGAGAGGCAGTACCGGCTCTTGAGCATAGTGTCTCTCAGCATAGTAAAAGCTGCCGCCTAAGACTAATGCTAGAAGTGCTGTAGGGGCAATCTCATACCATGGTGAAAGCTTGCCACCCAAGTCAAGGGCTATGAAGAGAGATATAAGTGTGGCAGAGAGAGTCAAGCACCCGAGGAAGTCAACTCGAGCAAACTTTGTTCTCAAGTCTTGTCTCTCGGTAGCGTCTGAGTCTGTATCATCAGAACCCAGACCTTGGGGCAGCATCCAGATCACCAAAACTGCAGCAAGCGCAGCTATAGGACACTGGGCCAGGAAGCACCTTGGATTCTCTTAGCTTAACTTTGATAGGTTTGAAAAATTCTTACCAACGCCACCCAATGGTGTTTGCGAGCCATCCGCCTGTAGGGCCACCGCATGACCTACCAAACGTCGCAACGACATTGATGTAAGATCTCCAAGTTGCTACCTCTCTCACTGGTAGCAGGTCTAGAGTTGGTTCGCGTAAAATCAGCCTCCGGAAACACCGTTTTCGGTTCGAAAATTAAACGCACCGGCAACGACGATGGAGACGAGGGCTAGCATTCCTGCTCCCCCAATACCACTGATTGCTCGACCAAAAAGCACTTGGCCGTATGTCAAACCCCCTCCGCTGTACGATGGTTAGTAAATTAGGCGGGCTTGAGATCGATAAGCCGCATACCAGAATGCACAGCCAATAGTGAAGAAAACATAGGCGACCACCAAGTTGGCTTTTCTGCCGAATATGTCGCTTAGCTTGCCGTACTATCCATCGTCAATCAGTAAGTGGTGAAATCTGACGCTCAGCTTGTCTTACTAATGGTTGAGCCGCGCATTGCGCAAGAGCATAAGAAGTCACTAGCCATGAAGCATTCGAAAGAGCGTGAAATTCGGAGGCGATGGATTGCGATGTGGCTAAGATGATGGAAGAATCTGCCTGGGCAATGAACACGCCTGCGAGCATCGTTAGCTACCCTTGCCATGAGCAGCACAATCTTGAAGGCCCAAACCAATCAACAAAACAGATACAACACCTCGAATTGTTGATCTAGGCGTCTGTTTCTTCAAGGTATTTCTTGAAGCAGGTTGGCTATTTCCATCGACACAGGACTCTTGGGCATCGCCGTCTCTGAGCAAAGGCGTCCGTTCCTGGCACGCCCTAGGGCAGGACTCCGCGACTGCAGTCATCATGCAAAAGTCTCCTCAGTAGACCAAGTATTTCTTAGCAGTAACAAAATCATTAGACGACTGTATAAAGACCCCGAGGAAATCTTCAGCCGATAGTAGCTGATGTGTCGGAATTGTGAACTCGGTTAGTCACTTTACGATTCAAAACTCCGACGCTTATCCCGAAAGTACTTTTCCGAGGGGACGATCTCATCACGCAATATGCATAGCACGTCATGCCTACCGCTTGCGAAAATTGGAAAGAAGATTGGGGAGCTCAGGCGGTACACCTTGAGGAACTGGACTCGTCGGGCTGCCGCGTTCCTCATGAAGATCGGCGTGTGACAATCCAGCAGCATCTGAGTTGTTATCCGCCTGTCTATTGCTATCCTGGTTCAGCTCAATCGCCGACTCTTGCGATCGTTCTCCTGCTGCGCGGGTTGAGCGGTTGTCGGAGACCAGGACGGGTTCGGGAGGTGTCACTCCAGATGACGAGGGCCTAGGTCTTCCCATCTTTCAGATACGGCGAGTCCCAGAAATGCTGGAGCGACGCGGAAAACCCAGCCACTCCGGGTAGTTTGCTCAAGTTCTTCAGTCGGGCTTCCGGCGCCATCGTGAATTGCAGGCTGCGCTACCAAGCCGATCCAGGCCAGCACATATGGGTTCAAGATATAATGTTAAAAAATGATATGAGTGAGAATCACCCAGGTTATGAGTCAAGGTCGCGTAGCTAACGTCGCAGTACTAGCTGTGGTGGGATTTAGGAGGAACTTTGCGCAGATGTGAATTATCAGAACCGCAACCCGCTATTCATGATGATTTTTGGTATGCATTGACAACGATCCTTCATCGCAGAATAATTGAGACGTGCTCCCACTATGTTCAACGGAAGTTATATAGTTCTATCCATTGGGCCATTTAGCCAAGTAGTTGGGTCTGTAAGTGGCTCAAGACCAGGGAAATAATCCCACATATCAGCGAAGTTCATGGAGAGGTCAAGATTCGTGACCCCTAGTCCCTCAGGAAGGAGCTCGAGAATTGACGGCATGTCTGGGCCTCCGTCTGTATAATCAAAGGATTCCAAGGCGTTATCCTGTGGTGTCACAGAAACCTGCAATACCACTCCTAAAAAACGAGCAAGACGAAGTGCTATGTGGACATCATCCGGTGCCCCCCGTCGCATTGATTCCACAGTGGAATTAAGGAGCTGAATGTCAGGATCAACGGTTGTCACGGTCGAGTTTCTTATAAATGCCGTCTGTTTTCGCTGAGTTAGCCAACCTCATTTGGGCTCGGAGAAAGAACCAAACCTTTAACAGATACAACGCCGCCACGACTATATATGACCAGTATTTCGCTGGAAGTAATTTCAAGAGGTTTTGCGGTCCGAGAATCTCGACTATAATCTTCAGTAAGTTCCGGCTGGCTTCAGTGGCAGCCATAGCAAGTTCTAGTAGCTTGTTGCCGCTTCCTGTCCACGCATCCTGCGCAGCAGCACCAGACTGGTCCATGGCGGCCAGGCGTAGAGCGGGAGCAAAATCATAAATCATGACATAATGGTATTCGATCTCCATGAGCAGGTTGGACAGCGTAGTCCGATCTAGAAGCCATGATTAGCGCTTGGGAAACTAGAGTTTACCGTGATCAATATGAAATGTACCAAGAGCAAGACTTAGGTAAGACCGCCACCATCGGTCGAGATTCTTCTTCAAGTATTCAAGTTCTGGTGAGTCGGCTGGCCTGTAGGTGGCGGAGCCTGAACGTTTGAGAGTATGGAGGAATTCCCGCCCTCTCGTTACCTCTTGGAATAGTTCGACGTATAATTCCCACTGTGCTTTAGCTGCAAGGGATGAACCAAAGCGTATTCCGTGACGGTTGCGTACTGCTAGCCTTGATCTTTCGGGTAACAAGGGGTCCAAGCCAAGAAACATTGCCAACTCTTCGTCTGCTAGATAAATAAAGACGCAGATAAGTCTGATCCATTCTTCTTTAATGATATCGACGGAGTTTCCCGAGCGTGAAATGTCTGATGGCTCAAAATTGAATAAGCCACCCTCTTGAGCCAGGGTGATGGCGTTGGAAAGAAGCATCCTAAACAGGTCAGAATATCTGCAACGTCTTAAAAGTTGAGATTATAATGTGACCAACAATGACATCTTATTACTCCGATATGTTGGGGTGATAATATCAAGTTTGTCTAGCAAGACGGTCCCATCTCGCAAATGCTCGCTAGTCAAACGAGTGGCTGTCGAATATCGCGATTGGTGGTCTTGAACACCCATGAAACCAGGTGGCGAGACCCCAAAGTCCTCAGTAAATTGTGGCGGATTATTGATAGCCTTAGGGTGCCATTCGAGCAACAGCAACATAGCTGTTATCATGCCGAGTGACCGTGAACAGTTCGACCCCCAAAGTGTGGACTGGAGATACCGTTGCGCCATGCTCCAAGCCTGCCAATGGATCCTTTCAGATCTGATGGCTCCGTGCTCCCCGGGAAGTTGGAAGTATCTCGACGACAACACGATGAGGGTGAGCACTAGCACTGGTTCCTCATGGGCGAGAAGCAAATGCCTTGAATTGTCCTCGTAGTATGAAGGAATAATGGGTCTAATCGGCCACATCTCCTTGAAATACATGCGAAGGAACTCGACAACTTCTGTGCGGGTGACAATTCCCATTTTAACCAAGACGAAGTCGGCCCAGTCGAGATTTGACAGTGGCGCCTTCATGCCATTCTCCGATCGCCTCATTGAGGAAGTTTCGAGAGACAAACGCCTCGCCGTTTCATTTTGTGTGGCAACGCAGCTCGCCGTGTACGTTAGCAAGTCGTAGGCATCGGCAGAGTTGTGTAGAGGCGCCGAGATGATGTTGTTTCTGGCTATGTCAGTCGTCATGATGGTATCGGCAGTGATGTGAGAGATATTTGATGGGCTTGAGTCGTGGGAACCAGAAAGCTGGGGAGCCGTCGGAGGGAGCGTACGGGGCGTGAGTGTTTGTGAGAATTGGGCCAAAGCATCGCTGCTGGGCTCGGGCTGGATGGCGGTCCTAGTCGATGTCTCCGTTTGAACCTCAATGGCAGTGAAATTCTGTGACGACGCAGCAGAAATGTCCTTTCTGGCCGCCCGGCGAGGTCGAAACTCGCATGTTCTCTCGCATTTGACGCAGCGCCTGCAAGGGTTTGGCTGTCCTTCAAAGGGTTCACAGCGCAACTTGCGGCTACGGCAAGTTTCACATGAGCGCCTCGTCCGGCGGACTTTTAGATGTGGAGGGGAGCTAGCTTGATTTATGGGAAGAAATGATAACGCAAGAGGTGAGGCCGACTCGTGAGGAGAGTCTCGTGTCATGTTGACTAAGGAGATCTGACGTTCCGAGAAATCGGGGGCTTGTAATTGCAGAAAGTCAATTGGAAAGAGATGCTCGTTTCTACCCCGCAGTCTGGGGCTTTACTTTGTATTAGGGATTCGGCTAAGGATCCACATCATCATCGGGGCTTCTGACTCCATGTTATGGCACTTGGGCTTCTTAGCCGTCCTAGCTCACCAGCGCCTATCTGAAGGATGGACCTGGTCTTCGTAACAACCACTTTGAAAGCGGCGTCTTATTTATTTACACTATCTGTACTTGTCATATGGCTTCTCTGTTAGGTCAAATCTTAGACTGGAAAGTAGTTCCCCCAATAGTATCGTCTATATATACCTCTCGTTCCACTCTTCGTGCGTTCACCTAAATAGCACTTCCCTCAGTAAAATCCTTGGCGAATGTGAAAACATCCATGGCCAAATGCAATAAGGAAGCCGCATCACTTACAAATCGTGGGCCAAGTTCCTCAATTGTCTTGGCACCTAGTAATCTCATGCATCTTTCAATCTCATCTTGCAGGACTGTTGAACTATTATTTAGTATTGACTATTTCGCCCGCAGATGGTTGGAAGAACTAGGTGTGGCAACTTACTCTCAAATACCCTGTGAACCCCCTGTGACCCTCCAACTGCCAGTCCATACAACGGCAGCCGGCCGATCCCAACAGCTGTGGCTCCGAGACATACAGCCTTGACAACGTCCGTTCCACGCTTGATGCCACCATCTATCCATACTTGCATCTTCGTGAAGACCTGGGGACAGTACTTGCGGATTTCTAGTAGCGTGTGTATTGCAGGTGATGCTGTGTCAAGCGACCTTCCCCCATGATTTGAAAGCAAAATGGCTTGGATTTGACCTCGACCCTTGCCAGCATATTTCATTGCTTCTAGAGCGTCTTCGTACGTCTGGACTCCTTTCAGAACAATCGGGAGTTTCGTATGCAATGCTAGCCAAGGGAGCGTGGTCCTCCACGACAAGTTTGTGGCAAGGCCCGCCCCTAGCTTCTTGGTAACACTACCAGATGTTTGCAAGGGAACCGGGAACGCATCCTCAAACTGCATTCGCTCATCAAGCTCACGCTTTCCTGCGATGGGGGTATCGACCGTGAGAACTATGAATTTGTACCACTCTTGGAGATTCGAGATCCGTGCCAGCATGGACTCACTCTTCTCCCGACTTTCTTGTACGTACAATTGCCAACCGAAGACTTGGCCTGGGGCTGCGCCTTGGATAATGTCCTCAGGTCGTAGTGATGCACTATTCGAGACGATCTGTACAGCGCCGAAGCTGCTGATGGCCTTCGCAATGCCACGCTCCCCGTCTTTATGCGCCAACCGAGCCTGGGCAGCTGGTGCCACGAACAATGGGGTGCTTACCTTCTGGTCTAATATATACGTGGATGTATCGCAGGAGGTACAGTCAACCATTACCCGAGGCCGAAGAAAGATTGACCGATAGACGGTATTGTTGTATGTTTTAGTAATCAGGTCATCGCCAGCAGAAGAGTAATACGCCCAGGCCTTTTTTGAGAGAAGCTTTGAAGCAGCTTCTTCAATATCATCCGCATTAAGCAAGGCGGGCAAGAAGACAGCTCGACCGATTTCTTGTGTGTTGGCTTTGTCACGGCTGTACTCGGCTATGACTCGAGCAAGCTTAATGGGGCCGAGTTTCGCTTCCGGGCGCAGGCCTTCTTCAAGGGTGCCCGCTGGATGGATAGGGTCAAAGTCCTCTGTAGCATCGCGACCGGCTAGTCGTAAAATCACGTTTGCGCCTCCAGGGTGGCTTGAGAGGAAGTCGGTCACGTCGTATACATGGCCATACAGAATGACCCAGCAAGATTCAGCCGACGCATGTCTTGCAACTGAATTGGTTAGCCAGAATCTGAGTACTCATCAGAGCGCTTACCCTCGTGAATATCGATGCCTTCGCTCATAATTACAATTGAAGTCTTGATACTTGTCCACTCACTTGCATGTTTTGGAAGTTAGCATTCACAGCCTACATAACTTGACTCATAATTAAGAATTAAATTTCTTGTCGTGAAGGTCAAGGGCAGGGCATGTCGGATCGGATTTCCCTGGTTAGTGCGGCAACTTCGCGCAAGTCATGAAAGGAACTAACCGCTTATAAGCGAATTTCCGACAAGGCCTTTACCGATCTTGGCGTATCCGAAGTCGAGCGACAGCAGTGATGGAGAGCTTCCAGGGGAGTTTCCGAGATAACTTGTCGTAATCGTGCCTTCTGAACCAGTTGAGCCTCTCAACGGTCAGGTCCATCTGAAACAATCATGAAGATTACCAGCATCCTTTTTACGAGCCTACAGGCTTCTTGGCTCTCCGGCCTCGCGTATGGCTATGAACTTCAATTACCACTGAGTGGTGGTGGCAACGGCGGCCAAGCTGGCCTGATTGATGCATCTTCTTCAGCGGGCAGACCGAACATCGTTTTTATCTTGACCGACGATCAGGATTTACACATGGATTCATTGAACCACATGCCCCTTCTTCAGAAACATCTTCTTGATCATGGTCTATTTTATCGTCAACACTACTGTACGACTGCTTTATGCTGTCCGTCAAGGGTCACCCTTTGGACAGGCAAGGCAGCGCACAACACAAACGTTACGGATGTTAGCCCACCATGGGGTACGAGAACCTTGTTGCTATCTATCAGCTCTTATACTGACAATTATTCTATCCGGCGATAAGGCGGATTTCCAAAGTTTGTTAGTCAGGGCCTCAACGACAATTATCTGCCGGTATGGCTACAAGAGGCAGGATACAATACTCTATACACGGGAAAACTCTTCAATGCGCATACAATCAACAACTACAACCAGCCTCACGCTGCAGGGTGGAATTCATCCGACTTTCTCCTTGACCCGTATACATATTCATACATGAACAGCACCTATCAACGCAATCACGACGAGCCGGTCAGTCACGAAGGAGAGCACACAGTCGATGTGCTCATGCGAAAGGCACTTGGACTCCTTGACGATGCAGCCAACGCAAAGAAACCCTTCTTCCTCGGCCTAGCCCCGATTGCGCCCCATAGCAATGTCGACTTTGGAGGCCTATCCGACCCCTCGATGCCTGAGTTCAACGGAGCCTACTTCTCGGCTCCGATCCCGGCTGAACGACACAAGGGCCTCTTTCCCGGTCTCAAAGTTCCCAGGACACCCAATTTCAATCCCGAGACGCCATCCGGGGCTGGCTGGATTAGAAATCTACCGCGACAGAGCCCGGCTAACGTCGAGCATAATGACTTCTTCTATCGGTCGCGGATCCGTGCCCTCCAGGCTGTGGATGAACTCATTGAGAACGTGATACATGGTCTTGAGCGCCACGGCATCCTTGATAATACCTATGTTATCTATACGAGCGATAATGGCTATCACATTGGCCAGCATCGCTTACAACCTGGGAAGCAATGTGGCTATGAGACGGATATCAACGTTCCTCTTATCATCCGAGGCCCGGGAGTTCCTAAAAACCAGACAACAAGCATCGTCACCACTCATACAGACCTTGCACCTACGATTTTGAATCTACTCAAAGTTCCGTTCCCCGCAAACGCCAATTTTGACGGTGACCCGTTCCCTTTGAATATAAGCGGACTGGAACAAGCTAAGACACAACGACACGAGCATATCAATGTTGAGTATTGGGGCTTTGCTGGACCAGAGGGACGTCATTATCCTGGCTTCGAAGCTCGTTACGGCAATCATACTTACAAGGCTCTGCGAATCATTGGCGGAAAGTGGAACCTCTATTACTCAGTCTGGTGCACTGGGGAGCATGAGCTTTACGACATGAATGTAGGTACTTACATCCGTTCTAACAATAATTGCTTACTAAAAGACCTTTAGGTGGATGCAGGACAGATGCGCAATTTGCTCCTCCTCCCAACGACATTCAAGAACCTGCATCACGAGATTAACAACGTTTCCTTGCAGGATCTGGTCCCAAGATTAGACTCGCTCTTGTTAGTGCTCAAGTCTTGCAAAGGCACCACTTGTATTGACCCTTGGCGTGCTCTTCACCCATCCGGCGAAGTTCAAAGTCTAGATGACGCTTTGAACCCTCGTTTTGACTGTTTCTACAAGCAGGATCAGAAGCGAGTAGAGTTCTCCCGATGTGAGATGGGGTATCTCTTAGGCTCCGAAGGGCCACAATTTGAGACAGATGGGCTCGTGTTTCGAGACGGTGCGTCATGGGATAATTGGACTTGAAGCAACTGGAAATCAGCATATTCATTATCATGGCATTTATAGACGGGTCGTTAAACCTTCGGGCACGAATAAGGGCAAATTAAATACCCGAACCTCCGTGGTAGCATCTGTCTCCCACTGACTTAACATCATGATGTTAATTTGCAGAGGGATATCAAGGGTAATCAGGCTCCAAAGCAATTACATTCCTCTTCATCTACAGGCCTGAATGGCCAAGCGAGCGGATTCCATGACGACACCCATGGTTATGCTCTCTAGACAAGGAATCCATCAATATATCTAAGCCATAAAGCCCTCATCCATATCGCTACTCAAACGTGAAAATTGGTCCATGCTCCCTGTGACTCATCAATCATCTAAGGACCAGGACTGCCAGTCCAGGGCCGCGCCGCGAGCAACGACCGATGCCCTTTTTTGAACAGTCAGTAGGAAGAGCGAGGAAAGGCAGGAGGTGCTGAGCAGAGGGCGGCTTACAATTCGGTCTCGCTGTCTCCGTCACGTAGAATAATTTTGGGAGCCTCATCTTGGAGTCGCCTCCGCCAAAAGTCTTGCACCCGACTCCGAGTTTGTCTACTGGCAAGAGTGCCGCCACAGAGAAATAGGAACTTCAATAAACCATTAACATACACGGAACGATAAGAAGAATCAATGGTATCACCCGTACCTTGGGACAGCTTCCAAGCGAGCGAGCTTTGGTGTATAGTCCTTGGGCGACGTCCACTATTTCTAGGGCGACGATATCGAAGAGATCAATCATTTCATCCCTATCGAACGGGAGAGGTCCTTGTCAGTTCACAAATACAACAAGAATAGGAACTCTGGATTCATCATAATTGTTAGGAAAACACTGACTCACCGAGAGATATCGATTTCCAGGGTTCCTAGCGTGATCTTGACGTCGCCGTCTAGCAGAGACTCGCAATAATAGGTACTCTTGATGGCTCTCCATTTGGTTTGGATTCTCAGCTTTGTCGATGCTGTTAGACCTTCCTCTGTTCGGCCAGTCTTCTCATGAATCTTGTTGTACACGAGACGCATAAACTTTGCCTCCAAAGTAACAGATCCGCCGATCCTCGACTGGTGGCCGATGACCTCTCCACTCTCCGTTTGAAATCCGTAAAGGCCGCCATCCTGAGTAGCAGTGCGTCGGTAGAAGGAGAACTATATTATTGAGGCCAGGAGTAAGTGCGGAATATACTAGAGAAGTAACTCACAATAGTTATGCCGCCGCAGTCTACAACTATGATGGTATCCCCGTGCTACTCTAAAGTCAGCTTGATCCATGTGAAGTTGAGACGGTGTCATGAATTCAAGTGCTCCGTGAAAATCAAGAATGAGAGCCACGATGCCACTCACATGCAGAGATTGCTGCAAGCTGAGCTGATGGTCGAAGAGAATGCACTTGACCGCTGCCTCATGTTCAGTGCGATAGGTGATATCCAAAGCGTGCTGCGCGATTGTAGTCTTGCCCACAGCTTCTTGCAGTCGGACAAGCAGCTTCTCTGAACCCGCCGGCCATGTCATCACCACATGCAGACGAGGAGCAGGGACATGTGGGCAGACTCTGTAAGTCCCTTCAAGGAGCTCGAGCGCGGTATCCCAGAGGCCCTGCAAAAAGGTTGCGGCCACAGTGGTTATCGTATCTCGGATTTCCACAGACTTAAACCTCGCACGTATGAACGAGACGACTTCGGGATCAAGGTCTAGGGACCAATTTGCAGAATCCATGAGGCAAAGCTTGATAAATCGGAGCTCCACCTGAGAGCTCTCATTGAGTGATCGTTTGGTACTCAGAGTTGAGTCTTTGCCAACGTATAGGACTGACTCTATGGTGGCATGTTCGACGGCGTCCGGGCTTCCGTTGCTGTCGCCGGGGGCACTTCCTCGCATTACTGCCACTTTTGAATATCTTGACAGAACAAATAATAAGAAAATGCATTGAAAGGAATAAGATGGGATCGAGGCTGTACTCACGTAGCACCGAAATCAAGGCCTACATAGAGGTCGACTTCGGATGACAAGGTGTTCTGTGTCATGATCACTTGTGGGCCGTGGCAGTGAGAGTCCTGTGACACACGGCTCCCAGGCGATGGGAGATGACGATAATGGTGGCCTTATGATTGGTAGAGATATGAAAATGTGAACAGTGTTGTTGGCTCGTGTGTTGGATGAGGTTGGATTTTGATCCCAGGCACTCTTCATAGCTAGATTTACAGGGATGTGAAAGATGTGATGCAACTGTCCCGGCATCAGCCCTAGACATTGTTCTCGTCAGTTCCTTCTGTAAGACGGCTGTTGTCTTTCACTTTGGCTACAAACACTAGTGCGGGTATGCTTTGTTGTCTATAGTAGTCGCAACAAATATTCAAGTGTCTAGGCTCGTCACGAAATGCTGAGCATTTGTTTCGTATCTCAATCAATATTTCATGCAAAGAGACAAAAAAAAATATGAGTCCTGAGAGATGTCTCATATGTCTCCAGCCGGATCTATCACCTCTCGAGCAAAGAAGTGAGATGTCAACCTGGGGTCTGCGACCCGGAACGGAGGCTGAATGGCCCTAGCCTTGTCCTTCTCTCTTAAGCTACGTGCTCCATATTCAAGCAGAAGGTGGCAATCTCCCGCAATTTGTCCCCAACCCAAGGTTAAAATAAAGACTGTGGCTACACTAAGTTTTGCGGCAACAATCTTTCAGCCTTGCGAGCTAAGTATGTAGCACCCGGCCATTTCAGACAAAGAATACGTCTCTTTCAGTGCGAGATAGATTGCCACTATTGAGTTTCTAGTAGCATCATCGGGACTAAGGACTAAGGACTAAGAACTAAGGACAAGGGACAGTAGTTACCTCTCTCTGAGTGAAGAGGGTCTGCTGAGATGTCCTGGAAGCTTCTACGTACAACCCGAGATGAACGAACAAAGACAGTTGTACCGTTAGGCCCTTTATTATCGTACGCAACTAGGCTAGCGAACCTTCGGCATGCCCGATTATGCAAGCCTCACGGGACAAAGAGGCCCGTTCTTTGAATGCCGAGCAGGATTTATTTATTCACAAGAAGCTACGTCTCTGTCGTTGTGAATTCATTTCTTGTCGCCGAGAACCCATAAAATTACGCAAGCAACAAACTGTTTCCTACCACCTTGTAGGTAAGGACAGTAAACCAACCAAACCTACCGCCTTTATGGTCTCCTCTTTCCCATTACCAGCTCGCAGGACTAAGAAGTATCCATCCATCAATGCAGCAATGGAGCAAGATCAACCTTATAAAGAGCTCAAGAAGCTCAAGAGGCGAGCAGATCCCGATGAAGAAATTCCTAGCGATCTCCCGACCAGGCGCATCACTAGATCAGTGACTAGGAAACTTCTAGAGCAAGATCATTCTCAGTCCGCCCCTGAAGCGAAGAAGGGATTGGATGCGTCCTCTCCCCGAAAAAAGTCCAGAAGCCAGAATCAGAAGCAAATGCAGAAGCAACAGGAACAGAAACAGGGAGAACATCCATCAGCGGTCATGGGAAACGCCACGAATGAGCCGTCGTCCGCAGATGGCCACCCGGCCATCCTCATCAACAACGATGCCGAGGCAAGTAAGTCGAACAGTCGTCGTTGTCAGGAGCTGGAAGAAGCTCTTTTAAGAGAAATTCCTCACATGGAGAGCAATGCCTTCTGGAATGTGACGTCAGATGAAGATGAGGGTTTGCGATGGAAACATCCTTTCTTCTGGGATGGACTAGAGCCTTCCGCATACAAGGAAATTTGGGAACGCCTCGATGGTCATGTGAGTAGACTTGTCGTTCGCTTGGTCACATCGTTGAAGGGAAATGTTTCCTGGAACGATCTCGGAATCGACGCGCAGCGCAAGTTGGACTCTTTCGCCCACGAGGCTCGCAAGTTTTATGAAGGTACCGAAGATGACAGAACTAACCTCATCTCGGGATGGGTGTGGCGCGTTCTATATGACAACCTTTTTTCACCTGATTGCCATGATAAATGGTCCGGTGAGCTTTGGCTTGCTCACGGACAGATCCGTCAAGCTTTGCGAGGTAAGTCCTTCAACACCAAGG
Source organism: Xenoacremonium recifei (assembly GCA_012184525.1). Lineage (NCBI taxonomy): Eukaryota > Fungi > Ascomycota > Sordariomycetes > Hypocreales > Nectriaceae > Xenoacremonium > Xenoacremonium recifei. The sequence continues at coordinate 78,141 of WOFQ01000067.1, forward strand.
TCGTCCCAAATCTCGTTTCGATGCTGACTTCGATGTGGCAAGAACGCGTCGGCTCTGTAGACACCGCATTGTCTCACCAGTATCACAACTGGAGGAAGAGCTCATTCCATATGTTATACATGCTTTTGGGTTCTCACTCCGACCCTGACCGACTCAAGGGAATTATCACGCGCGAAGTAGCCCCAATGCTCGGACTTGAGTCTCTATCTCAGTCGGACTATATAATAGAGCTTTTTGACACTTTGGTCAACGAAGCGATTTCCGTGGATCGACTTCTCGAAGCTGACAAGCACCATACACAAATCTTTGCGCAAGACCCAAAGACCGGAAAGAATTCAGGTTTCCTTTTCGATGCTGAGTCTGGAATGGAAGATGTGTATCCATGGTTAGAAGGATACAACACATATTGTTGTCTTCCTGAAGACAAGGTGGAAAGGATTGTTCGATTTGTCCAAACTCCAGCCCTTCATCTCTATGGCAAGGACGTTGCCTACCGCTTTGGGTCGATGGCAGCCGACCCTCTTGGCATCGGCGTTGCGAGCTACGAGAGCCAGTTTCTCTCTACACCTCTGAAAGTGGCCACGCTCACCGAAGACGAAGACCCCCGGTTTTCCGACATTTAAACGAGCTTGTGTTTCTGTGTCCCATTCCTGTCTTTTACTCGGCATACTGAAAAAGACGAAGCTGTCCCATGTCCCAAGTATCTTAGTGTGGCGAAGGACTACTAAGTTGATGGAAAGTGGACTGTAATATAGAGAACATTATTCGAGAGTACACCAGAATGCCAATTTGGTTCTTTTATGCAACCTGAGGGAGTGAAGTAAAGTCTGCGAAAGTAAATGTCTATCACGTTCAGTTCAATTTTAGATTAAACTAAGTTTTAGTCTTATTTCTAATCTTTACGTTCTCTTTCGAGATAAGTCCGATTTCGTACTGTGTCTTATAGATTGACCCTTGAATTCGAGGAGAAACTGTTCGTTTTATCATCCTGCATTACGATGCTGCTTCGTTGCGACGACCATAATGGTGAAGAGCCTTCGCAGACCCACAGCAGAAAGGTGGCTGTGTACCTGATATAAGGCTGATTTTTGCGAGGTGATATCAGGCGACAAGCTTCAGGCTGCCAACCAAAGTTCTTTTAACTACAGCCGAAACTGCTCTTCCTAAACCAAACCTCAAGGGGCAGAACTATGAAAGCGACAGAACTTCTGGGAGTCCTCCAAAAACATGACTTGATTTCGTATTTCATCAAAGAAGGTCAAGAAGGCAAGATTTTATACTTTGTTACTTCCCGATAAGACTCACACTCCTCATAAACGGGTTCCCCTCTCAACTTAATGTGTCGCTAATGAGAGAATTCAATCCAGATGATTTCTGCAAGGTTTATGATGCCCAGCAAGCACTTCATGAACTGGGAAAAACCCTAGAGGCCTGCATGTCTGTGTCCAGATTCTGGCTTGAAGAATGCCTCACCAAGCACGATGAATGTCGCGACTCAATATCAACCCCAGGACCCCTAGCAGAATACCCTAGGCGACTCATAGATCTAGGGAAAGCTTTGTCGCCCAATAACTTGGACACTCTAGGTTTGCCCGCAGAGATCAGAGTTGTCGAGGTAGCCTCCGGGCATAGACCCCTCTATCTTGCTGTCAGCTACCGGTGGCCTGAGAATCCTTACCCTGGCCAGCAGCTAAGTACGAATACCCAAGAGCTTTTCTACAGCGGGTACAGAACGGCATCTCTACCTGTCCTCTACCGAGATGCTTTCGTAGTCGCGCGGATGCTGGGTTTTAGGTACCTGTGGATCGATGCTTTGGTGAGTTCTATCTCGGCTTCTGTTGGGAGAGCAAAGTCTAGAGCCGATTTACTAACTTGATCACAGTGCATTATCCAGGGAAGAGGAGGCGATTGGCATAGAGAAGCGTCGAAGGTGGCCTCAGTATACCACAATGCCAGTCTGACTCTCGCCTTTGGGGATGGTCCTGAAACTAGCGACTACTGGGAAGATGTCACAGATCAAAATGAAGTTCTATCACTTCTTCAGAAATGGAGTACCTGCTCGCTCAAGATGGCTTCCAGAGCCGCATCTCGGGCCTTCATCCAGGGTATGCCTATATCTGAGTTCCACAAGCGAAGCCCAGAGTCCATATACGCCTGGCTCGAATCAAACGGAAATTTTATCAGCAGGCCAGTGGGAAAAGTTGACGAGCGCGGGTGGACGTTCCAAGAACGCCTCCTGTCCAAGAGGATTCTTTCCATTACCCAGAAAGGGTTGTTTTGGGACTGCTGCCGACATAGTGCAGCTGACAATCGACCCCTGGGGCTCTTGGGTGACTTCTCGCCTCAGTTTCGAGACTCTGATGAGCGAAAGGTCAGGAATACCCTCAGAGCATGCGCTATGGGGCAGATTGGCACAGTGAAAGGCGACTTCCATCTTCTCTGGAGACACATTGTGCAGGACTACACTTGGAGGCAGTTCACTTGTCCTGAGGACCGGGTTGTGGCAATGGATGGCGTGGTCCAGCGCATCACGCCAGTTTCAGCGCGACCTTGCTTCTTGGGTATCTGGCAGGACGATTGCCATCGGGGACTCATCTGGTTCTGTGAAACGCAAGATATGTTATCGGTGCCGTCAAAGGAAGATTATTCTGTGAACGTTCCCTCATGGTCTTGGGCGTCAGTCTCATCCCCTATCCAGTATCGACTTTGGCACCCCTTCGAGAGGAATGCCAGCCACGACATTGAGTTTGTGTCTCCATGCGCGACTATAGAGAGGATTTGGTGTCAGCCGGCTCAGGGGACGGCTTCGGTGAATTATCATGGCGCTCTCACACTCTCGGGGACCATCGCGCAAGTTCCGTTCGAGTGGCTTCGCAAACCTGGATGTCAGATCTTCCCCGATCCGCGGCCCCGCGAGCAATTTCCATTGAGCTCCAAACAGGGCGGCCAAAGGCATGCTCAAATCTTCTCAGCAGAACCTCGAAATCGCTTTGAGGATCTACTGCGAGGAGACAGCGAGAAGGCTTGTCTTATGCCCGTGATGAATGGGGGCTACTCAAAGACGCTGCAGGCGCAGTACTGTCTCGTTCTGGCGCCTGTCTTGGGACCCGAAGGCCCAATATTGAGTATGGACTCGCAGCAGCGCCTCGCATTTAGGCGTCTTGGGCTCTTGGTAGTGGATTTGGCGTCAAAGGAGTTTTGCGTTGGCGATCCAAGCACTTGCGATGACCCGCGATGTGTCGAGACGGTAGCTGGACGTGGATTTCGACGGTGCCTGGGGCAGACACAAACCATCCAGGTTTACTGAGTCTCTGAAACGCCAACTATACGGTTGGCTCCTTGGGTTTCATGAGCCGCGGCGAGTGTATCGAGACGACGAGCGGGAGTAAACTCTGTAATTCCCGATTGGCCGGGCCTGGATTGGCTTGATCGACGCTGTTAGGGCAAGCAATCGGATGGTGGGCGATGCGATGACGAAACAAGCTGAGGTGCCCGTCTTCGGAAGCAGCCTGGAATGACGGGACGGGGACGGATGGAGGGGGCAAGGGAACTTGTTTCGATTGCGGCCATCGCGGTCATCCATTATCACATGTTGGGGGGATTTGCAGAAAGTGAAGCAAGGAATTGGCAGGCAGTGAATCGAAGATACCTTACCTAGAAGCGTTATCTCGTCCAGTGCATCATCCCCCTCACGTCATGGCGGCTTAGCGCCCTCTTGCAAGCTCCAAGACCGGACCCTCCACTGCCTTTCGTCATCGAAGCCATCGCCAGATCCGCTGTTCGGGCAGCGTCAGCTTGGAAATGCAGATTCGGCAGAGCAGGGCCTCGCTCGCACAGTGCTGCCCGCGAGATCAGGCTATCGGCACAATTTTCTTTTGTTTTCTTTTTCCTGGATTTCCTGCCCCCCAGCCACCTTGCTCCCGCACACTAACAAACGAACCCCTCTCGCCCCAGGCGCTATCCGCTATCTGACCCCCCCGAAGCTTCAGCCTTCAGGCCCTTGTCCAGCTGGAGCCGCGCCCCGAAAGCCCACTAAGAGTGGAGCCGCCCAGCTGGGGAGCTTCCTCCATTCAGGTCTTCTTTTCTGGCACATTCCGGGCCACTCGACCTTCTCGACCTAAACCTCCACCTCATCCTTACCTTACCACCTCGCAGAACGTCCCGTCGTCTTTCAGATCTGGCATCTTCCTCCCCTTCGCTCCGCTCCTCGCCCTTGCTCGTCTCCCCAACGGCTATCAACTAGCAATCACTGCGACGCCGCGCTCCTCATCGCAATGGCTCCCGCGCCGAACCCGAATCTCCCCATCCAGGAGCGACTGCTGGCCCTGGCCAAGACCTTGCAGTGTACGTGGTATCTCCGTGGCTGAAAGAAACGAGGCACCCGTTGAAAGAAGCTCTACTAACGCCGCCTGCAAACAGTTGCATGGTTCGCAGGGTATGTCTGACCTCGACGCCGAATCCTCTCCCCGCCTCCCGCCCGTCTCGTCTCGTCTGTCTCGTCCCGTGTCGCCGCGGCGTCGAGCTGGCTGGCTGCGGGTGGTAGCATCGGCTCTTCCGCGCCCGATCCACGTCACCGAACTCACACTGACTTGTTCCTCGCCCAGGCACCTGACTCTGATCTTGACCACAATCCGATATGGCTTCTCGTGGCTGCGGATGAACTACTACTCCCGCATGGCCCAGTTCTCTTATCGTCTCTCCTTCGTCGCCGCCGCCCTCACCTATGGCATCGTCGTGTACAAGGGCCAGCGGGCTCGCGTCAAGACGGGCGCCAAGATGCCTGGCGGCGTGGTTGGTCTGCTCGCCGATGAGAACATCCAGTATCTCAGTTCGTCAACCCTCATACCAGAAATGTATACAACTGGGCTAACGTTTCGGCAGTCATGGCCCTCGTTTGGCTGTTCTCTCCGCAGTACCCGCTTGCGCTCCTCCCCTACTGCATCTACAGCGTCTTCCACGTTGCCACCTACACTCGTGCCAACCTGATTCCCACGCTCATGGCTCCCAAGCCTGTCCCCGAGGCCTCTGGCTCGTCGCCCAAGCCCACGACCGCTAACAACCCGCTCGCGGACAAGATTGGCGCCTTTGTCAAGGAGTACTACGATGCTTCTATGTCTGTCGTCTCGATGCTGGAGATTCTCCTCTGGGTCCGAATCCTCCTCTCTGCCATCCTCTTCCAGCGCCGATCGTGGATTCTGCTTGGTCTCTACACGGTCTTCCTCCGTGCGCGTTTCTCCCAGAGCGGCCACGTCAAGAGCTCCTTCTCGCAGCTCGGTGCCCGCGTCGACTCCCTTGTCGCGGCTCAGGGAACCCCTCCCGCTGCCCGACAGGTCTGGGACACGGTCAAGGGCACTGCCAAGCAGTTCCACGACGCTACTGACGTTGGCAGGTACGTGGAGAGCGCGGATCAGAAGAAGACCTCGTAAACTCGTCCGAGCGAGCAATCGATGGAATTCGCGCTTGCGCCGGCCACTACTGCTACGATTTCGTACATGGAGCGGCTTGCACTGGCACGGTTCTGAGCTGCTATAACACAACAACGAAATGGGCCACGACGATATGAGCTCGGTCCAGGCTGCCACATCAGCCACAAGATGAGGACGGGGAACGGAACTATTCGATTTTCTCTATAATGAAGGGATTCGACATGGGATGCGGAACAAAATGACGGGTTTAGCGACGGACTGTGTTTTACTCCTGGGTTTCTTCAAGGAAATTCTCGCTTGCACAGCAGTCCGCATTCACCACGATGGAGATGACTGAGGTATTAGGGCGAGCTGATCAGGAGCTTACCGGTTGTGCACGTGAGGAATGGGAATGGTTGGGAAACGGGGGAATTGCGAAGAGGCCTTTGCCTCCTCGGTGTTGATTGCGCTGTATTCGTATCATCATTTTTTTTTTGCTTGCTATCAGTGCTGCTCTTATGTCATTTCTTGTACTAGATCCCATCCGCTTCGTCTGAACGTACCCCATGTGACTCTTTTGGGCTTTCTGTTTGCCCAAGGTGAGCCTAGAAATGTCGGGCCACTCATGCAAACATGCAACCACAAACATTGACCTGGGTGTCGGGAAATTCCAGGGCTGCAGATCTGATGACGCTTTGCGACACAACCATTCGCTCCGGGAATTTCATCGTCATGGTGGAGGGCGATGATGATGGTGGATGGTGGGGCAGAAGCTTGAGCTCCAGCCCATGACGTCGTTTCGTGGCGTGCAAGGCTGAAGTGGTCGCATTGAACTCTGACTTGCAATTATTCCAGCTCGATTCTGTCTCAGACCTTGTCTAGACGAAATCCAGCGGCAATCTATTGACCGCACAGTTTTTCGAGAAGACCGGCATTCTACGACGACCGACTGAGGGGATGGCGTCTCTCCTCAGACAAATCGTCGCTGGCCCAAGAGCTCGACATCCAGAGGCTGGCCTGGACCTCTGCTATGTTACGGATTTTATCATAGCCACGTGAGCTCCCATTTTCACCCTCCAACGCGAAGATCTCTAGAATTCTTCTCCAAAGCTTCAGACTGGTTACTGACGGCGGCACTCGCGCAGATCTGGCCCATCCCAGACCTACCCCCAACTCGCGTACCGAAATCCCCTCGACCAGCTCGTCAAGTTCCTCGACTCGAAACACGGACAAGAATGGGCCATTTGGGAGTTCCGCGCCGAAGGGACTGGTTATCCCGATGAAGCTGTCTACGGCCGTGTGAGGCATTACCCCTGGCCAGACCACCATCCTCCGCCCTTTCGCTTGGTGCCCATGATCATGGCCAGCATGCGTAACTGGCTTCACGGCGGTGACTGGGATGCTGCGAAAGAGTCTGAGGATGGTGTCCGCATCAAGTCTCCCAGCGCCCTTAAAAAGGTTGCCAGCGATGCGAAACGCCATTTGGAGCGACATAAGAAGCGTGTCGTTGTCGTCCACTGTAAAGCCGGCAAGGGGCGTAGCGGTACGGTCAGCTGCAGTTACCTCATCGCTGAGGAGGGCTGGAAACCCGAAGACGCCCTCGCGCGCTTCACAGAACGGCGGATGCGACCACGGTTCGGTGATGGAGTCACGATTCCCTCACAGCTGCGATGGATCAGCTACGTCGACCGCTGGAAGAAGGGTGGTAAGAAGTACTCTGACCGACCTATCGAGATTGTTGAGATCCACGTCTGGGGTCTGCGCAACGGCGTCAAAGTTGGCGTGGAGGCCTTTGCGGATCAGGGCAAGCGAATTCAGTCTTTACATACGTTCAAGAAGGAGGAGAGGGTCGTTGTCCAGGGCGATGCGCCAGAGGGAGCGGGAATCACAGAGATGATGTGGGAGATGGCTGGTTACGCTGCATCAAAGACGAAGGGCAAGACGCCAGACACCGTTCCAAAGTCAGCCGATGAAGTCGACGATGGCAAACTGGAAAGCACCGAGAACAGCAAAGACGAAACAAAGCCGATTGATCACGACATCAGCAGAAAGGAGACGTTGAAGCGGAAAGGCACCGAGTTGCTACATAAGGTCTCACCATCCTCCTCAACACCGCAGCTCATCAAGTCCAAGGCCAAGACTATCGCCCACACAGGCGCTGCATCGTCGTCATCATCCTCCGGAGCTGACCTCTCCGGGGACGCCATGCAGGAACAGGAACCCGGCGGCATGGCAGTGATCCTGAGGCCCAGCACGCCAATCCAGATTCCGAATAGCGACGTCAACATCGCGGTCGAGCGACGAAACAAGACACCCAAGAGCATGGGGCTGACGATGGTCACAGCCGTGGCACATGTGTGGTTCAATGCTTTCTTCGAAGGCGGTGGCCCCGAGCAGGAGGGCAAGCCCGACGATAGTGGTGTGTTCTCCATCGAATGGGACGCCATGGATGGTATCAAAGGCTCAAGCAGGAAAGGGGCACGCGCTCTCGACCGTCTGGCCGTGGTGTGGCGCTTCGCCGATGCTGCAGCGTCTGAGGTTGTAGAACCTGCCGAGGGCGAGCCTGTGCCGCAGGAGCAGGCGGCGGACTGGAAGGGCGCGGGGAGCGAAGAGCGTGATCTGGGATTGAGAGTGCAGAGCCCGACGAGCGCAGACGTGAGCAAGGCTAGCAGCCTGAAGAGTGCGGCAGAGGATGCCCCAAAGAAAGATGAAGGTGAGATTGAGGGTGTCAAGTCGAGCGGGCCGGAGGGAGGTGAGCTTGATCACGCCAGTGGGCATGACAATCCTGGCAAGACTCAAGCGGCGGCGACAATGTAGCAAAAGAGTTGCTGTTTTGGGAGTTGTTCATGAAGGGAACGCGGATTGAAACGGAATGGGTCACGGCATACGGAATAATGAGGCGTTTGATACATGAGCATAGCATTTGTTAGGTTTAAAGGGTGGGCAAATTCTATAGATGACGTTCAGGGGGCGGGTAATATACGAATACACGAGAATTTCTTTTGATGATCGACTCTTCTTTTGGATGTTCGCCATTTGCATCATGAACAACACCTCAGATCAACAAGAGGGACCAGCCTCCTCGTCTCGCTCACAAACAACACCACTGCTTCAGACAGCCTCTTCGAATACGAAAGTCTCGACACACCGAGGGCACATCAGTAATGTCTCCCCCGTCCCCTATAATGTCGATCCCCGCGATACCCTCCATACGGGCCCCCTCTCCTATGATCGTTCCGATCCCTCCCCCCCTTATACCCTCCTCTCCCACCACCCTCATGCTGGGGCGGCGTCGGCGGCGGCGGCACCGGCTCCTCCACCTCAATCTCATACTCCTCAAACTCCTCCTCGAAGTACTTCTTCGCCGCATCCTTCTCGAACATGGCCGCCTCGGCGTCAAACACAAACCGCATCGTGCCCTCCTGGCCCCTCGCGGTGCGGCGCCGCGACACGTCTCCTGGCGACATCGCCGACGCACTGCTCGCGGGCGTGGGCGGCTGCTGGGGGCCGGCGAGGGTGCATTTGGTGCAGTCGAAGAGGTAGCGCGGCGCGAAGTCGCGGTCCAGGTCGTTGTTGAGCCGGATCTTGATGTCGATAATGGCGTTGAGATCGACACTCGCGCCCAGCTTCGTGGCCTTGTGATGCTGGATGTACAGGTCCAGCACGTCCAGCATGGTCTCGACGACGGCGCCGCGGTGGTAGTTTGGCTTCGCGTCGGCATAGGCGCGCACGGCGTCGACTTGGTCCTGCGTGCCGGTCATGCGCGCCGTCAGCTCGACGACGGCCATGACCATCGAGAAGGTGGTGCGCTTGATGGGCACGAAGGTCTTGTACATGTCGGTGCAGAGCGCGTAGGATGTGGCGAAGAAGCACTTTGCGGCGTCGTCGGTGCCGAAGATGCTGCGGACGACTTTGACGAGGAGCTTCTGCGGGTAGCGGTTGCGGAAGTCGAAGCCGATGGTCTCGAGGATGAGGCGCTCCAGGCCGATAATGATCTTGCCGGGGTTTTCGAAGATCTGGACAGGTCAGGGGATCTCATCATGTCTGAGGGGTTGACCTGGTCGCATACCTTGTCATCTGCCGCGACTGGTTTGTCGGGGTTCTTGACGTTGTAAGCGGCTGCCAACACGTCCTTGGACTTCTTGATCGTGTCCTCCACCTTGCACGCAACGAACAACGATGCCAGAGCCGCGTCTTGGTAGTTGTACTCGGCATCGCGGAAGTTGAGTCGAAACTTGTGGAAGTACGTACACGCGGTATCGAAGGTTCGGACTGGTCTATACGCAGTCAGTTACCGGGCATGTCTCCGCGCTGACGACAGGACTGACAGTTGCATATACTCGCGGACGTTATCGATCAGCTGCACTCCTTGTATTCGATAGCTGTCCTCACGTGCTGGATCGCACCCATTATTCTTCAGCAATTTCCGCACATTCAGCTCCGAGGTGTACTGGTTCGAGCTCGAGATGTAGCCTGGATGGGGCCCAATGGGAGGCGGCGAAGGGGGGGAATCGTCATCCTTGGGCGAGGCTGGTTGTTCTGAGGGCATCGCAACTATTGGCGTCTGGTTTGAAGAAGAGGTTTCGTGCGCGAGTCGGGGTCGCTAAAGAGCGAGTCTCAATTACCCTAGACGGGCGAGAGAGAAAGTCAGCCGAGAGCTCAACTTTGACGTTCTAGCGTCTCCAAGTACCTTCACCCGACTTGCTCAAGGACCGAGAGGTTTGGCAAAGTCAAGACCTCCAGGGAATGGACCCCAGAACCAGTGCTGCCGCAGTTTCGAGATACACAGGAGTTCCTCGGTAGCGTATATGGGCAAGACACGATATCCGTAGCAAGAGGACGTCTCGAGGAATTGGTATACTGCTTGAGGATTGGTTTCAAGTTATGAAGATGAAGGGTGTAGAAATGCGACGAGGCTGCGAAAGATGTGGCGTCTTGGAGCACTAGCCACAGAACCCCGCCAATAGATGGCGATGACGCAGCACCTTCTTCAGCCTTGTTGCTTCAGAGCATTTGACCTGAGCGTTTGGGCCAACAGAAGCGACCGAACAGGCAATTAGGGATCAAATGCAACAATGTGGAAAGGTTTTTTTATTCGAATTCTATTTTGGATATATATAATGGTCCCGTGGACCGCGCCATTCGCTCACAGTCCATCCCAGGTAATGAAGAAAATTCGTGAATCCAGCTGGTGACAGACATCCTTCAATGAGGAGAATTTTTGATTTGGCTACTCAGATATAAGTAAGATTTAGTTGAATGGACAGAGGAATTCCATACCCAAAGAGCCTTAATGGTGGTACAAGGTCAGATCCCTTGAGCCCAAGGTAGCCCTGCCGAGTTCCCTCTGACGAACGCAATTTGAGCGCCGAACGGCAGCGGCAGCTAGCCTAGGAATCTGACATAGGAAACAGATTTATTCGAGGTCGGTAGATGAGACCGTAGGGACCTCTCGTGCATCGATGTCGGAGCCGGTGGTAGGCAGCTTGAATGGGTTGAAGGGCATAGCGGTAGCCACAACAGCGAAAGCAGCGACGAGAATAGTAGAGGGGTTCATATTGACGGTGTTGTGAGATGATTTGAGAGGGTTGAAGAGAATAGTTCTACACGTTGTGAAGGAATGACTGGAACGGTACTGAGTCTAGCTCGGTGTAAAGAGAAATACTGAATCAAACGTCGACGAAAAGAAAATGATCTGCTCGACTTCGAGAGAAGGCATGAGGCCAGCCAATATTTAAATGCAATAGCGTCGTAATCGCTTCGCATCGATCAACCGTCGATCCGGAGCAGAAAGTCACGGAGCGTCGCCAGTCGATTCGTCACGGGCGGAGTTGTCGTGGGGTTGAAACAGGGGGCTCACAGCGATGCTGGTCTTGACGCGGTCCACCAGTTTCATCCCGTTTCAGCGGCGTCGAATAAGCTAGGCCGCTCTTCGGGCCATCGGCAAGATGCCAGAAATAGATTGCCATCGAAACGCTTAAGGGCTGTCATGTCATCATGGAAATATGCGCATTGTAAGAACTGGAATTTGCTGACGGAGAATGTTTCGAAGGAGCATGCCTGTCGACCGAAGGACCGTTGGCGGAAGCGCAACATCATAAGTCCGACGTGACCAATCGGGAGCTTGGAAGCTTACAGCCTACCTCGAGTTGCGTCAGCGGGCTGTTGCCGCATTGACGGTACTATTATAGAGTCTCCATCAACACCCAAGAATCTCACGACGAGGCTCAATTCCACCTGCACTCGTCACCCACGTCGTCATGCATCTTCAGTCCATCTCCCGATGGGCCGCCGTTCTCGGTGTTCTGGCTGCCTCCACGCACGCCGCCCGGATCTCGGACGACGACACCGACGACACTCCTCTGCCCCTCGTCATCTGGCACGGCCTCGGTGATGCCTACAACGGCGAAGGCCTCCAGCGCGTAGCCGAGCTCGCAGATGCGATCAACCCAGGCACATTCGTCTATACCATTTCTCTGGGCGAGGATGCCAACGCCGACCGCTCCGCGACCTTCATCGGCAACGTGACCACCCAGCTCCAGACCGTCTGCGCCGCGCTCGCCGCCCACCCCATCCTCTCGACCGCGCCCGCTATCGACGCTATCGGCTTCTCGCAGGGTGGCCAGTTCCTGCGCGGCTATGTTGAGCGGTGCAATTTCCCGCCCGTCCGTAGCCTCGTCACCTTCGGCAGCCAGCACAACGGCATCGTCAAGTTCCGCGCCTGCAGCAACTCCGACTGGGTCTGCAAGGGCGCCATGGCCCTGCTGCGGTACAACACATGGAGCAACTTCGTGCAGTCGCGCCTTGTACCTGCGCAGTACTACCGCGACCCGGAGGACTACGAGTCGTACCTGGAGCACTCTAACTTCCTGGCCGACATCAACAACGAACGAGTACTGAAGACCCCTTCTTACAAGGAGAACCTTGCTAGCTTGACCAAGTTTGTCATGTACATGTTCGAGGACGACACAACTGTTGTGCCCAAGGAGACTTCCTGGTTCGAGGAGGTCAATGGCACCGTTACTCTCCCGCTGAGGGCTCGTAAGATCTACCAGGAGGACTGGATTGGCCTCCGAGAGCTGGACCGCAAGGGCGGCCTCGAATTCCGTTCCATCACCGGTGACCACATGCAAATATCAGAACAGACGCTCAACGAGACTATGACGGACTTCTTCGGCCCTTACAAGCGAAAGTTCGAGGTGGCCGCAGACGACGCTTTGTCTGAGGAACTGTAAGTTGGGTTACCAAGGAATGAAAACGCAGAATGATTCTCGAGCGACTTTTGGATTGGACACCGGAACATAGGAATTAGTTAGCATGTATACCACAATATGAACTTGTCAATTTGGAAACCACATCTATCGTCTTTTGTTTTCCGACCTTCAACGCCGCAACGCCCGTGCCGTGTGAATATGTGCGAGGTATCAGTTATCCATGGCCTTCTTCGCCGTCGCCTTCTGCTTCCTCAACCGCAGTTTGCGGTCCGAGATCTGCTTGTCCAGCGTGCTGTCATCGCCCTCCGGGGCCTGCTTCTTAGCCTTCTTCTTAGGCGCCGGGGCCTCGACCTCCTCTGGGGCCTCGAGGGACTTGCGCTTCTTGCCGATGTTGGCCTTCTCGGCGCGGATCGCCTTGGTCTCCTCGGTGTCGGCGAGGACGTCCTTCTCGTCCACCCAGAGCTCGTCGGTGAGCCAGATTGGCAGGGCCGTGGTCTCGGGACCCTTGATGTGTACGCTTCGCATGTTCCTCCACTTCTGAGGCACCCACTTCTCAACCATGGCGGTCACCACAGCGTCAACGTTGTCGGCGATCTGCTCGGCGGTCCAGCTAGAGAAACCGATTCGGATGGCCGTGTTGGTCGTGGGGCCAAGGCTGACCAGGGCAGATCCAATCGCCTTCTCGACCTCCTTCGCAATATCGGCGGGGGTCCCGGCGTTGACCTCACCCTCTGTCTTCGTTCGCTTCTGTCGCTTGCCATCCACCTTCGTAGCCTTAGCCTGCAGCACCACAGGGATGGGTCGCTTCTGGGTAGTCTTGTAGAAGGTCTTGCCGAGGACCTTGGGCAATCGGTTGATTATGCGGTCGTCACCGAGGAAAATGTCGTGCTCGGAGAAGAGCTTGCGCTGGGCCTCGTATTGGCTGTACTTGGCGCGCAGCTTGCCCAGGTCGATGACACGGGTGATCTTCTTGCTGAGCTCAGCGGGGAACTCGTCGGACGCAACAATGTTCTTGTAAGCGCGCTGGGGGTCGGCGGTGATGAGGCAGATGGTGGCGGACTCGTCGGTGTTGAGAGGATGGGGGAGCTGGATCTTGCCGGGCTGCAGGCGAGCCTTGTCGGCAATGTGGCGCTTCGTAGTGAGGGTCAACCAGATGGGAATCTCCTCAGGGGTGTCGGATTCGTCGAGGAGGTTGCGCTTGGAGGAGGTCTCGGCATGCTCCTTGGACGTCTTCTTGATGTGGGCGAGCAGTGCCTTCGAAGCCTTCAAGGTCTGGTGCAGGGGGTTAGAGAGCAAATTGGTAGCCAGAGTTTTCAATAACCAACCTGATCCGGGTTCAGAGCCGCGACGGCCTTTGAACCGGCCTGAACAATCTCCTTGGAGGGTGCCATGATCGCAATCGCAACTGTGAAAATTGTCTTGAAGATGCGATTTGCTTGATAGTGGGGGCTGGGTCGAGGAGGATTGGCAGAAAATCCAGAAAAAAAATTGAGGGCGGTCGGGGGTCGGGGCTCCGCATGCCGGCGAACTAAGCCACATGCCACAGCGCCACATCGGCGTCCAGCACGGTACGTACCTTTCAGGACCCGGGGCCGTTGCTCCACTAAACCCCCCGAGGACTGATCTCTCGACCGACACTCTTGTTTCTTGCATGATGTTGGGTTTCTGGCAATTTGCTGATTCGTTCCTCGTCTGATCCTCAATTACTTTGTGCCATGGCATCTTTTGCCCAGGAAAATACCACCAGGAGAGCCTCCTGTGACAAGTGTAGTAAGTCTCCGAACCCCTCCAGAAAGTCTCCGGCTAGGCACTGACTTCGGAAGGGCAGAAGAAAGTCAAGTGTGATGGTGTATATCCGGTCTGCGGGAGGTGTCTCAGCGTCGGAGAAGAGTGTCAGTACTCGGCCAAGCTGCCCATGGGCCGTCCGAAAAAGCGGAAGCTGGGGTTAGATGGCCAAGACGGGGAGGGTAGTACCACACATGAGTCTCCCTTGTCCGCTACAGACCGGGATCACCATAGCGACTCGGGCAGAGTGGCTGAGCTCACAAACTCGCTCATAACTGCCTTAGCCTTACCCGATGCCGTTATCGACGGTACTGACGCCACACAATGGGCGTATGGAATCCCAATCCTCAATACTTCATACATCTTGACTAACAATGTTCAATGAAGCTGCGAGTTAAGCCCAGTATCACAAAGCGATCCTGTACTGGAAGAGACTACTGCAACATCAACAAAGCACCCGTGTGCCTGTCTGGCCACTTTGTATCTGTGCCTAGACGAGATGCGGACCACCGATTCTCTAAGCTTCACCTCAGCCCTAGCCTTGATTCGAAATGCCACCGTCAAGGCAATTCCTATCATACAATGCCGCATCTGCCCGACAAAGTTTATCTGGGCCATGCAGAACACTCAGCTTACCAACACTCTCATACTCTCCATTGCAGAGGCATACCAAAGACTGGTCAACTCGCTCGAGACTGAGGCCCATCGTGCTGCAGAGGCGAGCGAGCCCAAGTCCCTGTGGTTTGGCGAGGGCGACTTGAGGGACTCGGGCTTTCCCACCTTCCAGCTTGCCATGAGCCCTTCAGAATGGCTTGCTCTGGTCAAGAAAAGCGTCAGGGCGGAGATCTTTGGAGAGACAAACATGTCTCTAACCTCGTTTTGCACGGTATTGCAATTGATGGAAGATCGACAGATCGCCTGGCACGCTGGAATCCCTCCCGCGCACTTGCAGTGCCATCAGCATAACCACCATGACGTAGAGCCAGCCTGCGTGGTGTTAGTTCGCCAGGCCAGGAACATGGTCACCACTCTTTCACTCGAAGCCTAAAGAACCTTTGGAGTGGAACCACCAACCCCCTTTTACTATCCAACATAACGTTTCTTCCTCTGGAGATGGACTTGGGAGCTTTCTTATCACGGAAACACTTTCGGATACTCGAAGCATCGACATGCACTTCTCCTTGGTTCGCTTTCTGCTTACTCCTCTTCTTGGCCCACGGAGTAAATAGTGTCGCAATGTATCCTCGGCTCGAACATCATTTGAGAAACTCTTTTAATACCGGTTTCTGTGGGGTCCTGGCTGTAATCTGGAAGCATGGCAATGGGACGGCTCGCCTGAGCTCATCCAGCGCCTCATACTAGCCATTGAGGTCAGTTCTCATATCACAAGTCACGTAACTAAGGTTGACTTGGACACGCAGAGGATGTAGATAACAGCTTAAGCGGCCATGAATAATAGCAAAGCAGCAAGGACTAGCAACAAACACCCTACATCCCGCATACCCCGGACTTTTATACTTCCAGGCCACTTAATTATTCCCCAAGCGCGTCAAACCCATATTCAGGAAATACGGATCATTTTCAGAGAAATTGGTCTGGTTCAAAAACAGGGCGTCGATGCTGAATCGTCCTTTGTCAATAAAACCCTCGTAGAATAGACACGAGGATTACTCACCGATCATGCTCCTCTTTGTCCTCTATGTTCCATTTCGCAGTCAACAGCGCCTTGATCTTTTCGTGCAAGCCTTTGACGCGGCTGAAGTCATATCCGCCGCAGTGACACCCAGGTTTTGGCCAGAACCCGTAGCCTCCAGCCTTGAAGATGTCCTCCCGCTGCCGCTGTGACACATCGATGTTGTCTTGATTCCACATGCCTTCCTGTGCATATGTAGGGAACCACAAGGGCGTATCGCGGAGGGCGTTGCATCGTTCGCGCAATACATCGGTACGCCGCTCATCGTGGTCAAAGATCGAGATACCTACTTCCCAGAACCAGGTCTGCGAGAAGTAAAAGGTGATGTGCGGCAGCTTCACGTCGTGGTAGGCCGCCAGCCAGGTCGCAAAGACGCTGGAATCTGGGCCATCGCCCTCACCATCGGCAGGTCGGGACAACGCCTTAAGCTGTTCAGGGGTCAAGCTGCCGAGGGGCAATTCGCAGTGGGAATCCTTCTCGAATTTGTGCAAATAGTTGTCGGTCATCATGTAGCAGAGAATTGTGTGAGGAAACTTGCGTTCATGATGGGGTTCGAGAACTTCGCTTTTAAGAACTTTGTCGTAAGCATCGTAGTCTCTGATTTCGCTCTTGGCCTTTGAGATGGCGGCGAGAAAGGGAAGGCCACGAGTGAGCTATGCAAGTTCGTTAGATTGGCTCTGTTACTTCGCAGCCCACCAAAATCGCCAGTTACTTACCATGTTTTGTACGTAGGGATGAGTATGCAGGCGAACCGCCCACTCCACACCCGCATCCCCCCATTGTATGTTATGAGCCCCAAGGACTTCCCAAGCTTCGTCAATTAGTGTCAGTAGCGCGATACTCTTTCTAGAACTGTTGCATTAACGAACCTCTGGATGCTCTTCGGAGCAAAAAGAAATAAACAGACGCTATCTGTTCATTTACCAATGGCGAGAAGATTTGCAAGTCCCAGAAGTCACGGCCATTTGCGACATTCATGTTTCCACGGCAGAACAAATTGACCATGATCTGATATCGTAAGAAGGCGCGCGCTATACGGATTTTCTCCCTCTCAGAGAGCTTCATTCGATGCTGCATTTGCAGCCTGACATTGAATGCCGGGATCGTCTCTCGAGCATAGTCGACCATCAAGCTCTCGACCGAGAGATACACCTTCTCAACCAGACATTTCTGAGCCACAGTCAGCTGCGATAAAGTGCTGACACACTTTCGGAGATTTAGGGTGGCCAGCTTCAGGCGATCCATGAGACCCTTAGCCTCGTTCCCCGTCCCAGCATAGTCCCAGGAAACGGTGTCGCGCAGAGCCAGAGAGTAGGGCAGCACCTCTAGGGGCATACGCCGAAGAATGATATTGTTGGTGATGGTGGTTTCGTGCTCCTTGAAGGCATTGTAGAAGAGTCGGTGGCTGCGAATTATGGGTGCCAGTTCCGGGAGACGGTCGACGCGTGAGAGGATGTCCGCGAGGATATCGAGGTTGAGCTTCTCAATGGGTTGTCGGGATTTGGTGTCCGTCATTGCTGCGTCTCCGTCGTCCTCCTCCTGGGGTTAGCAGTTCGCTTCTTCTTAAAGATTCCCAGAATGCAGTGAACAGAATCGAGAGCTAAATTTGAAGGAGAAGTTTGGAGCGCCCAGACTCGACCCTTAGGCAGCCTCGTTTTCCTTTTTCCAAGATACCATCACGTGCGGTGAGTCTGTGTTACCCCGACTCAGACTATCGAGAGTAAGCTGAACCAATTTTGTCTCAGCCTGAGCTGAAGCTGCGGCGCAGTGGTTCAGCCGTCGAATAGAACTCCTGGAACTGTCAGCCCCAGACTCGGCGCCCCTCCCTTAGTGATCAATCACGCTGATGAATTTACGCCTCTTGCTTTCGTAACTGAGACTAGAGTATCATGTGCATCCAGCAACAGGCCAGTAGCAGGTTGACGCGTGGAGTCTTTGCAGCCAGTCAATCTTTGGCGACGTTGTTCTGTGAAAGGAGCGCGAGGGTGGAAAAGGTGTATTACGCGCTCGAAAAGGACAAACATTGCTTACCAAGTTGACGGAACCCTGCATTGTGCCTCGCTGTGGCGTTGTGCAGGGGTTTATCAGCTTTCAGCTGTTCCACCTTCTGCCACACATTTCCCGCCCTGCAAACAACACCCATGTCTAGGTTGCATTTCAGTAATGTTTGCTCGTCATACCGCCTGACTAAAGTGCAACATCGGGCCAAGACTGCCCAACTTTGTCAGCGAGGCTGTCACCAAGTGAGGCATTCTTGTGTCTCAACCTATGCTGACACATCTCGTTGCATCGCGCCCCTTGAGGTTCATTCCCAGCAGACGCGTGGCACGTCAATCTAATCCACCGCCTTGAGGTGGGAGGAGTATTTTTAAGCGAGACAAGGTGCTGGGCGTATGTTGAGGCGTCTTGCCTAGGTAGGAGATGAAGAATACCAATTAGGGTCCATGATCAACGCCGGCTTCAGCCCGATGCTCCTCAACAAGCCTCGCTGGAAATTTGAGGTGACCGAATGCCCGAGCGACTACGATCATCTTCAACGAATATCAGTATCATGAGACAGCTTATTCAGTTGTCTAACATACCACACTCTCGTCACCCTGGTGGAGCTCCTCGGCATTTGGGGTTCTCCCTGCTCTGTGCCTATAACTTTTAGGCAAACATAGCTCAATGCCATGGATTTCTATGCGAAGCCAAAATTGCGAGAGGTCATTATATCCTCAGCTTCACGTGAGTTCTCTTAAGACCTATGTCCTAGCGGATCATCAATTATCGCCGAAAAAACATGGAGACTTGATTAGCAACCATTCGACCAAACGTCAAAATGGGTCAGAAAGCGATCATATATAAATGCATGCTTTTTTGATATATTTTACAGAACACAAACTTTCTACCCTATCGGCTTCTCTTGTAACCCTCTCGGTTATTCCAGCATCACGAGGACAATTGCCAATCCAAATGGTCTCCAGAACAGGGTCGTGTCTTTGTGGCGGCATTGACGTCAAGCTTGATGACGAGCCATCACTTAAGGTTCTTTGCCATTGTGATTCATGCAAGAAAGCCACCGGAGGCATGTTTCAAGCAAACGTCTTTTATCCCAAAGAGGTCCGTTCCACATCAGTGCCTAACCTCACGAGATCCGAGAAACTTAAAAGAAGCTATTATTTAGAAATTTCACTTATTGGATCCACAAGGACTTCTTCACACTTACAAAGACACTTCCAGTGACTCTGGAAGGGTCGTTCATAGGTGCTTTTGTCGCAACTGTGGATCATTCATCATGACGGAGAATCTATCGCACCCTGAAATCTCTAAGATGGTAATCATCCCTATCGGTATTCTGGATGGGGATAAGGAACAATTCGCACCGACAGATGAGTTCTATGTGAAACGAAGGACAACTTGGTTTAGGCGTAACGTTGACACAAACGAGTATCAAGGGATGGAATAAGACGTGCTTCTAAATCCTGATCTTTCGTAATAAAGAGAGATAGTAAAGAGAGAATGAAGCGCGATGCTCTTGATATATAATGACTTTCACCTGTCAATAAGGTGTAAATATCATTCACTTGAATGTGCCTGCAAGAGTCTCTTCGCCATATCGACATAGGGGCTGTGGAGATAGATCCTATCATAGGCTATCCTAGAATAATTAGCCAGACGTTTGGAGAATTTTTTGCTTAACAGATCCTCTTCTGTTCACTGTCTACATTAGATACTTAGAAGACGTTAATAGTAAATGGAGAAAATCCTTTAAGAAAAGCGAATTCAATGCTATTAAGACACAATTTGAAGTCCAGGACGTTCGTTGTTAAGGCAGGGTACTCCATTTTAGCTCCTCGGTAACCCCCGATCTAAGACGTCCCTGATGCAGATGCAGGCGGGCACTAGAATAGCCTTCCGTGACTAGAGCCTTTTGAATCCCACATACTAGGGTTGGTTATTGAGAAGAAGCTACTACTGTATCATATTCTTCCGAATTTCGCGAGCTCGGCGCCCTTGAGCATGCAGTCATTCACCTCTCATCCTTTCTTCCGTGGAAGTAAAAGTGGCATAACAAGCATGGCAAATTCAAGACGACCAACTCGAAATTTTTGTTAGCATGTAATATCCCCTAAGACTGGTGTGTGCTGACTTTTCAGAATTATGTCAGCTATCATCTAGACGCTGGTGGACTGGCATAAAAGAGCTCAAGGATTAGTGCGGCTGTGGAACTACAGGAAAGTTCGGGAAGGCCTAATAGAATGATCCTATTTCATTTCTATCTTATGAAACTTCAGATAAAGGCAAGAAAACTTAAGCTTATCTCTTGGGAGGTATGAGCGGGAGATCAGACCATTACGACCAAAATAGGAATTCAATAGGGGTAAGCAAGAGCTACGAAGACCTACAAACGACTTCGTTTTGGTAATCCATGTTTGAATTTCCGGCCTAATCGATATATCTAAACTTCAAGGTATAGCCCAAACTGTGGACCTGCATAATGTTCATGTTCATTGTCGTGCTGCTTGGTAGTCATGCCAAACTCTCTCCTTGAATCTCAAGACGCAATTTTCAGCTTTGATTGTCACTGACTCCAACAAGCAACATCCAGATGTTCTTTCTGCATTTATTGACTCGTTGGTTGAGCAATTTAACATGGCAGGCAAAGTAGCAGCTACACAATGCATGGCTTATCATTGGTGTCTGTGTGGCCTGAAAACGAGAACCTTGATGGCCACGAGAACCCGGATGGCCAACCCTGTTGGCCTGCTCCTGCCGTCCGTGGCCACTCCTCCCTCACAGATTCTGGTGAGGCCACCAACGGCAAGAGCTGGATTGGCATCAATTGCGTGCGCTTGCCGTGAGATGCGTCCCCAGACCAAGACCCCCTGGGACATGGGAGTGCAGGAGCTGGGCAGCACTTGCCTCCCATAGTGTTGCCATATCGGTATAAGAGAAGGGGCTCCCGTCCGCTCCTGCCTCGAAAATTCTCTCTTGTGCTTCTGTTGTGACACCTCCTTCAACACCAAGGAGTTTCTCTCTCCGATACACCAGTCTGGGTCAAGGCGAGAGGTGCCCGCGAAGACTAACAACCTGGACCGAGTCAGCCCCTATTCGAAAGACGTCTACCACGAACTACGACTTGCCTGGTTTTCGAAAAGTTTTCATTCTTTTTTTTTTTTGAAACTTTTTCACACACTCCAGTGAAGCGAAGGACTCGGATATGCCTCACACACCAAGAGGGCTCATTATCCAGCAGACATCACGCATCGCCATGGCCCCCCATTATCTTGAGATTCATCCGACCCATTAGTGTCGTCACACATACGGGCCCATCCCACGTCTGACGAGAATGAGGAATTTACAGACATCATTCTCACCGGTTCCTTGGTCTCTATGACAAAGAGGATCCGTTTGCTTCGGTCTGCCCGCCACCGCCCCTGTGTTGCTGAACTGACCCTGGCCGCCTTGAGAGATGAGCTGAGGACTAGTTGGAGTCGGGATGGAGACCGGGAGTGGTGTTCCGCTTGGTCTCGTGTCAGGTCAGGCACAGGCCCGTGGCACCTTAGGCTGGAAGTCCGATGTTTGGTGGGTGAGGAGCGTGAAAGAAGAGGGGAGTTGTGAGAGACGGGTGAGGGAGTAGCAAGTTGTCGTTGGTGATGTTGATGTACTTCCATGTAATGGGAGTTGGGCTTATGCTCAATACTCGATGCTCCTACGGAAGGTCGCTCTTTGGAGGAGCCAGAGCCTCGATCTACTCGACTCGATCGATGCTCTCAGCTCACCAAGTCGACCATATCCTCGCCCATATTTGCGTGGCTTCGGCCTAGACACGCGCAGACTTCGGTAAGATGCTTCTCTCTTCTTCCGGTCACTGCCCTCTCCCAGCATGGATCGAGTGATCCCTCGTCACGATTCCCTCCCCTCGCCCACCTCCGCTTCGGGCGGCTACTCAGACATTCCCTCCCACGCCCGCGTGGGTCTCTCCGAGAGGCCTTTCGCATATCAGGATCGTCCACGACCACACCATCTTGTTGTCGTTGCAGGATCCCATGACTAAAAGGCAGCTAACGTAGTAGTCCTACGAAGCCCTTCTCTGGTCTCGCGGGCGCTCTCTGGCGGCGCTGTTTCCTCTCTCAGCCAATGGCCGGTCCCTCAGCCATCCTAGACACCATCTCCCACTCAGTCCAGCTCCCGACTGGGCGTGGGATGCATGCATCACGCAGCTGTGCGCCCTCTCCGGCTGCCTACATACCACAAATCGGGGGCCTCAATGCTCCATGCCCTTCCATTCACGGCGGATCTGCTGCAGGTGCCCCCCCTCCTCTCCAATCATCCGTCTTCAGACGTCCTGACCGGGTCGGTCCTCTTCCGTTTGCCATGCCTCCTCCACATCGATCTTCCAATTCTCGCCGAGACTTGCAAGCTTTCTATTGGTGTTGACTCCTATCTCTCCCATCCTATTGTTCCACTCCCACATGCCTGCTTTGGCCTCTTACACCGTGACCCCATCCACCATCTCCCGCTTGGATCCGCATGCCCCCATGGATCGTTTGGCCTACAAGTACATGTACCTGTACTTGCACATACTTGCAGCTTTGATCCCTGCAGGAATCGAATGCTATGCTCGTCATACCAGTGGAACCAGCATAGGCGTGTCTCATGGCCTTCCCCGTCCAATCCCTCTAACCGATGTGGACATCGCATTGCCTCTCACATGAATCGACTTGTACTTCGACTTCATCCATGCTCTCTGTTCCCATCATACACCCCCACGACATAGCTTCCTTCGTTTGGCCCTGGCAGGCGTTTGAAGCTATTCGAACCGGATTCTTACCTGACCCTCTCTGCGTGAACACCCTTCCCCTTCTGGGGTCACCTTACCCGCGACGATGGCTGCGGTAATTCCAGATGACCGCTTGGTCAAACAAAGGAAGCCTCCGATTCTTCACACCCTACTGCTGCCGTTGTATGCGTACGATGATGAGTTGGCCAGCTCGACATATGCATGCACCATGAGTACATCGACCTTCAACCTATGGGCGCTGGGTAGCTCTGCTGTGTCACCCCAGCTTCTCGGAAATGGCATCCAGAGATATGCACATGGACGCCTAGACCCGGGTCTTCGAGGCACCCCTATATGCAGAAGCATATCCACGTCGGCACGGAACGCCTCGTCTGAGAGCTAAGGCAAGGTAGTCTTGGAACAGCTCCCTTCAGCCAAGAGCTCCGGATATCGCACCGCAGCTCAAGCAGCCAATTGGGAAACGGCCCGATCCTCCCGCTCAGCGCGCTTCCTTGCGGGGAGGAGAAGCTGAGGGGCGCGTGACAACAGATTTGCGTCGACCATGGTTGGTCATGATCACCTTCACCATCTCCCATGCGAGAAGGTGTGGAGATCTCCCACCCGAGCTTACCCCCATCTTATCCACGCGAGCATACGAACATCAGGCAACGTGAAGAGGGTACATTTCGAGAGTGAAGGACGAATTAGGGGCGGTTTCGGTCGAGAGTCTTGTCTATAAAAGGCCGCCGTGTCGCCCTCCTCCTCCCGACTTTCTCTCTCTCTCCATCCATCAGTCACAGCTTCAATCAACACATCAACACTCTATTCACTACCATTTTCGAAGGCCTTTCTTCACCACCAAATCCATCAAAATGACTCCCTGGTAAGCCTACAACCCCTGGATCCAGCACATCGTCGATCGGTCCTTTGCCTCACGAGCTTCTTCAACATGAAGGGTTTACCGAGGCGACGAGACCAGGCATCCTGATGCGATCCAAACTCTGGAAATAATTTCGGTGGGCTGACTTGAACCTATTAGCGACTGCAACTGCTGCTCCGGCTCCTGCGAGTCCTGCTCTTGCGGAACCTGCAAGGTGAGAAGCCCTCAACGTCAACATTCTCCTCGACACTCGACTGACCAGTTCAAATAGCACTAAATTTCTAAACTTTTCGTCTCCCGCGACGCCTCCTTCTTCTCGATATCGCATATATATTCGCTGGCAGCTCACAAGAGAGCTTTCCATGGCAACATGAGGCGTATCTTCCGAGCGACTACTTTTTGAGAGGTGGGCAGTGGGACGGGATGCGTTGGGGATTGTTTTCTTTGGGTGGCACAGAGGTATACTTTGCAGACTGCTGCGGTTACCAGATCCCGAGGTAGCAAAGCAGTAGAGTGAATTGAGCCTGCATGCCTGAGAAGTTTAGTCCAAATGTGATGTTTGCGCACGCGTGATACTGCAGCTGCCATGAAGTAAACCAACTCGGAAGAGGCTAACAAGGGCAAACTGGTGCTTAAAGCTCTGTGTCCATCAGGTCAGGGTAGCTTTGAAGCTCCGGCAGACAAGCGTAAAGACGAGAACAAACTCGCTTTAGACTTACTGCTTCTCTGGTGGGACTCCCGAGCAGACCGGACTCTTCCCGCTGGCAGGCTCGGCGTGGGGGTGTCGGGGTCTCCGGGGCGGAGCCGGACGGGATGCGGAGAGGTTCGTAGGCCAAGATGGGATATAAGAGATTTGTGGGGTTGAAGAAATATCAGATGGTTTGAGAAGATAATCTCTGATCCTTTGTGATCTGTTTTGAAACATGCTTGTATCTTTGTGTGGTTGCTAAATGATCGGTCTACACGGGAGAACCTCAGCCAATTGCAGAAAGTGTAAGAGGCGGTGGAAGCCAATGAAATTGAGAGTTTCTGACTTCAGTGACTCTAGAAAGTTCACTTAGGAATAATTCTACTTCGAAAGAGACGATGTGTAGTCAGTTGATGAATAGGCTTTGCCTTCGATTAGAGAGTGCGATGTTTTGGTGCCGGGTAGGTACCTAGGTAGGTTGCCGCAAGAAAGTTGGACATAAGGTACTAGACTGTCCTCAATCTAAGGTTCTGATGTGTTGATCTTCCCGTCTCTTCTAGCCGCTTTCGTCTTCCCAGACATTCATATTGGATTTTCATGAAAACGCTGAAGCGGTTATGTTGAACGAATGAGTGCTTCGGCTTACAAGCTTGTGGTGATGGTTGGTGCAGCGAAACTGGCTAGCCTTTATCCCCACAAAGACCGGGCGCTTCTCGAGGGAGCGCCTGATCCAACATGCCAAGATTTCCATGACACAATTCCCGGCGGGGGGCTCGAAGTACGTATCAGATAGAGTGGCGGCTTTATGTGCGACTAGCTATCAGATGGATGCCACGCGTTACATGAGCCTCACGGCAGCGGGGCAGTTGGCTTTGGTTGAGGTTGCAGATGATCTTCACTTCACGCCTTGGTGCGGAATTGTGATTCTGAGGTTGCCTTCAGCCGCTGGGAAGGGAATCACAAGTGACAGACATTGCTTCCCAAAAGACAACTGTGCAGACTCCGCCCCCAACAGCCCCCCTTTTCACGGCAAGGCGGCAGGGCGAGAAGGCTCTATTCGCAGCAGCTGGACCCGTCAGGCTGGAGAGATGGTGGCCTGTCGCACATATAGAGTCTAGACGGGACGGGGAGCCAACAAACTTGAGGCGATGCTTAGCCTTAAAGAGGCAAACAGCAATCCATCACGCGCGCCTCGCCTCACTGCTTCGCCCGTGAGGTGCAGGAAGCTACACACACAACGAGCCAACTGCTCACCCAGAACTGCTAAAAATAAATTAAGAGTATCTGCTGTCGGTACTCCGTGTGCACTATTCCGTGGTCCGTGGTTATAGACACTTGGGATCCATCCTGGTTTGAATCCCCTGCACAGCCCGCTCGCTCCCAATCGCCGGGGCTTGGCTGGGCGGTTGATGTCCACTTTCAATCTCGTTTGCAGCCGCGCTCCGTTCGCTTGAAGAGCCTCAAAAGACGTTCAGGAGGCTTGCAGAATTTCAGCATACGTGCTTTGAACCTCAATGCCAACTCAGAAGTTGCTACTTCAGTGACAGCTGGCTCCTCGCTGTAACAGAATTCATCACCGATTCAGCCATCATCCTCCAGCGCCAAGAGTGGATCCGCGGAACTAACAGCCGAGACGCCAAAACCAAGCTTGAAGTTTGAGCCATCATCAGGGACAGAAAAGGCGGCAACTCTCTCCCTCATATCCGGACATATTCGACTCGGCGACACATTGTTTGGTCTGGCTGGATGAATGCCCGAATTTACCAGAGTCTCATAATTGCCTGTGCATAGGGCATAATGGCGGACAGTCTTGACCCCGGCATGCCGTCACCGTCCCCGGATCGGCCAGGCCTTGAGCGCCGCCGGTCCAGGAATCCTATCAAGAACATCATGCAGCACCTCTCGGTCGAGCCGCCAGAGGACAACGATGAGCGAGAAGGACGCAAGAACTCGCTGATACGGAGGCTCAGCTGGCGCAAGAGCCGCAGCCCTTCAGCCAACTCGGAGCGGTCTAACCCTGGATCTGCTCAAGACCCTAATCTGTGCCGGAGCTGTGCGAGCTGGGCGGCTGATATCGATGCCACCTTTGAGGAGATGGACTCGTCTTTTATCAAGGCACTGAACCCGGGCTCGCAAGACGCATTCGAGAACAAGGAGCACTCACTTACCCTACTGAAAAGTCTCGAGGATGACCGCTGGTCGACCAAGTGTCCGCTCTGCAAGCTGTTTTGGGCGGTGCATGTCCAGAGCGATGGAGACGGGCCTCTCTCCCTCTCGGGCTTCTCCTCCCGCGACACCAATTACCTGATCGACACCAACAAGATGTTTGAGCAGGGCCACGCTGCGAGAGGCAAGGCACGCGGCTTCGCTCCGGCCTTCCTTGGAGTCGTGCCTAAGAAGAGCGGCTCCGGCGCCCTGAGTTGGGACGTTGACGCCGATTGGTTCCGCGAGGCGGGCATGATCTTCCGCACGATGCCGGATGTTGAGACGGAGCTGCTGAGTGCGCGGCCTGGCGGGATGCATTCGCGGGGGAACTCTGCCAACGACACGGGCGGCTGGGTGAAGCGAGGCATCTGGGGCCGGGAGATTGGGAGGACCGTCGACACGTCTGTAGCTGTCGACTGGTTGCGGTTCTGCGAGTTCTACCACCAGGGGCGATGTGGCCGGAAGCCCATCACGAGGGAGATCAAGGGGTTCCGGTTGGTGGACTGCTCCCAAAACCCCCCGCGCATCGTCGAGTCGTCGTTGATGGAGCGGTATGTCGCGTTGAGCTATGTCTGGGGCAAGGTTGCATACGAGCCGTGGCCGCAGGTGATCCAGGATGCTATCGCCGTCACGCAACAGCTCGGCGTGCGTTATCTCTGGGTCGACCGCCTCTGCTTAGACGACTCGCAGCCCGCAGTGAGGATGCAGCAGATTGCGCGCATGGACGAGATCTTCGAGGGCGCCATTGTCACCGTCATTGCAGCCCATGGCGAGGACGCAACTTCGGGGCTTCCAGGGGTGGGCTCAACACAGCGTCCTCCGCAGCCCCAATACTCCTTTTCAAACTCAAACCTCACACTCGTTTCTAGCCTGCAAGATCCGCGTCTTGCTGTCAAGAACTCAGCTTGGTATACCCGTGGATGGACATACCAAGAAGGTCTCCTGGCGCGACGGCGACTCATCTTCACGGGGCAGCAAATGTACTGGGAATGTGAGGGCATGTGCTGCCCCGAAACACTGGTACTACCGCTGGAGCTCTACCACGACGCTGAGGAGCAGCGGATGTGTGATTTCATGCGGCCAGGTCTACTGAACGGAGTATCTTTCGTGGATGGGAGCTGGGAACGCTGGAAGAGGTTGCCGAGTAAAGTCGAGGACCCGAGCACGCTCAGCATCTTCCGCGAGGCGGACCAGCACATCATCAACTACACGCGGCGATCATTGACATACGACGAAGACTCCTTGAGTGCGTTTCTGGGTATATCACGGCGGCTAGAGACGACGCTGGGACGCAATCGCGTAGTCAACTTATTGGGTATTCCAGTCTGGGCGCCCCAAGACGAGCGCAGTATGGCGAGCCCGCCGCGGACGCGCGATCTCTTTGCGTTATCGACGTGCTTCTGGCACCACAAGGAGGGCGTTGTGGCAAGACGGAGACCACACATGCCCAGTTGGACGTGGGCAGGCTGGGCGGGAGCCGTTGACCTTTTCTCAAGCATCGTCGTGGCTGATCCCGAGGGAAAAGTCAAGGATCGCAAGTACAACAACCATCATTATGTGACGGCCACACAAATCACTCGCAACGACGCCAACTCGCTACGGTGGACGTACTCGCCAGACATAGTCCTGGTACATGCCGACGGCAGCGTGGCCTACGACTTTGCGCCCTCTACAGAAAACGACTCCAATGCTTTGCGACGGCTCGCACTCTGGCCCTATGGCATACACGTACCCAACCCACTCGTCCTGGACAAGGTGAAGGCTCGAACGCATTCAGGGGGCTGGATCTTCAACAACGTGAGCGTGGACGTGAAGCTAAGTCGGGGTGGCGGGGGCATTCGCGAGTACATCGAGCGCCACGCGCGCGCAGAGCAGATGACGGTGCTGTGGTTCGTCGAGGAGGCGCTGATAATGCTGTTGGTGGTGGAGAGGACGGTGAAGCCGGATGGCGGAGTCGTGTGGGAGCGGGTTGGACGAATGAGGATGGGCTTTGCGGAGGAGGCGAGGGATGTTATTCGGCGGTATGGGCGGGTAGAGAGGATGGTGGAGGACCTGCCGCTGAGAAGACTCGGGACCGATATTGTGATTGAGTAGCGGAGTGTAAAATATGTGAAGCCATCGCGGAGGATGAAACGGGATGAAAAGGGGGTTCTTTTATAGGGAGGCGTGCAAGTGGCTTGAACGAGTGCACTGCGCTACAACACCAGATTGAGACGGACGGCATGGCACAAGCCGGGACCATTAAGCATTGTAATATATCGTTTGAGACTAATTGAAGAGAGGGCGATGTTGTCTCGGGTTCAGCATGCTACATACTCGATAATTACCCAAGATACGGTATCTGTCACATCTGATAACTCTATACTCTAGACTATAACAGCCACATGCTATGACGTCGCCTCTAGTGGCATGATGCCTCGGTCGAGAGTCCTTGCTCAGCGAAACTATGCGTTTGAGGTACCTGGCTATCCACTAATATCTGCCATGCCAAAGTTAATCGGCGCAGGGACTTCTAGCATTCCCATTGCTCCATCCCCAACATCTTCCCCCTCCCAAACTAATCCTTTCCACATACCAGGTCAGCAGCTCTTCACCCAAACCAACCGCCATGACGTCGATCCGCTCTCGGCCGAAGGATCGGATGAATCAGCATTAGCAGCAGCAGCGCCCGCGCCAGCGCCAGTGCCCTACGAGGCGGGCAGCGGGCGGGCTGGAAGTCCCACTCACACCTTTTCCCGCCGGGCCTTGCCTCTACCAGAGATCCCTTCCCCGAAGCATCCGCCAGTCACAAATCACGGGCTCGAGCGGGAAGATCAGATCGATCCCCCGGCGTTGCGACCTCGCGTTTCCTCTGCCTCGAGCCTCTCCCTCCTGCTCCTCTGCTTCCCCACGCGCGCGGAGAGTGTCGCCATGCCCGACCATCATAACCACCACCACCACCACTCCCACGATACGGCTGCCCCGGCGACCCGCGTCAAGTCGTCCGCCAGCACCGTCGGCGAGCATGGATATCCGCATGGCCACCTGGGACACCTGAGTCCCCACGAGGAGGAGGCCTTCCTCAAGTTCAAGGAGGTGTTGGAGGAACGAGGATTGTGGAAACGGGGACCGCCGGCGTCACATGACGACCCGTTGCTGCTGTAAGTGGCATGCGCGCTGAACCGGAGCTTGATAGGCGTCTGACATTGGTGTTGTAGGCGATATCTGCGCGCGAGACGCTGGGTGGTGGAAGATGCCTACCAGCAGTTCAAGGATACTGAAGAATGGCGCGTGGCCAACGATCTCGACGTGCTGTACAAAACCATCGATCTCGACGCCTACGAGCGAAGCCGTCGTCTGGTATGCCCTCACCTCGCCGGACCGCCCGGATGCTTGATATGCTGACACGTTGTACGCACACAGTACCCCCAATGGACCGGCCGCCGTGACCGCCGCGGAATTCCCCTCTACGTGTACGAGATTAGGACGCTCGACTCCAAGACGATCCACGAGTACGAGAAGCATGGTGCCTCCAAGACGTTCTCCCAGGCCAAGTCAGACGGCAAGACGCCCGCTGGTCTACTGCGGCTGTTCGCTCTATATGAGAACCTGACACGCTTCAACATGCCCTTCAGCACACAGCTACCGGACCGCGAGTTCGCCGAGGTGCCTATTACCATGAGTACCAACATTGTCGATATCTCCGGTGTCGGTCTCAAGCAGTTTTGGAACCTCAAAGGCCACATGCAGGCCGCCTCGCAGCTTGCCACGGCGCATTACCCAGAGACGCTGGACCGCATCTTCATCATTGGCGCGCCCATGTTCTTCAGCACCGTCTGGGGCTGGATTAAGCGCTGGTTCGACCCCATCACCGTGTCCAAGATCTTCGTGCTCAGCTCTCACGAGGTGCGCCCCACGCTCGAGAACTTCATTGACCCGGCCAACATCCCCAAGAAGTATGGTGGCCAATTGGAATATTCTTTTGGCGACCTCAGCGTACCGGATCCGCATTGGGAGGGCCTCGTGACGTGGGAGAACGGCCACAAGGGATTCCCTACCGGACCGCTGCTGTGGGAAGACGAGGACGATGGCAAGCGCATGGTGTGTATGGGCCTGGGCGCAAAGGACGGAGTGCTTCGCCGCGAGCGGATTTGCAGCATGCCCAAGAACTTTGTCATGCCCGAAGTAACGCGCCCAGTGCAGAACGGTACGGCGGAGGGCACGCAAACGGTGGACGAGACGTGTGACGACGGTGTGCAGACGGACGAGACGCTAATCAGCGAGGCGGTGCAGGAGAAGCTGAAGATTAGCAGTGACGTGGACGAGACGAAGAAGGAGGCAGTGTCATCACCCCCTGTTGCCTCTGCGGCGGTGGCCTAGAGAAGAACAAATTGGACAGGTAGAGACGAAAGCGAGATAAGACGCTACATACATACCCAGGCAGCAGAGCCAAGAGATGGGAGAGATGGTGAGGAGAAGGGTGTTCAATTCTTGGGTTCTTGGTTGGTCATTCAGGTTTACGTTTTTCATAGATCTCGGTGCATACACATAGCCGGGCACTTGAATACATTTGCACCGTTCTAACTATCCTGTCTTTTGCCCTTTGGTCTAATAACCATGCTCTCTGTAAGTGTCTTAGTCCTCTTGTATTCTGAAGTCGTTCGTAAGCCGTCTCAAATGTCTTGATGCCAATTTAAATCCGTGTAATAGTTCAAACAAACAACTTTCTAGTCCCATCCAAACGCCTGTAATAACTCCCGAACCCGCTTGAGTCACGCCTTGACAGATCCTCTGGAGTATCCTCTCCTCTTCCGCCACTCCGCAACGCCCTTCTCGATCTCCTCCCAGGACACACCATCCCTAACCAACCACATCGTCACCCCCAAGCTCTCGGTATCTCGATTGCGCGGCTCGTCATCAAAGAACAGCATGTCCTCGTACGCCACGCCGGTGCGCTTCTGCAGCACCTCAAAGTGCTTAATCTTGCTTGTCGAATAGATCTCCAGCCCCGCGTCAAACATATCCAACGCACGCTTCGGCTTCTCCGCCTTGCCGTCCACGGCGGGCACCGGGACGTGCAGCATCTTGAGCAGATCTCGCGCGAGAGCCGCGGTCGTGGAGCGCGACGCGACGCCGACCTTCACGTTTGGAGCCTGGGCGAGAGCGGCGAGGATGGAGGGGATGTCGCTGTAGAAGGCGAAGCTCTCGCCGTAGCGGTCGGTGGCGGCGGTGTGGGCGGCGTCGGGCTTGAGTGGCGGCGTGACGTGCGTGTCGACCCAGAAGGGCCACAGCGTGTAGTCGAGGTCGAAGACGATGAGGCGGGGGAGGGGGAGCGCGGGGTCGGCGAGGGATGCGGGGAGGAGGGAGGAGGAGGGCGCTCCGTCGGGGAGGGGGAGCGAGCCCGTCTTGGAGAGCTTTTTGGGCATTGTGTCGGGTTGTGGAGGGTGTGAAGCCTGTGGGATGGCGAGCGTGGAAGTTATTGGTGTTGAGGAGACGGTGACATATAAGGCTGGGCTAGAGGTGCCTGGACGGCTGCCCTGAATCTTACCTTACCTTGGGTACAGCCCCGCCGCGGGGCGTTGCTTTTAGGCTGTGACGTCGGTGCCTGAATGGCTTATAAGTGTCATGTCACCAGCTCCAGTTGAAAAGTACAGCTATTTTGGAAACATGTTCTACTTTTGTTTCTTATTTTTGAAAAACCCGAGGTCGTGCAGTACTGTAATCAGCCTTCCGCGATCACGTTTAGAAAGCTGCATCTAATCGACCTGCTGCCCCGAGATCGGAACTTTCTGGTCACGGAAGAGTCATGAAGTGATGCGGCTAAGCCTGTTCAAGTTGTACGCCCAATGAAACCTAGGTTCACGAACATAACTGCCGCAGAATATACCTCTCCTTGGTTAGAATTATTCAGAAGCTATTGCTGCTCTTTCCGTGTTAAATACTCAGACACCTACCTGGGTACCAAGTAGGCAGGAATGAGGCGCTTGCTGTTGGAGAAAGTCGGTGAGCCACGTGGTGAGGTGAAACATTATGAAGCTCATTGGTCGGATAGAATACATGCATATACTCAGCCAATCTCTGTAATTCCCATACTTCTTTCCCATTAATGGGTAATAACACTTACAACCGTCGTGGTCCCAGCGACATCACAGACTAAGGAAACTCCTCCGGGAATCGCTCTCGCCCCCCCGCATTTCCGGCCGGCTCCCTGCGGGGAAATCGAAATCTGGACCGGGTCACGAGGCAAGAGCGCCCCCGTCGTTTTGGGGGGCAGGCAGTCCCAGTCGCCGTCGCCATGCCATAATTATCCATCGCGGGATTGGCTCGTTGGCTTGGATTTTCCTCCCTCCGAATCCCCGTACCTTCCATCCCAACCACTGGAAGTTTGCCCCCGCGTCACCTGTGAAGCCCAAGTTGCGATGGTGAGACGGTGAGGGTTTTCTTTCTCAACTCGTCACGCTCTCCGTTATTTTGCTCATTGCGCATGAGTGCACTCTGGGGGCTTCGCGATTGAGGGGAGAGACCGACGAGAGACGCCAATTCGTCACGCAATGGCCAAACGCACCTGGTCTGATGCGCTTGGGGGAGCGTCGGCTGGCTCGACCGGCGCAGGAGCAGCAGAAATGCCTCCAGCCGACGAGGCTCCCGCGCCAGCTGTGAGTCGCCATGAGATTGCGAGATCATGCGGAACTGACAATGAATGAATAGGCCGCCAAGTCGCAGAACCGCCGGCAGAGCGCTGGCATCGCCGGCTTCGGTGGGGGTGACGTTCCGCTTCCTCAGATCTCCCGGAAGATCAAGGCCTGCGCGGCGTGTCGGAAGCACAAGGTGAGAGAAGAACTTGCGAGGACCCTCATTTGGACGGGGTGATTGACCGGCTTGCAGATCAAATGCTTGATGGACGAAAGTGGCCCGCCGTGTCGTCGCTGCGCGGAACGGAACCTAGGCTGTGTCTTGAGCAAGAGTCTGCAGACAATTATCGACGAAAAGTCTCAGTATGCGAAACCTGGGTCGTTGCGACATCTGCGACTTTAGCTGACTCGCTGTAGATTCTCAGAAGCCGTAGTCCATGACTTAGAACATGTTCACGGCGCTCTCAAGCAGGTCATGACCAAGCTTGGCCTTGGTGAAATGGCACCCCTTCAGTCTTCATCCATTCAAGAATCAGAGGGTTCGCCATCGCATCAGGACTCGAGCCATGTTGCTGGTCGCCAACCCATGTCGCTGTCTGACCGAAACCAAGGTCCTTCTTGCGACAATTCACCCAAAGCCACTCCCGAGGACGAAGGCCTGCCCTACGTTCCCATTCATTCCCTTTACACACTTACGAAACTCAGTGCTTTGAGATCTCCAGAAAATAGTGAAGCCCAACGTGGGCGAGCCATAGACGACTTTATTGCTCGGGGCGTGCTCTCCCTCTCCGATGCCGAAAGTCTGTTCTCTCTCTACCGGACAAGACTAGACCGATACATGTATGGTATCGGGTGTCACTACAATACGCTCGAGGAGCTGCGGAGAAAGAGTTCTATTCTGTCTGCTGCCATTCTCACGGTATCAGCACTCCATGATGCCAAGGCAGATGGTGTCTACGGCGTTTGCAGCAACGAGTTCCGCCGATTGATGGAGAGATCCATGTTTGAACGACGCATTGATCGAGACTATCTGAGAGCTATGTGCGTAGCTTCGTACTGGCTCAGCGACCTGTCCTGGATGCTTTCGGGATATGCTATCCGTCGAGCTGCTGAGTGTAATCTACACAACAGCTTTAACCAAGCTATCAAAGAGAAAAACCAGGAGGCCGCGGATTGCGCACGCCTGTGGTACATCCTCTACATTTGTGACCAGCATCTTGCAACTCTTTACGGAAGGCCGTCTATTGTGCAAGAGGACTCATCAATCCAAGGTTGGGACAAGTTTCTTCATTCAGAAGTTGCTACGGAGGAGGACAAACGATTGACTGGGCAGGTCGCCCTAGTCAGCATCTTACGAAATATCCGCGAGCTGTTTGGCACAAACAAAGGAGAGGCCATTCCGCGCGTTTATCTGAACCATATTTCACATTTCAAAAGGCAGCTTGATCAGTGGTACGAGCGGTGGATGAGGGAGTTGCCTGGTAAGCTTCGTTGGTCCAGCCACCAAGTTCTTCGCTAACAGGAATCAGAGCAATGGCCCCAGATCGGCACGTTTCCACGGAAAGGGACCATCTTGCACTACAATTTTTCACAAATCCATCTTTACTCCCATGTATTCCGTGGCCTCACTGGCGACGATCCAATTCCTCATTACTTCTTGGACTGCGCAGCCAAAGCCATTGCAGCGGCTACGGCAGTGATGGAACTCATCATCACAGATCCCGATGTCGCCGCAGGCATTGTGGGGATGCCGTCGTACATGCATTCCATGACTGCGTTTGCCTGCATGTTTCTTATCAAGGTCGCCATCAAGTATGGCGGCGAGCTCGTAGACCGCCAACGAGTTCTCGAACTTACCAACGGACTTGTCCGACGATTCCGCGCCATGCCTACTGGGAAGTGGCATCTTGCCAACTTGATGGCCGGTGGACTGGAGAGGATGACTGAGCAACTGAGCGCTCAGGCTCCCGGTCAAATGGCGACGTTCTCGAATGGGATGGTAGCGGGGACTGGCATTAATGAGAACGTGATCCCATCACAAGTTGTGCCAATGGAGACTCGGCCGTTGACGGACTTGGAGGGAGACTTGTTCTTTGACTATGACATGAGCTTTGGCCTGTCGCCCGTGTTCCGGTTCGACCCGAATATGCTCAGTATGGACGGGTCTGCCGCGTCTATGCAAGGTTACCCAGAGCCGGACTACGGTATAAGACCGAACCATCAGGCATGATGAGTTGACTGGAGGTTTTGCGACTTTCCAGGGCTGTTTTTGGACAGTGTAAGATACCTGTAACATGTGTCTTTGTGAAGGGAGGACTTTTTGGATAATGAATCGAGCGAAAGCTTACAAGAACAGTTTAATTTAAAATGAAGGATACCAGAACCGCATTATATATACACGACAGCGGGAAGAATACCGGGTTTCAGGATCCATATTGCCCTCTTTGTAACCTCCGAGTTGATCAATCATGATACCAAAATCTAGGTATTGACGAAAGATGGCACTACGTATCATGTGGCCCACGATCTCGAGCAGGCTGAGACTATTCTCGTATTGCCAGCTTACAATGCTTTCCTTCTCATCTACAACTTCGTCGTTTTGCTCTCTCCCAACATCACAAGCATTCCATAATCCTTCGAGCGAAGACGGAGGAAGTCGGTTTTCTGTCCGAGCTAACCCGCAATCCCATCTCGGCTCCAATTTGCCCGTGTTAATCCCCATCGCGGGGGTTGCGGGGAAGCTCAGATGACCTTGAACTTACTGACACCAAACCACCCGTGGTTGTAAGTGAAGCCAGTGGGTGAGTCTTCTTCCTGCCCTCCTTGGTCATCTACTAACACCGGGTAGAAAACTGAAGGATTATCGGATATCCCGTCGAGCAGCCGGAACAACCGACATCGGACAAATGGTGTTAAGTAAAACCAGTGTAATCGCTCATTCGAAGTCAAGATAACAACATCTTCTACAACGTCGCTGTCACGAAGACAATTTCCACAGGAATAATCTCACCATGGCCTCTGCAGACTCACACATCCTGATTACCGGTGCTGCAGGCTTCATCGGCCAGGAGCTTCTCGTCGCCCTCCTCGCCTCCTCCCCATCCCTCACCATCACAGCCACCGACACCACCGTCCCCCCCGTACCGCCAGCACACGCCCACCGCGTCACAGCCCTAGCCGCAGACCTGACCGCACCGACTGCAGTATCGGCACTCTTCCAGCCCAAGCCTCCCTCAGCCGTGTACCTCCTCCACGGCCTCATGAGCTCGGGCTCCGAGGCGAATCTTGAGCTTGGCCTCGCCGTCAACTTCGACTCTGTGCGCAATGTTCTTGACTACATCCGCCGCGAACATCCCGGCACGGTCGTCGTCTTTACCAGCTCGTGTGCGGTCTACGGCCGTGAGGAGTGCGTCTCGGAAGCTGCTACCGTGCCGCTCCCGCAGACGTCCTACGGCGCCGAGAAGTTGATGGTCGAGCTCCTCGTGAACGACTGGTCGCGCCGCGGGTTGCTGGACGGCCGCATCGTGCGTCTTCCCACCGTGGTAGTCCGGCCAGGCAGACCCTCGGCCGCAGCATCGAGTTTCTGCTCCGGCATCGTGCGCGAGTCACTCAAGGGCGAGGCGAATGTGTTGCCCGTCAGCCTCGACACGGAGATGTGGGTGTGCAGTCCCGCGACAGTCGTTCGCAATCTTCTGCGCGTCGCAACGGTCCCGGCGGCTCAGTTCGGGGGCTCGCGCATTGTGAATCTGCCGGGCCGGACGGTCACGGTGCATGAGATCCTGGCGGCTGTTGAGAAGGTTGGGGGCGCGGCGGCGAGGGCGTTGGTCACGGAGAAGCGGGATGCGGAGGTGGAGCGCATTGTCGAGTCGTGGTCAGCGCGGTTCGATGTGAGCAGGGCGTATGGGCTGGGATTGGAGGCGGATGGAAGCATTGAGGATGCTGTGCGAGCGTTCAAGACGCGGCTGGAAAGCGAGAAGGCATGAGTGAAGATCTGAGCTATAGAGCAAGATGGATTGCTTCGCACCGAAGGCGGAGAGCTATCCGTTTGAACAGAACCACCACAATTGATTGCCTCACTTTCCCTTCCATCAATTTCTCATACACTCCCGTGAACATGCCTACCTCTCCGATCCGCCGCCGAAAAATGCTCCCATCATGAGAACGAGGCTTGTTACGTCATCTCTCGGTGAGGCTTCCGGCGACGCTCCGTGCCCGGCACAAAAGCCGACCGGCGATGTCGGCGCCGCCTTTCGCTGCGAGCTATACCGAGGTCGCGGGGGTGAGAGGAGATGCTCTGTAGTCATGGGTAAAGTGAAGCTTTTATTGTACATATGATATCTTATCGAGTAGAATATCTTACATGCATCCCATTGAAGACTATCTTGCAGTGTCATCTCATCAATTAACCTCGTAATCTCAACCATCATGAGTGACCTCTCAGCTCTCCAATCCTCATCTCCCAACATCCCCCCTCCCTCCCGTAAGCTCCCAACAACAATCTTCCACCAAATTGCATACTCACCCCGCAGCAGTCAACCCCAACACCACCCTCCCGCCTCTCACATCCATCATCTCCGCCGACGACTTCGCCCACGTCGCCGAGAAGGCCCTCACACCGAAAGCATGGGCCTTCTACTCCTCCGCGGCGACTGACCTCGTCACGCTGCGCAACAACCGCGAGCTGGTGCGGCGGGTGATGCTCCGGCCGCGCATTCTACGGGATGTGTCGAATGTGAGTATCGAGAGGGACATTCTTGGGTTGCGGAGTAAGGCGCCGTTCTTTATTTGTCCGATGGCGATGGCGACGTTGGCGCATCCTGAGGGTGAGCTGGGCTGGAGTCGGGCGGTGGCCAACGAGGGTATCTTCCAGATCGTACGTCTCCCCCTTTTCCTTTTAGACTACTACCTTCATCTGTTAAACCACACATCATGAGATTACGTCCTAACAACTTCCAGATCTCCAGCAACGCCTCCTGCACCCTCCCCGCCATCACATCCGCCGCACCCCCCAACCACCCCTTCTTCCTCCAACTCTACGTCAACACCGACCGCGCCAAAACCACCGCCTTGCTCCGCGCCGCGCGCACCCTCGGGATCAAAGCCGTCTTCGTGACCGTGGACGCACCCGTGCCTGGCAAGCGCGAGGCCGACGAGCGGCTGCCGCAGGCGACGGTGCTGACGAGTGCCATGAGTGGCAGCACGTCGAGCAGCGATGCCAAGGGCGCGGGGCTGGGACGGCTGATGGGCACGTATATCGACAAGAGTCTGTGTTGGGAGGATTTGGCGTGGATTCGTCGGGAGAGTAGTGTGCCGATTGTGTTGAAGGGCGTGCAGACTGTAGAGGATGTGAGGATGGCGGTGGAAAGGGGGGTGGATGGCGTGATGTTGAGTAACCATGGAGGACGGTCCTTGGACGGGTAAGTTGTCTTTTGGTAGCGACGGAGACTCGTCTCGTATTGACAGAACGTGTAGGAGCCAAGCTGCTATCCTCGTTCTTCTCGAGGTCCGCAAGCAGTTCCCCGAGGCTTTCAACCACCTCCAGATCTTCATTGACGGCGGCTTCACTCGTGGTTCCGACATACTCAAGGCACTAGCACTGGGAGCTACTGCTGTCGGTATCGGGCGCCCATTCCTGTATTCGCTGGTGTACGGCCAGGAGGGCGTTGAGCATTTGTCGCAGAGTACGTGACCAAGAACACCCCAGATTCCCAGATGCTGACTCTACTTCCTATAGTCCTGAAGGATGAGCTAGTGGTTTCCATGAGATTGGCTGGCCTCACAAGTCTAGACCAGGTCACCCAAGCCCTCGTAAACACTCTCGACGTGGACCATTTGGTTCAGTCGGGGGCAGAAAACGGGCCGTCATGTCCGGTATCCCATGCTCGAGCATCAAAGTTGTAAAAGCACCAGAATAGAACTCAAAATTTGAGCCATACTCAAGACTTTAGCTAGACGTTAATACCCTTACAATTAGAAATTGCACTTACAGATAGATCTCGATGCTATGTGCGTCGTTCCATGATATCCAAAAAGGCCCAAAAATGACAGGAAATAAATATATTGCGTAGAGTATATTGGTAAGCATGCAACCTAAACATTCTGGTCCATCCCGATACTCGGTAAAACCTGTCCCCCATTCACCTCCTCCGCCCCTCGTCCTCCTAGACCTGGTCATCATCCATAGGGTGCTTGTGAATCCCCAGATTGAACCGTCTCTTCACAGCCTTCCACACTTCCAAGAGGATGATGTACACCACCACGCAGCCTGCAACAACGCCCCATTCCCAGTTCAACCCCGATTGCTTAAAAACGCTGGTATTGACCTTGGGGATATACACAATGGGAAACGTCATCACAAATCCAGCAATAACCGACCAGAACAAAAAGCGGTTATGATAGATCGTCTTGAACACTGACGTGGGGCCGGACCATCGTTCGTCCATGTTAAACAGACTTCGATGGAAATGCTTCACCTCCCACGCAGTCACCAGTAGTAAAAAGCTCAGTGTAGCGAATGTCGTCGCTCTGGCTTGGAACACCGGCTGGCATTCCTTGCTCGCGTGTTCGTTGCATCCTGTGGGCAGCCTATAGTAACCTTGTCCAGAGGCAGCATATGTGACAATCATAAACGCGCACAGGCACAGCGAGCCCATACATGTACCGTACACAAATTGGTCACGGACCAGATCGATAGTGAAGACGCCTGCACGCAGGCTTCGGGGCGGCCGGCGCAAGATGTCAGGTGCTGCCTCTTCCAGACCCAGGCCAAGAGCCAGAGGAGAAGATGTAATCAAATTGGCCCAAAGAATTTCCAACGGTGAAAGGGGAAACACAGGAACGCCATCAACATCCTTGAAAGAAAGACCAATAAGAAGCAGAATGACCTGAGCGAGATTTGAAGTCAAAAGATGCAGAAGAAACTGTCACATGTCAGTATCACAATTTACCGTATTGCAGGAATGACATACCTTCTGAATGTTGTCTGACAGTCGGCGCCCCTCCTGGATACCAGTGACGATGGAGGCAAAGTTGTCGTCGGTGAGGACCATGTCGGCGGCCTCCTTGGCAACGTCGCTGCCACGGTCTCCCATGGCAATCCCGACATCAGCCTGTTTCAGCGCCGGTGAGTCGTTCACGCCATCGCCCGTCATGATACAAAAGGCCTTGCGACGATGCAGAGCCTCGATCATGCGAACCTTGGTCATGGGGCTGCAACGCGCTAGCACAAGCGGTAATTCTTTCATCTCGTCGATCGCCGCGTCTGACAAGTGGCCAAAATCAGAGGCCGACATGACGGTAGTCCTCTTCAAGGGCATGTCGCGCGATAGAATACCAACTTCATACGCAATGGCCGTGGCAGTCTTGATGTGGTCTCCAGTGACCATGTGAACCGTCACACCGGCATTGCGACATTGAGCAACTGCAACGGCAGTCTCAGGGCGAGGCGGATCGTATAGACCAGCCAAGCCAAGGAACTCTAGTTCTGTTTCAACTTGAGCTCGGTCATGACAAGCGTCAGGCTCGTCGTCCATGGACCTGGTTGCCATACAAAGGACGCGAAGCCCCTGAGCCGCTAGCTTCTCAGCCATAGCCAAAATTTCCTTCTTGAACTCCTCGGATTCTTTGAGTTTAGGTACAACAACCTCGACTGCTCCTTTGGTAAACACTTGTCGGGTCTTCTCGAGTTCGTTGCCGTATACCACGCTCATAAGTTTGCAAGATGAGTCAAAGGGATGTTCGGCGATAAGTACATCGTTCGGAGACTTAGACTGGCCAAACCGCATGGCAAAGACCCTGAGTGCGATCTCGGTTGGTTCCCCGACAGCATTCCACTCTGCCGTTCCAGATGCGGTAATGACACTGCTAGAGTCAGTCTCCGGTTCTTTCTTTCCATCCGTGACCGTAGAGTTGTTGCAAAGAATGACAGTGTTGAGAAACTCGTTGAGGCAACTGCCAGCGAGAGATCCAGACCAGGTCACAGTTCCACTTCCAGGGTCATAAGGATCAGCGGTTCCCTCGACAGTCCCTGTGAGATCACCCCGAAGCCAAACCTTCCGGGTGATCATGCGTCCTTGCGTGAGCGTGCCCGTCTTGTCTGAGCAGATGTTGGTCACGCCGCCGACAGCCTCAAGAGAAGGCATCTGACGGACGATGACATGACCCTTGACCATTGCCTTGGTTGCGACGGCCATTGTGACAGTTAAGACGGCAAGCAGAGATTCGGGAATGACAGCGACGCCAACGCAGATGCCGTATAAAAGAACATCGTCGTTGATGTCCCACTTGCTGACGGAGAAGACGGTGACGGCGAGCAGGATGGCCAAAGCGAAAAGCAGGAGCGCAAACTTGCTGAGGGTTACCTGTAAAGGAGTACCCTCAAGGCCCAAGATGTTTTTCGCAGTTCGATAGAATTTGATAACGACTCTTTGTAGAGCGTTTTTGCCCTCATACCGCGTCTTCGATCGCCGGAGTAATTCAGCGATCTGGCCGACTTCTGTATGCATCCCTGTGGAAATGACAATTCCTGTTGCTCGTCCTCTGGTGACTGAACTCCCAGAGTACGCCAAGTTGACGCGATCGCCAATAGGCATGGTCGGATCGGTGAAAACAGCATCAGGCTTCTTGCTAATAGCGATGGATTCACCAGTGAGAAGAGCTTCATCGGTCGAGATATTTATGCCCTGAACGAGGCGCAAATCGGCCGGTACGACATCTCCGGTTGCGAGAGAAACCAGGTCGCCCTTAACGAGGGTCTCGGCCTTGATGGTCTCGCTATTTCCATCGCGAATGACTTTGCACTTGGGCGTGGACAGGGCGTAGAGCGACTGAATCGTCTGCTCAGCGCGATAATCCTGGA
Organism: Xenoacremonium recifei; assembly: GCA_012184525.1. NCBI lineage: Eukaryota > Fungi > Ascomycota > Sordariomycetes > Hypocreales > Nectriaceae > Xenoacremonium > Xenoacremonium recifei. Next base: position 120,245 of record WOFQ01000067.1, read on the forward strand.
TCAATCTGGAAAACGAGGTTAGCAGGGAGAGAGCAATTTGGGTAAGCAAAAGTGCGCAAGACTCTGCATGGCCTTGGGTCAAGGGATTTTTGATCAATGATCCAAAGTTTATAGTCACTGTCGAGTTGACGAGAGACTTGCAGGCTTGCATAGCTGTAGGCAACACAACCACAGCATGACACATACCCGACGACGATGTTGAGGACAATGACAGCGACGACGACTCCGCCCTCGGTGTAGTCATGGATAGCAAAGGACAGACAGGTCACGGCGATGAGGACGGCGGTCAATGCATTGGCAATCTGCTGGAGGAATATCTGCCAGAGCGAGACGCCCTTGGCTCCTTGGATGGCATTGGGGCCGTCCCGAGCCAGGCGGGCGGCCGCTTCGTCACTGCTCAAGCCATGGTCGGCATCGGACTTCAAGTCTTGGGCGACTTGAAGGGCCGAGAGGGTGTGCGGAAAGAAGTCGGATGGCTTCTCAGAGCGGGGAGAGCTACTCGGACGACCTATGTCTGGTGGTTCCGCTATAGGAGGCTGGTCGTCCTGGCCTGCGACGGTCGACGAGTCCGACGAGGAGCTGGCGTGTTCTGCACCATTCGTTCGTAAACCTTCGGCTTCTCCCATCGAAATGGGCGGGTTCGGCGGGCAAGGAGGGCTTGCTGGACGAGGCGAGAGAGAGCTGGCGATGGGATAGGAAGGAGATGAAGAGAGCCAGAAAGAGGATACTTTGGGTACCTATGCTAAAGGACAACCAGAGATGGACGCAGGTCTTTCGACGGTGTAAGAGAATAGAACAATGCACGATGCAAAGAAAGGCACGAGACCTGGGGAAGAAGAAGAGAAGAAGGGAAAGGGGGGGAGGCGATACTTGGAGCTTCCCTTTATTCAGAAACGGCAGGCACGGTACCTCCCGCCTGCCTCCCCTCCATCAGCTCACGCGTCCAGATCCGTTGCAATTCCACCAGATAAGACGAGGAAGCAGCGATTCAAACGGCTGGGTGCTTTCCTTCCCGGGTCCAAGCCATGTGGGCAATGCGGCAACGACCCGTCATTGTCCATTCACAGGCAGGCGCGAGACTCACCGGGGAAAGCTTACAAACAGGAGAGTTACCGGTTTCGATTGCAACAGCCACACCCCTCCGCAGTTGCCGACAAAGAGCGTCGAGAACCAGGCAAACGACAGCGCAACATCATGATGAGTCGCGCTTGCCCTCGTCGATATTGGGTTTGGGCTGTGCGGGGTGGGGGGATACGTACAGGCTTGGCGCGGGTGGGCCAATGAGGGGCCGGCTCACCGAGGAGGGGTCACGGGGTCACGCGGGGGCGTGGTGGATGGGCCAGGGCCAGAAGAGGGGAAGAATGGTCGACCTTCATCATGGTTCGTAATGTGTGCGTCTTGCGTGTCGACGATGATCGTTTATGCTGAATGCGTCGGATCGCGAGACGAGCGTGCTTGGCAATTGGCACGCCAGCCCGGCGAGCGCACTCGCGCAATTGGGGCTGCGGCGGCGCGGATATCTCGGGACTGGGACTGCGACTGGGACTGCGGCGGCTCACTAACACGATGCGATGCGACTGGGATACGCTCAACGTGCGCTCTCGAGCAAATCACACAGAGCCGTGATCGAGCAGCCTGACAGGCGCTAGACCCAATCACTCGCTGACTTGATCCTGCGGCTGCACAACCGACAATCAGCACCCTCGTCACCTCCACACCCCCTTGACTTGAAGCCGGAACGCCACGCCATATGGTCCGGCGCCAAGTCGCTTCGCAGCAGGATGCCGGACATTCAGTTCATCACGACGACGTTTGCCCGGCTTGGCTTGGCTGGCTCTCATCCTGGTCTCTCGTGATTTCTCAGCTTCGCACCAGAAACACTGACGCGTCGTCCAAGACTTCCAAGACCGCTGGCCTCGCCGCTAAGCTTAAGCATATCTCGGCGCTCCGGTTTTCCAGCGGGCCTCGGGCACGAGGACCAGCAAAGCCACTTCCTCTGTATCATTGAGCTTGCCTCGTGTTGGTCCATCCCATCAATTGCACAAATGCCGTGGTGGAGAAGCACGCCATACATACGTAGCTGTCCCGACGCCTCTTTGCATGAGATGAGACACACTATCGAGAGTCCGGCACTGTCTCTCACAAGTGAGGCGGACGGCCGCTGTAATGATACGACGGATGCCCCGCCCCGTGCAGGGCGCTCCGACCGCCGGCAAGCAGCAGGTCCCGCACCCGGCTCCGGGACGGCTAGGAGAGCAAACAGGCTCCGGCACCGGCCAACATTACCGCTGCCTGTTTGGATGGACTGATTCCATGCTCTGTGATACGCAAACAATATGGTAAAGTCATAAACGTGGTCTTTCCAGCGTTTGATGGTGCGTCTCCTGACCCCGATTCATTGCCTCTGTGCTTCAGGAAAGCCCGTACCTTGAGGGCCAGGAGGCCTCTCACATGGGATAGTTGACCGAATGGTAAATGATGACACTACGACGGTTTCTTGCCGCAGTGTGTTTGTCGATTTACTTGCACAAGATAGCACAAGCCGTGACGAGCCGGCACTCATCGGGAAATACAGGGACTGATCGTCAAGATAAGGCTTGTTCAAACAGTGCAAACAAAGCCTGAGACGCAAGCTCAGCAGCAGCTCATGTTGGCAAGTATCTGGAGAGGAAGCAACCAAAAAAACCCCCAGTATATCAATACGTAATAGGTAACCAACTCCTATCTCAAACTTCCTGAGCTTCACCACTCCGCCCATCCACTAACCCAGCAAATTAATGTACGGCTCCGGCCACGTTCCCCAAACAGAGGGCCGATCCCCCAACCGTCCACTCACAGGGGCCAATAGCTTGATCTTCTTCCGCTCCTCGTCCACCTGCGACACATACACAAAGCCCATGACGCTTGCCGCGCGAATCATCTCCGGCGAATCCTTGGGCGCCGCATGCATGATAGCAAACGTCCAATGTTGCATCGGCGACGTGGGCTTCTCGCGGGTGGGCACGCCAGCGCCGCCATAAGCCGATTCTACCAAATCGCGACGGTTAGACAAGGAATACGGCTGGGAGGAGGAGACTCACGGTCTGGGATCTTGTAAATGTCGATCCCGTCGTAGTCAATCTGCTGGATCAAGGGGCTCAGAGTCCGCTTGGTGTCCCCGAAGAAATATTCCTTAATGATAGCTTCCCGTGAGAGCTGCATAAAGGTATCGTTCCTATCGACTACTCCATCTGATTTATCCATAGAAACGATACTGATCGGGTCTCCCAGACTCGTCTTCTGGCCCGTAAATTTCTTTTCCAATTCTGAGCTTAGATTGTTTGAGCCAACCACAACAACTATATTCACTGCGTCCTCGCAATTAGCACACGTCCGTACACACACGAAAGTGGAAGGCGCCCAACCTGAAAACTCATCGATAATGTGCTCAATGTCCTCAATCCCGCTCTGGTTGTTCTCATCCACTCCGGCACCATCAATTATCACTCCAGAAGAATAGACTTGATCGTCTTCACTCAACCGAGCACTGACATTGCTCGCCAACTTGCTCATGAGCTCTTTGTAAAAGTATGGCTCCTCCTCCGGGTTCTCTCGTCCGTAAAAGAAAGCCAGCGGCAACTTCACAGGGACAGTGCTAGGGCCGCTAGTTGGTGTACTCCCCCAACCGTCAACAGCCTCAGGATCCATAACCGTGGCGAACACGCTTGTACTGAGCGTCCCTGGCAAGCTAAGCATGCCCTCTTTCGGGTCTGCATTCACCACCACCGGCTGCCATCCCATCTTTGTCGCATAGCTCGTAAGCGTCTTGACACAGGTTGTCTTGCCCGACGCCTTCGGGCCCGTAATCAATATCCGCGGTCCCTCGATTCCGCCCCTACGCGACTCAGCTCGTAGCTGTTCGAGGTATCCGTGTAGCACCAAACACGCATTCGCCGGGTTGGCAGTTGGAGTTGCGTACTCTGCAACAAACTCGTTATCCAATCGACCGTCGACCTCGATTTCGCATCCGTGCCATGACAGGATCTTCGACTTGACGCCAGTAAAGGTGTAGGTATTGCGCTGGGCGAGCTCGACGCCGTCCTTCTCTGCAGTGCCGGATAGAATCTTCAAGGTGAGGTTCGAGCCGAAAGGAACTTCGAAGCGCCATTCCCAGGCAGGTCGGAGGGTGATGACGCGAGTAGACGAGACGGTAGGCTGATAGAGTCGGTTAGCATGGTAGGCGTGGAAGTCGAACAAAGGCAACATTGCAAGATCCTCAATTGAAGCGGAAAGAGGCGCAGGAAGTCCTACCTGGGAGGGTATCTGACCCAGGCCTGGAATCGACATCGCCGCTACATCGATTTTCGGGCCTCCTTCAAGACTCGATCCAACGACGCGGTCGCAGAGAAAGTCTTCAATGGTGAAGTTGGAGTTGAAGCGATCGAGCGTGGGGCCGATGGAAGCTTTCCAGAACCAAGTTGGGGGAAGACGCTTACCCCACGTGACATAATAATTCGATCAGTCTCAGAGGCTTCATTGGCTGCTCTTTTTTGTCGTCTAGTTGGAGTTCAACACGAAGACGAGAGCTAGCGGGATGGGATGTTCGATCTCGCCGACTCAAGTTAACAAGATAGACCGTATTTGAAGGGTATCAATTACTTGACTTCATACTACAAGTACTGCATCGTTTCCATAACACAGATATCCTTGAGGACAATGACCTACTTCGAGCAATATAATGCGATGCTGTCCTGATGGGTACCAGTGCTGTGAGACAAGAAACAGAGTAATCTTTATGACAGAAATGTCAATTGTGTATTCGTAAGATGATGGAGATACTCTATACCCTCCCCCGGTCTCCAGATATGATAAGTACCTGTGTATGCAACCCAAAGCCCTAATTCAAACACCCAACACCAAACACCATCCTGTTGAAGCCCAACAGGATTAGATCAATCCCAAGTCATCATCATCGACACACATGATGTGTCTCATGTCTCCGCCGAGGAGAGTCTTTTTCTACACCCGCGTTCCGCCAATCCGCATGCACTGGGTATCGCTTTTGCTCCTTTGGTCCCCATTCGGTATATCGGCAATGCTCCGTACGTTCGTAAGATCGATTCGATGCGCCATGTCCTCGAACTCCGGTGTGTATTTTCCGTTTCCCTTTTTGTTGGTTGTCTAATCGGCCATCTCCTCAAAGATGCGCTGCAGACTCCGGACTCCCTTTAACAAGTTCTCGTCAGGGCCTTGGCCAGGTGTCCAGGCCGCGTGCGCAAAGTCTATCAGCTTCAGGCTGTAGATCTGGGGCAGCGACGACTCCAGCTCAGAGTCAATATCTTCCTCGTCATCGTCGTCGTCCAGAGCAATACCACTGTCGACGCGCTTAGTCGTTCGAGCAGCTTGGCCGATGCCAGCCTCCTCATCAATGAGCGCATTGTTCTCCTCGATGGCATCTCGTAGCGCCTTGCCATCGCCCTCGAATATGAAAAGCAATGATGAGGAGTACATGCGGGTCTCGTGCCTCGACATAACCTCTTCGACCCGCGCAAGGTCGCGCACAAATGCCGAGCAGACGGCTTTACCAAGGTCTTCGTCAATCCCTGCCGTCTTGTTGAAGATGAATTTCCGGAACTCGTCCACCACATTTTCATTCGTGACTTGGGTCCTGCCGTAGTCCTTGTCGTAAATCTTGTATTCGTCGTCTTCCAGTTCAGTCTTGTCCTCCGACCCGCGGAAGACTCTCATCCCAGCTATCCTGAATCCAAGTCTCCCATGTGTCGTCTCCGCGGAAATCTTGTCGAACCTCTGTTTCTTTTGGAGAGGAGCGTCGTCGGCCCACAACCGCACGCCAAGTTTGACATCGAGAATGTTTGGTTTGCTGAAGCCATATGACGCGTTCTCGAGCACTACCGCCTTGTCGGTCTTGATCTTGTTATCCTTACTAGGGATCCAAGATACATCGTCCTTTGGCGGTTCAGGATCCTCCGCAGCGAGTGCGACCTGCTCCTTCACAGTAGCCACAATCTGTTCCCGGGCGGTCTGGACATCGCCTGACTGCGAAATGATTCCGGCAACCGACTCATCTATGTCGCCCTTGGAGGGATCAGTGAGCAGGAGCGAACCCATGAACAAGGGCATCAGCTCGGCGAATTCGGGATGTCTTCGGCTGGCGGATTGGTAGAAGTCGATCTCGGATTGAGTACAAGGCTTGATGAAGAGCTCGCCGCTAGGTGTGCACATTGTGCCAGCACTGAGAGAGTACGCTTGTTAGCATCCTGCGCGCGTGCAATACAATCGCCCAAGTGTCGTATGTAGAGGAGACTTAAAGTGAAGACGCGACCGGAGAACTTACTGGCCAGCAACAGCGTGCTTGTACTCGCACAGCTGGTCGCGCCGGGGCATTTCTTTGCCGCCCATCTTCGGTTGAGGAGAGTTCGCGTGGTCTTGCGGCGGCGTCGCAACAGTGAACGGAGTTGTCGGAGGAGGAAAGCAAGAGGCGGAGTGCGTCGTCAACATTCGGCGGCTACTGCTTTCGAGGGAGGCTGTGACTGGATCGGCTGGCTCTCCGGCGTCCTCGCGCTCGCGGCTCAAGGGCGGGCTGAGGGATTGCCAGTGCCAGGCAGATCAGCCGAGAATCGCCCAAAACGCAGGGAGCGTGCGAGATAAATTGGCGACGTTGGATGCGCGTGCGCAGAGAAATTTTCCCCGGCCCAAGTTTCGAGGCAGCTGGAGGAAGGCTTAGAGTGGCGACTCGACGGACTGCCCTGCGATAGTGCTCTAGCGGTTGGGCAGCGAGAGAACGTAACTTCGCGGGGAAATGACCGGCGGAAGGACTCCAGCAGTGAGCGTAGTATGTATGGAAAAGGACAGACTGGTGTCAGGGAGAGGAAGAGGAATTCAGATCCAGAATACGTGCAATCGTGAAAGGCGTCCAGGGAAGGAAGGGGGTTTGCCCGAGTCTTAAACAATGGAGACGGGACCGAATGAAGGAGGCGCCGCGCACGATCCGAGCTGAGCCTACGGCAACTTCTTGATGCGATTCCGGCCTGGGCTGAGATGCACGCGGTGAGCGGGTGGCTTGCGAGGCGGAGGCCGGCCGAAGCCCTGCAGCCCAGGGATCAACCCCTGCTGAAGGCCCTACAAGTAACTGCCTCACTGTGACTGTGCCAGTGCGCAGGGCATTCTTCCAGTGGCGGTCCCGTCGGCTGCTGAGCCACAGGTACGGGGCTAGCGGCCAACCAGCGCTCCCGCATCTGCCCCCACCGAGTCCGCCTCAGCGGCGCGTGCCACCTGCAGTCACCTCGACAGCACAATCCCTGACATCCATCAGCATCCTCACACCAACCGAGTCCAGACGAGGTGATCCCGCGAATCTGGGACTCTGGTGTTATGCAAGGTACGACGGGCATGATACCGTGCTGTACTGATCTTCACGTTTCAGCAGCAATCTTGATCCGGCCGTCACCCCGTGCACCCGGTGAAGCTCGCTTGCAAACGCATCTCGTGGCTGTTCGCTTCCGGGGCGTTACAGCCTTCGTCAGCGATGATGATCAGCAGCGTCAACTGGAGGATGGATGAGCGAGAGCGAGGAATTCTGACGTGTGCTTTCCGCCGGGCACGGCCACGGGACTGTGCCGGTGCACACTCGCTCTAGAACTCGGTGAGGGCCGTTCGGTGTTTCTCAGATGCTGCACATTCGCCTTCATCGCGCCCTCGCTTCACTGGATAAGACAACCGACGGGTGAATGTGCTACAATCTCACCGCATGACAGGTCATCTGGTCACCATGATCTTCCCTCTTCAGCCATCATCGTGCCATATCTGTGATGCAACGGCAATTACCCTTGCTGGGTCGCCGTCGGGAAGACTCGAAGATTACCCTCCAAACCATCCAAGCGCCCGCTCCCGTCCTCGCCGCCCCTCCATCACCGCCTCCCTCTCGGAGACGAAGGAACGCTTTTGGCTTCTGGAAGAGCAGAGCCAACGAATGGGTGCGCGCATATCGCTCGCCGATTGCGTTGGCGAGGGCCAGTAGGGACCAACCAATTTGCCTATCGTGCCGGAGGCGTTGCTCAGCCGCTCTCCAGTCCCAGACAAACTCCACATCGTGAGAAGCGTGAAGCGTCGTCATGAGGCCGTTCCTCGCCGGTTGAGACTGGCGGTGATGCAGCAGAGACGACTACTGGCTTTGACCCCGCACGTCTGCCTTGGTCCAAGTTCTTTTAGGGAACGAGAGCGAGAGTCTCAGATCCAACATCGCATCAGCATCGTGAAGTTCTGCGGGGCGGTTGTTACGTCCTAAATGGCCTCAAGCGCCTGCATTAACGTGCATTTTAGGCTCCAAACTCCTCGTGAAAAATCTCTGTAGTCAAGAAGGCGTATTTCCGTTTGCTGCAGTGGTTCTATCTCTTATTGGCAACCAGGGCGGTCGCTCGTTTGAAGGTGTTTGCCTCTTAGTCGAATGTTGTATCAAACGTTTCTGGATCACCACGCTTGGGTTGTGGCCCGTTAGAACTATCCTATCTTCCCTAAAATTCAATATGCTAGCAGCGTTCACATAAATCTTTCTAATACTCCATGTGTAGTGATTTATCCATTAAATTAATCTCAAGAGATGGTCCCTACAGGTATTCGTCGTCCAACTTTCCCTGAGAAACTTGAGGTGGAAGGTGTCAGTGCACGGCTGCACCTTCCCGACCCAAACGATGATTCCTTTCTCAAGTGAATCCTGGAGCTCAGGTTCTCAAAGCCTTTTTCATTTCACCAATTACATTTCGCCGCCCTTCCATCTCCGATTTCTGCCTTTCGGGCAAGTGTTTGCTGTCGGCTCCCACCGTTGTTTGCTGTTCCACTTCAAACGGAAGGGTCTTCAAAACAGTCACTCACTTCATTTTTCGGATCGCTGTCTTCTTCTTCGACTCATCATCTTCCTTCATTCTTTCCAAAATGGCCACTGAAGAAGACATGAAGCCACCAGCTTCTGAAAACCAAGACGAGATCGTGCCTCCTCAGTCGACGGGTGACGAGGAACCTAAGGAAGTTTCGCAGTCGCATTCAGAGCCGATCCAAGAAGATGTGGACTTATTGAGCGGCGAACCCACCAAGAAGAAGAAGAAAAATAGTTCACGGGGCCCGACTGCACTGACCAAAAATCGCGGAAATGGCTTCGAAGGTGAGCGATGGCACGCTATGTTGCGAGTAACCCTTCCCGACTGATATATGATCAGAATATTTCGCGGATCCTCCTATGACTCCCGAGGAGGCCCTGGAGGAAAAAACCGAGATCTACTCCCTGTATAAGTCCCCCTAGATATCTGTGCCTATCGTCCGTGCTAACCGTAGTTAGGGATCTATCATTCGAAGAGTAAGTTCCCCCTGATCTCCTAGACAGTATGATTTCTTTCTAACAACTACACCAGACGTATGCAGAACTGCATCCAACGCTTTCGCTCTCGCCGCCGTCTGCAGGGTGATCGTACCTTGTACTTCAACGAATATCTCTTCCTCGGCGGCGTCGACTGCAACCCGGGTTCCTTCAGTGGTCTTGGTCGCCAGGACTTGAAGGACCTCACGCCCGCCCAACGCCGCGAAGCTACAGCCCGGGACGTCATCTACGGCAACACCGCTGCCGGCGACCGTTTCTACGATGGTAACAAGGAGTTCTGGGTTGTCGACTTCACCGGCGTCGCTGCCGGCTACTTCAGTGTCGGTCTGCCGCAAGTCACCGCGCACTCCTGGGAGAAGATGAAGAACGGCATCGACACCATTGAGAACTTCTTCAAGTACGTGCTTCATCATGAGGCTTGTCCTGAGTACAAGGCCGATGTGCAGGCGGCGGTAGCGGTCTGTGAGCAGGCCCGCATCGAGTGGCCGCTGATTCAACGTTTCTTGTCGCTGGTCCCTGGCCAGTTTAATCTGGCTGCAGCCGAGATTTTCTGTCCGGGAGAAGACTTGGAAACCAAATGGTCTTTCCGGGACTGGAAGCGTCCTAAAAACTTCGACCCCAAAAAGGTCTTCTACGCAACCTTTGCGGTCTTGGAAGACCACGAACTCTTTCTCAAGCTCAACGAGAGAGAGCCCAAGATCGTCAAAGAGTTCACTTGCTCTCTCCAAGTCACTGGCATCAACCGCCCAGGTGAAACAATCCAACAACACTTCGCTTCACTTATGATTGGCGACAATCATGCTAGGATCCCCGCCGTTGGTACTGCCACCTTTGTCCGGACAACTATCGAGGACGAATGGGACGTCCCTCCCATGCCTTGTCCCGTTGCAGGCGAGATTACGCTGTACTTTGATGACACGCTGCTCTCCCTTCTACAAGTTGGTATGAAGACGACGCTGACCGTCTGTAAGTTGGACGTGGGCATCCACTTCGTCAAGACGCTCGAGGCGCTGCTGCCGTCATTCTATCAGTTCCTGCCGCAAGAGTTGATGAAGCATTACAAGACGCCCAAGGAGAATGATAGACCAGCGCCGTCTGTGAACAATCCAGATGCGGAGGACAGGCAGATGGAGAAGGACGCCCAAGGCTGATCGCTTGGGAAGATTCGTTTGACAGGACTCGGCGCGGAAGGCACGATGAATAGGTATTTTGGAACTGTTTAGTGGGATTTAGTACTGTCTCTAAAATCAAAGCTGAGGTATTTCACAAGAGAAATTTAACACGAACGCAATCCAACGCCGGTTCCTCGTTGAGCACGTAAACCCGGTCTGTTGCCTAACCATCTTATCATAACAGTAAAACGCATCCCATCGTAACCCATACAAACTCCAGAAAGCAAGAACATTGTTCATCTCGCTATTGGTAGACTTAAAGAATACCAGGCGCGAGCATTTAATGAACAGACCCCAGATGAAGTATCCGTTCAACTTCGACGTGGGCTTCTAGCCGGTCCACTCAGCGTGAGTCCCCGCAGTGACCTCATGGAAGTCCATCGCCGATGGGCATGATAATCCATCTATTCCTGCGACTGAATCTTGTGGTCTCCAGCAACGACCTCGGCATACGATGGAGGGACGCCCTGGTGCTCGTTCGAAGCGCCCTCGCCGTTACCGGCGGCCTGCTGCTGCGACGAGCCACCCTGGGTACCGTAGTTCATGTTCCCGGCAGGCTGCTGGTTCTGCGGCTGATCGGGCTTGCTCTGAGGCTGCTGCTGGCGCGGAGGAGGCGCCTGGACGTAGACGTAGGTGACGCGGCCGCCCTCGCGATCGTGCGGCAGGGCCTCGTACTCGTAGGGCGGCTCGGGGAACTTGGCGATGATGTACCAGCTGTGCAGCAGGCCCGGGATGTAGCCGAGCACGCAGAGCAGGATGTTGATGAGCGAGTCGGCGCTGCAGATGCCACACTTGACCCAAACTGAAGGACACAAAGGTTAGCTATGATCTATGATGTTTGAGGATGGAGGGGTTACGAACCCGGCAGCGGCGGGAAGAGGAGGGCCAGGATGGCGAGGAAAAGGTCGGCGGAACACATGGTTCGGTTTGCGGTGCGATTGCGATCGCGTGCGGGTAGAATCGAGTATCTATCTGTCTTCAGAGAGAGACGATGATGGAACGAGGGCAGAGAGTTGCAGACAAGGCTGGTGATGCAGATAATTGAAGGCCTGTGGTTTCAGAGGGAGGAGGTCACCGGGTGGCGTGCCTGAACCCGGCTTGCGTAATAGCCGGGGTATGCGGGCTTGTGATTGGTGGATGCGGAGCGGGCAGGGATTTCGATTAAGCCGCCTGCTTAATGACGTTGTAGGCAGGTAGTTTATAAGTACCGTGAGCGCTGAAAGAATAATGCTCTTCTTCGCATGTCAAGAGAGTGAATCAAGCCTAATGAAGATCATGTGCAATAAAAAGCTCATTGTTATTCTTACTCACTCTGTTGCCTTTTTTTTTACTCACGAGTTCTCATGAGAAATATCGCTTATGCGGAGGACGGCGGTTTTGACAGCATTACGGCAGACTCCGGCTGCGCCTCATAGTGGCGTCGCTGCAGCGCTCACTGACGAGGCACTTCGGATCATGCCGCGTATAGAGATTTCTGCTTACTCTTGGCTCGGGGTAATATTCAGACGAGCGAATGCCGAATAGCAAAAGAAGCCTGGACTTAATATCCATTGACTTTAATAGCATTCCATTATTTCTGCTGGTCTGTAAGATGTGAAAAATGCCCTGCCCATGAACTACCGTAGTTCCTGGTCAATGCTACAAGCAGGGTAAGTGAAACGTCCTGAACTCCTCCTGAACTCATCCTAGTACACAACATTAAGTCTTGCGACAAAGAGGAAAATTATTTTGAATGCTTTGCTTTGATGAACTGTTGTCGCTTACCTTATAGAATTCATCTGAAATAAGTCCCTTAGCTTCTGTAAGCGATGGCAATACCTTGAACTCCTTCAAGACATTTTGTCCAGTTTGTGCCTGGATGAAACGTTATAGACCAGCATGAATTGACTTGAGAGTTATTAAAGACCACGATGACCTATTTCATATGTGTAAATAATCGTGTGGATGAAGTAAAATGCTCTTTGTTCTGTTAGAAAATCTACCTCTAGGGTACTTGGATGGGGGTTAAGCCTTCACCGAGCCACACCGAGAAAATATGGGGCTTTCCTGCAGCTGCCTCGAGACGCCGGAAGAAACGCGATTCAAATCTTCCTTGCACGACGAATCCTCTCCCGCCCTTGCTTTTCGCCATCTTTCTCCGATCCTGCCTTGCGCAGGGCCCCGATCGCCACGATGGACGACTTCCTCAACCTCGAGTTGTTGTCTCTGGTGTCGAAGGTTACGTCCGAACTCCAGAACCACGTTGGCATTGGTGACAAGACCTTGGCCGAGTTCCTCATTGCCCAACGGTTAGAATGCAAGTCACTAGACGAATACCGGGAGAAGCTGGCTGGCATTGGCGCAGACTTCCCGCCCAGTCTGGTCGACTCTCTAGATCGACTGGTTCTGGCTATGCATCCCAAGTTCAAAGGACAAAAGCAGAATGGAGCAGACAATCACGCAGAGGAGGAGCACCACCACCGAACCTTTGCGGAAAAGGAGAAGATCTTCAGCGGACTCGAGTTACCCGACAAGAAGATAGAGTACAATGAAGGGGCCGACGCCCTAGACGACACCATGGCGCTGCTGGAAGGTCTTGGTGGCAAGGCGCGCAAGGAAAAGTCGTCGCGCAAACGGAGTAGGAGTCCAGATGCCGACGGCAAGGAGTCGAGGAGGCGACGGAGGGACAGATCAAGATCTCGAGACCGGCGGAAGCGAGACAAATACCGTTCGCGCTCCCGCTCGCAAGACCGCGGAGACGAGGACTGGCGCGACGGGTTTCGCGACAAGCGCAAGGATCGACGAGGTCGCAGGCGATTCGACGATGAGGACGATCGAGACGACCGATTTAATAGGAGACCGGAGCCTGAGATGGACGATACTCCGCAGCTGCACAAGATTTACGAAGGACACGTTACGGGCATCAAGGATTTTGGCGCTTTCGTGAACCTGCACCACGTTCAGGGCAAAGTCGACGGTCTTGTGCACATCTCCCGCCTGGTCGCGGGCCAAAGAATCAACCACCCCTCTGACTTGCTATCACGGGGGCAGACTGTCTGGGTCAAAGTGAATAGCATCGAAGGGTCGAGAATAGGGTTGTCTATGAGCGATGTCGACCAAGAGACGGGCAGGGACTTGGAGCCTCAAGCTCGACTGACGACCGGCGCAAACATGGAGGCTCTCGGCGGAGCAGCGAGGAACGGGTTCCAAGACGACACTTCTGGCATGCCGCGAGATTCTCTCGGACCCCCGCGGAGGCACAAGAAGAGGATGACTTCGCCAGAAAGATGGGAAATCCGGCAGCTGATTGCGTCAGGTGTCGCCAAGGCATCGGATTACCCAGATCTAGAGGAGGATTATAACGCCACATTACGAGGTGACGGAGAGCTGGAGTTGGAAGAGGATGTTGATATCGAAGTCCGGGAGGAGGAACCGCCTTTCCTTGCCGGCCAGACCAAACAATCGCTCGAACTATCACCTATCCGAGTCGTGAAGGCTCCTGACGGATCGATGAACCGAGCAGCCATGTCAGGCACCGCGTTGGCAAAGGAGAGGAAAGAGTTGAAGCAGCAGGAACTTGACGCCGCTGCGAATGAGGATTCTAAAGAGAATCTCTCTGCCCAATGGCAAGATCCCATGGCCGACCCTGACAAGCGCAAATTCGCTAGCGAGCTGAGGAACGCCAGAATGACTGCCAAGTCTGACGAGGTGCCGGAATGGAAAAAGGTCGTGATTCCCAAGGGGCAGTCGATGGGAAAACGAACAAGCCTCAGCATCAAGGAACAGCGGGAGTCTCTACCTGTCTTCGCGTTCCGAAGCCAACTGATCAAGGCCGTTCGAGAGAACCAGATTTTGATCGTCGTTGGCGAGACTGGATCCGGAAAGACCACCCAGTTGACACAGTACCTGGCAGAAGCTGGCTTTGCCAACGACGGAATGATTGGATGTACTCAGCCGCGTCGAGTAGCTGCCATGTCTGTCGCCAAGCGTGTCGCCGAGGAGGTCGGCTGCAAGCTGGGAGACGAAGTTGGCTATACGATCCGTTTCGAGGACTGCACCAGCGCCTTGACGAAGATCAAGTACATGACCGACGGTATGCTTCAGCGTGAGATTCTCGTGGATCCGGATATGAAGCGGTATTCTTGCATCATGCTGGACGAAGCCCACGAACGCACCATCTCCACCGACGTGTTGTTTGCACTTTTAAAGAAGGCTTTGAAGCGACGGCCTGACCTGAAGGTTATTGTCACTTCTGCGACGCTGGACGCTGACAAGTTTTCTGCGTATTTCAACGAGTGTCCCATTTTCACCATCCCTGGACGTACCTTTCCCGTCGAGATCCTCTACTCAAGAGAGCCTGAATCCGACTACCTGGACGCTGCGTTGGTTACTGTCATGCAAATCCATCTCACTGAACCGAAGGGCGATATCTTGCTGTTCTTGACTGGTCAAGAAGAGATTGACACGGCTTGCGAGATTCTCTACGAACGTATGAAGGCCCTCGGACCGAACGTCCCGGATCTTTTGATCCTGCCTGTCTATTCGCAACTGCCTACCGAGATGCAGAGTCGAATTTTCGAACCGGCGCCTGCTGGAAGCCGCAAGGTCGTCATCGCCACCAACATCGCTGAGACGTCTATCACCATTGACGAGATTTACTACGTCGTTGACCCGGGCTTCGTGAAGCAGAACGCATACGACCCTAAGCTTGGTATGGACTCTCTCGTCGTGACGCCCATTTCCCAGGCCCAGGCGAACCAGCGAGCTGGACGAGCCGGGCGAACAGGCCCTGGAAAGTGCTTCAGACTTTATACCGAAGCAGCCTACCAGTCGGAAATGCTGCCCACCACAATCCCTGAGATTCAACGGCAGAATCTTTCACACACTATTCTCATGCTCAAGGCCATGGGCATTAACGATCTTCTGCACTTTGACTTCATGGACCCTCCCCCTATCAACACCATGTTGACGGCCCTGGAAGAACTCTACGCACTCAGTGCGCTAGACGACGAGGGTCTCTTAACTCGTTTAGGCCGCAAGATGGCCGACTTCCCCATGGAGCCGCCCCTGGCCAAGGTGCTCATCTCGGCCGTAGATCTGGACTGCTCCGACGAAATGCTCAGCATCGTCGCCATGCTCGGCCTCACCGGCATCTTCTACCGGCCCAAAGAGAAGCAGACACAAGCAGACCAGAAGAAAGCCAAGTTCCACGACCCGCACGGCGACCACCTCACGCTGCTCAACGTGTACAACTCCTGGAAGCAGAGCGGCTACTCCGCACCCTGGTGCTTCGAGAACTTCATCCAGGCGCGCTCCATGCGCCGCGCCAAGGACATCCGCGACCAGCTCGTCACCATCATGAACCGCTACCGCCACCCCGTCGTGTCCTGCGGCCGCGACACCCAGAAGGTGCGCCAGGCCCTGTGCGCCGGCTTCTTCCGCAACGCCGCCCGCAAGGACCCCCAGGAGGGCTACAAGACGCTCACCGAGGGCACGCCGGTGTACCTACACCCCAGCTCCGCGCTGTTCGGCAAGCAGGCTGAGTGGGTGGTGTATCACACGCTGGTGCTGACGACCAAGGAGTATATGCACTGCACGACGAGTATTGAACCCAAGTGGTTGGTTGAGGCGGCGCCGACGTTCTTCAAGGTTGCGCCGACGGATCGGTTGAGTAAGCGGAAGAAGGCGGAGCGTATCCAGCCGCTGTATAACAAGTTTGCTGGTGAGGATGACTGGCGGTTGAGTGCGCAGCGGAAAGGAGGCAGGGGAGGCGGTGGTGGCGGAACATGGGGTTAACCTTCATCACCCCTGGGCGAAGTTTCTGTCTTTATTGCTGGGCTTTGTGTGTACATCTCTGGGTAGGCGTCATGGGAGGAGCATAGAGCATGGATACATGCTGGATGTGGTAAATTTATAAGCAAAAGATTGTAACGAATTCCAAGTTTCCCTGATCGATGAGCTTTTTGTCTTTGTCCTGGTCAACAAACATAGTCCCAAAATCCAATCCATAGTATCATCCGTGATGCATCATAAGCCGTTATCAAACTGTCCATTTCCAATCCTTCCAGTCGATCAGGTATTCCAGTCCAATGGCCGAGCAGCCCAGGACGCCATGTAAATCCAGCCATAGTTCCGTAATAAATCCCTCGAACAAGTAGCTAACTAAAATATGTAATTCTTGAAAGAATGTGGAGAAACGAATGAAGAGAAGCAGAGGTAGTGAATTACTCGAGAATGTTCACTGTGTGGTCAACGGGTATTGGCTCGCCACGCACAATCTGGGACCGCACATTGTGAAGGCGTTTCAGAAAGTCCCGCGAGGACTCATCGTCCAACTTACCGAACTGGCCCTCCATGCCATGCAGAAGATAAGCTGCGCACGTCTTCCCACTCCAGGGGCGAATGCATTGCGTTCGCGGCGCGAAGCTGTGGTTCGTGAGGCGCTTCCGGCTCTGGTACCGTCCGACGAGCAGCCAGTGCGTGATCTCAGGGTAGGGCGCAGCACAGCGGATGGCGTCGTAAATCCACAGGCCAAGCGGACCGCAAACCGTGAAGGCCAGACGAGCACCACGGCGGACGAGTTCCTTGACGAGGGAAAACCTGCCCAAGATGCAAGCGAACATCAGTGGAGTCCCAAAGGAGGACATCCGTTGCTCGATCATCAACCCAGCGTCGAGAAGCAGGCGGAGATGAGGCAGACTGTCGACAACGATGGCAGCACCAGCAGGATTCGACACTCCCCAGTTTCTACCGATGTCGCTGCGAGGCTCGCTGCGAGGGTTGACGACGTTGATGCGGTCCTTGAATGGGATGCGGCGGAGAATGAACTTTAGGATATTAGGGTTTCTCGGTGAAGTTGTAATGGCACAGGCGAGGACAGAGTGCGATACGCTGGGGTCGGTAACTGCATCCCAGGCCATTTCGGTTACCATGTACGTGCAGGTCGCTGAATTTTGACACAGCCACTTCATAACAACCGGAGGCGCGGCGACAATCTGGTTCGCGTCGTAGCCTGTCCAATCTATACGGCTTATGGTCTCTGGAGAGAGATTGTCATCGAAGACCGGCGGCGCGAGTTCAGTAAGGATGCGCGAGTCGGCGCCGTAGTAAAGAAGCAAATTGATGATGTGCTGATTCCCACGCTCTAGGGCGTGCATCAATGGAGTGTAGCCCTTTACATCCCGCAAGTTGATGTTGCCTGCCCCTGTTTTCAGGATGAACTGGACGGCCCGCATGTTGTTCTTGCGCACTGCGATGTGAAGCGGCGTGAGGCCGTCGTCCGTCCGTGCATCAACGAGGGCGCCGAATTGGACGAGGCGATCCCACATCGCCCACAGGAGACTGTCATGGCTATCGTCCATGTTCTCGACCGAATTCTCCATCAGTATGTGAAGCGGAGTTGCACCTTGAGAACCAGTGTACAGCGTCAAGGAACTGCCATAGTATCGCGCGTTGGCCACAAGACTGAAAAGCACTTGTTTGCGATCCCTCTCCCCTGTCGCGGTCTTGACAACGTCAAGGTATACGCCGGTTTTTGACAGCAAGGTGCTGTGATTGCATTAGTTAGGCTGAGATGCAGAATTGAGCGTGAAACACTTACCAGTAATTATCCGCGTACCTCTCGACATGTGTTAGAATGGTGTCCAGTAACCACCTATAGATGCCCAGGTCTTTGTGGCCGAGAAAGCCGATGAAGTGGCAGACTGCCATGACAGGAGTGCACGGGAGGTGGAACCACAGAATCCCCTGAGCCAAGTAGTGGTCGAGCAGATACCAAGTGTAGTTGGCGAGCCTCTGCTGACAGTCGGGATTCCCTATCACCAGGAGGCCGGTGATACTCAAAAACATGCTAACAATGGCATTGAAACCAAAGGCGTAGTGCGTTTGACATCCCATGATCTCAATGATAAGGGAATGCTCAATGAGAAACTCGCAGAAGGACGGATCCGTCATGATGTAGGAATAGGAGAAAAATGTACAACCGTTGCAGGGGAGAGCGGCCGTCCGTATTTCGCCGATATAATATCTGTCAGTCAGACTTCGGAGCGCGGTGTCCATGGGAGATACACCCTTGTCGATGTTTTCAAGTGCCTTAAAAACACAGTTCCCAATTTCTCGACGTCTGCGTTCACGAGCGCGCTCTAGAGACGGGTTCGGCGGTAGGTCAAACTCGTGGCCATGTTTAGGGTGTTCAATGTTGCGTCGACGAGCAAATCCCAATGCTATCCTTCCCGCTAGCCGTTCGTCTTCGCCTTCATCTTCCATCTCATTTTCACCCATAACCTCGTCCGCATCTCCATCCCCAGCTTCTTCGTCATCGTCGTCGTCTTCGTCCTCGCCGTCTTCATTATCGTCCACAAATGACGGGTCAACGCCAGTTTCACTACCGTTTCCACTCATAAAGTGATCACTGGCGTATTCGCGAGAAGCTTTCGCGGACTCATGTAAAGGTCGACGATTATGAGGTATGGGGCGCGCCTGCAATGACTTCTCATCTCTGAGATACGCTATACCAGGCTCGAATCCAAGGCAGGTGGCTAACTCGAGCGCAGTCACGCCCTCTGGATTCTCAAGCTTAGGGTTGCAGCCCATTTCGTATAGGATTTTGAGGCATTCTACTGAACCTATCTCCACGGCAATGTGCATTGGCGGTCTTGGGTTTCTTGGTGAGATAGTGTCCGGCGCGAGCTGATACTCCTCCATCTGAAGGAGCAGCGAGAGACAGCGGGGGTTATTGAGCGTTGTGGCCATTTGTATGGCGTTCATGGTCGGCTTTCCGGGGATGTCCTCGTACATGAACCAGTTGAAGTTCGGTGTCCGCGAAGCAATCGTGAGCACCCTCAAAAGGAGATCTTCATGGGCGCTCTTGATGGCGCCCAAGAAGCCATTTCTTCCCAGTGGACCGACTGTAGGATCAGCACCATTTGTGAGCAGAAAGTCGGCTAGACGCTTGTTACCAATGGCCATAGCCCGTACAAGCATGGGGCATTGAGAGATGCTATAATCTGCCACAAAGTTCGGATCCATGCCTCCTCTCAGAAGCAGTCCCAGTCTATTCAAATCTAGCTCCGAATTGGTGTCTCGTAGAAACTGCAGGAAGATGTGCTCTTGCCTCAGGTTCAAGAACCCCGTTGGGGCTGATCTTATTATTGTTTCGACAATCGTATCTGGAATCCTTGGGTCCCAGAGGTACGCTTCAGCGGTTAATTCTTTAGTGGTTGGAGAAGGGCGAAAGAGAGGGATGCCCCTTTCTAGCAGCATCTGTACAGTCTCTGTACTGTTGTACAATGCAGCGGCTTGGAAAACAAGTAACGCCTCTGGGCCATCCAGGAACTTCCTCGTTGCATCGTTCCGAGAGACGTTGAGAATAGTTGGGACGAATAGGAGCTTCCATCCTCTTCTCCCCCAGTCATGGCCGCCCACCTTCCAAAAGCAGGCCAGTGCTGATTTCTTGGTTTCTCTCTCATAAGCATCCATTACTCCATGCTCTGCGAGGCATTTAACTGCCGTAAGCATGTTCTTGGTAAAGAGGTCGGACGCAGGCTGAGATGCTTCCGGCCGTTTATCGAGTTTTGATATGACGTTGGTAGTGAAGCGTTCCCACAGCGGACACCCTTTGGAGTCCACAAATTCAACGATTTCGGGCGTAAGAACCTTTCTGTAGATCTTTGGACACAGGGCGTGCGTACAAGACGGGTGCGCTGTCAATGTTTTTCGTTCTTGCATAATTCCCGTGGTTGAGGTGTGTGACCGTGCAAGCTTTGTGTTGGTGAGAAAGGTTTCAGCCGGCGACGACTCGTTCCGGGTGTGCCAAGGTACGTCTTTGCACAGCTCCATGACGAAACTGACGAGCTCTTCCGATGCCGCGGAATTTAAAAAGTGAATCAACTGTCGGCCCAACCTGTCCTCTGACTTCGGGACGAAGCCCTTCTCGAGCCTCAGGAGGTCTTGGAGTACGTCTAAAGCACCCCATTCGACGGCCGCGGCGCAGAGTTCGAACTTGCCACGCACGGGTAATTCGTGATATTCTTTCAGTAGACGCCTAGCCGCGACCGGCTCAGCAGGCATTCTTGGATTTGAATCGGCTGCGGCCAACAGGCGGAGAACCCAGACCATGGCGTCTTGCAGGGGCGTAAGGATCGCACTGTTGGTCATGAATAGACATGTCTGCTTGTTTGGGTCGTTCTTGCAGAGCCAGTCAATAAGCTTGACATCGTTGGAGGCTGCTGCAAAGTGCCAGATTGTTCGTCCTTGATTATCGTGGTGGAGTGTTGTCGCGTTGTACCTGTAAACAAGGAAGGCGAGCGTGTCGACGCTCTCGACCAACATTAAAGGCGTGCGGTCGCTCCCATCTCTTGCCTCAAGGCTAGAACCAGAAGTCATTAGTAGGTCGATCAATTCCTGGTGACCACCCTCGACCGCCATATGGAGAATAGTGCCCTCATCTCCATCACGGCCGATGGGATAGTTGGGCTCGAAGCGAGGATCCAAGGAAAGCCGTCTAAGGAGGAACACGTTGTTCTCAAGAATGGCTTGTTGCAAGAAATCAGCGAAGACTTCGTCCTTGATCGAAGCAATTCGCTTGTTATTATGAAGAAATGTGAATTCGAGTCTGTAGGGGATCATAATTTCCTGAACGCCGGTGCGGATGGTCTCGATGACGTCCTCCTCAGATACTGTCGACGAGTTCCAGGTAGCATCATAAACACTGGTAAGAAGAAGTGCAAATCTTGGCTTGCAGTCCATGCCCGTGTTCAATAACACTTGATGGGCCATGAGGTGAGCGAAAGAGAGGTCGAGAGTCGCGCCCCCTGTCATGATGCGGGTAAAAATGGCTGGGTGCTTGCAACTCAAGGCAATCCAGAAAGCCACACCTGCCAAGGAGACGTCCTCGGCGCCCTTCCAGTGAAACTTGTATCTGCAATCAGCTCCCTTGTCGAGAAGGAGGGCGATGGTGTCGATTCGGCGGACTGGGTCTTCGGCCAATTCGATGAGTTGGTTCCACGTTTCTGGTTCGGCTTGCGTCGCTAGCACCTTTGGACCGATAAGAGAACAGAAGAGTGGCGAGCCGAGTAGGCTCTGTTCGTTGACGTTTGCGCCCATGGAGATGAGATCCCTGCATAAACTTGGCAGGCTGAAAGCCGCGGCTATGTGAAACGAGGACGTTGAACTGTCACACAGCGTGTCCGTCAGGTTCAGTATACCTTTGGGCGAGAGCGCAGTGCGTCCAAACAGCCGGGGATACCTCTCCCGAGCATACTCCAATGTCCATTGAACGAGGTTATTTGATTTGGGCAGCCGGAACAGAGAGCAGACTTGCGGCCGCAATTTTGCCCAATTGAGTTCGGCATACTTGTGCCATCGAGCGGCGCCCATCTGGTATTGCGGTTTCGTCGCTCGACGGGCCTCAACCAGCGCTTGTTCTTCGGAGTATTCTGCTGGCTCACGGTCTTCCTCAGCAGCATTGATAACGCTTAGCCAAGCAGAAATCTCCTCAGCACTGAAGGATTCCTGGTTCTCAGGTGCCGGTTTGGGTACGAATGCAGATTCGTCTTCTAGGCCGAGGGCTGTAATCGTATTATTGGGCTCAAAGGTCGGAGGCGGCTCTTTGCCAAAGATTGAGAGGTTTCGAGAAACATCCTGGATAGTCTCAGACCCTAGAACAAAGCCTAGTCTTGACCGATAATTAGAGAGAACTCCTTTCGAGTCCATGAGGATGTGAGGTTTTGCATCCTTGTACCAGCATTGTATCTGGCTTATCAGGCTGTCAATGCCATCGAGGATTAGCCACTCGATCTTTTGCCTAGTGGCGTTTGGCGCCGGAGAAGCGACATGATTATCACTACCGTCGGACTCGGAATCTTCCAAGTCTTTAATGAGTGCGCGCAGACTATGTAGCGTGCCGCTGAACAGTCGAAGCTCGACTACAAGGCTCTTGAGAGCGGTCGTATCGCTTTCTGTGGAGGCTTTAAGGTGATTTTGCATAAATTTGCACAACTCACTGACTTCTTCATCGAGAGAAGAGACTTTGCCAGCTAGGATAGGGTCTCTGAAAGACATGGTGAAACCTTGATGGGGGTGGCTTGAAACGAGGCTGCGAGCCTTCTCGAGCTTGGTCGGGCAGCCGAACCGCACAGGCGCGGGCTGGGAACAGTCTGTGGATCGGAGAAAACAAATCTTGGAGGGAACGCAATTGTAATATTGTAAGGACGCGTTTGGCAGCTGATAGAGGTCTGAATTCGAGTTCCAGACGCCTCACCACCGCAGCGCGTGGTTGCGAAGGCGCAGAAGGTGAGGAGCAACGTGAGGTCGAGCCTTAAGCACGGGGGCGCTATGACCACACAGTCCGGATCTGGTGTACAAACAGTGCAATTTGTCTCAGTTTTTGGTTCAGCTGTCACAGTATTGCGGGGTTACACACTGTACTGTGCCACCACCCTTTGTCAGCATCACAGGGATAAGCAAATCTGGGCGCGCGATGGTTGGCTTGTGGGATTGTGGCTTTCTTGCGGCCTGTTCATTTGCCTGAGCCTGAGACAAGGGTAGGGTTGAGGGCATTTTCGAGTGCACGATCCAGGCCACAATTCTGCGTCCTTGCCGGGATGGCCTTGGCGATGAAGGGCGAACGCTGGGTCGTGGGAATATCAAGATGGGACGAATACGATCAGGGCGATTCCACTGAACAAGCTTAGGGGATGGAGAGATTTAGGGCGAGAGAGCCTGCTAGGAGTCATAGCCCATAGCGGTAAGGTCACTGGGAGGGGACCTAACAATTGGATGACATCAAGACACTTGTGCGAGACCTATAACAATGAAGTTTGGTATCATTCTAGCTAGTCGTCGGCCGTTAATTAAAAGATTCGTTATCCATAACATGCATTGTACAATAAATACCTAGGCTCCTCCCATCCTCCTCAAACACCTTCCCTTCCATTCCATTCCATTCCGTAAGATCCGTCCGTCCGTCCATATTCCCAAGCAGCGACTTTTGTTCTTTTACAACGGCGACACTATCAGCATCACAAATTTCACCCTGTCCTCTCCATCCTTTAGCGGCGTCCAGTGGCTGATCATCTTGTTTGACTTCTTCCCAGCCGTGCTGCTGCTCCCAGACTCTCCATCTCCTCTCGCCACATTCGCCCTCTTGGGGATGTGATTCGCAAGCGCCAGATCCAGCGTGATGTGTCGCCCATCCCGCACGACTACCTCACGCACCGCCGTCTTGAACGCCCTTGTCACCGATGGCAGCGTTGCTTGCTCTGCCAGCACATCAAAGACGTCTTTACCGACTAGATCCTCAGGTGCTGATACTCCCAAGTCCAGCGCATCGAGGATGGTCCGCGAGCAGTATGCGATGTTGAGGCGTGGGGGATACTTCATCTCCTGGTCCACAGGCATTGACGTGAGCGAAGATGGATAGGAGGGTACGTGCTCGAGCACCATGTATCGCGAGTAAGGCGTGATCGGCGTCTCAGCTTGGGTAGAGAACCGCTTGAGGACCGACCGCGTGCTATACGTCTTATCGAGCATCGGACTCCCCGCCGAGGATCGTGGCCTGTCGCTGCTGCGACGTGGACTGAGGGGAGGTGACAACGGTGGCGGAGGCAGCTTCTTGAACGGCTTAAAGAAGCTCTTTTTGGGCGCCTTTATAGGCATCGTCAGTTTTGCGCCCGAGAGCTCGTCCTGGTCCGCCTCAGCCTGGAAGGGATCCGTATTGCTCCAGCGAACGCTGCCTTGCTCCTGGCCCTTTTCCTCTTCATTCTGAGATCCATAACTGAGCATCTTTACCACATCTTCGTTACTCTCGACACATCCTGACACATCGATCTGAGCGCCCATATAAAATCTGGGCTTCCCCGAAGCGTCGACCAAAGGTGTGAGATACAAGAGGTTCCAAAACGGCTGCCCGTCTCTCCGGTAGTTGAGAAGCAGCTCTGAGCACTCCTCCCGTCGCCATAATGCCGAGCGAATTCTTGAAAGCGCCTCGCGGTCCGTCTGAGGTCCTTGGAGTAAGCGACAATTCCGGTTCAGTACATCGAAGCGCGTATATCCCGTCAGATCCTCAAAGTCGTCCGACGCATAGAGAACGGGATTCCCATTCTTCGATGGATCACTCAAGCAGAACGCATGTCGCAGACCAGGGAAGTCTGATGTCTGAATGTCCCCCTCAACATCTGTCGAGAGCTCCAGGCTGGTGCACAGAGAGAGTTGCTGCTTGACGAACGCGGGGAAGATCTCGCGGACAATGCGCTGCTCGACGTACGCTTTCGACTCCAAGAACAAATTCTCAAGGCTCGGAATTAGCGTGCTGGTTAGATGCTTAATGTTTGTGTTAAGCGATTTTGACATCTGTGGGGGGAGATTGATTGGTGATGTTGCTGTGATGGAGGTGTAAGAGGTGGATATGGTTGAGAGCTGAACCACCACCTGCTCTAACGAATGCGCATAGTCACGAATCTAGAGCACGATTCTTGGTTAGGGATACGACAACCTCATAAAGCCCAATTCTCTCTTTACTCACCTTCATGAGATAGTCGACATTCTGGCCTACGCCTCGGCTCGCCGCGAACTTCCACAACTGGCTGGACGCTGCCGGATCTTTCATCACCAAATCGAACATCTCGCGCCCGACAAAGTCCGGGATAGGAAGGTCGATCGTCGCATCAGCTTCCGTAAACGCCATGCTCGACCGCTGGCTCGAAGTCACAGAATCAATGCTCCGCAAGCGCTCGCCCGGCGGCCATCCACCATTTCCACCGCCATACAGCGTCACCCGCGGTGAGCCGTCGGGATAGTAATCGGTGTACTGGCGCAGAATCTCCTCGTTGGTGTGCAGCGACAAGCCCGAATTGCTGCGCAAGCGATAGGCCGAGAATTTGGCGCTCCGGGGCCGGGAGCCTCCGCCGGTGCTGGCTTTGGAGCGATTTGAAGCCGCGGAGGCGCAGCGCAGCGTTGTGCCGGGCGACTCGGGCATTGCGGTCAGCGTGGTGGCCGAATTGCGGCGGCGCTCGAAGTCGCCAAAGGACGGCACGGCGGGCGGCTCAAAGGCCCGGATCGCGTTGATGGTCGGCATGCTGGTGGTGTAAGTCGTGGAGTCTCGGGAGCGGCCCTTTTGTCTCAGCGAGTGTCTCAACGCGGGATGTTAACGCGAGCGGCCAAGATCAACGGTCAGCAGGCGAATTGAGTTGCGACGGGTCGAGTCAGTCGAGCCTGAGAACCATGGCTGTCGCAGAGGTGTCGCTATCGCTGAGTAGTTCTCGTCAACGCCCGACACAGACCCTCGTTCAGCTCGTCGTCTTGCCTAGAAGCAGCGCTGTTGTCGTCAAGGAACCGCAGGAAAAAGAAAAGAAAACAGAAAGAAGGCGAACGCGAGCTTCCAGAAGCGACAGCTGCACTTGTCCGAACACTCGGTTCCCCCCCTCCAGGATTAATACTGCAGTATCTCTTGGGGGCCTGGAGCAAACATGACTCGCCTGGGCCAGGCCTGGCATGTAAACAGTGGGGAGTAACCGCGCCATCGCCGGTGGGAAGCCTTTGGGAGCAACGCTATGAGCTTGCGGGGGCGGGCCAGATCGGCCTTGACTGGAGGAGCCAACCCCTGAGGATTGCCCGGGAGCAGTCCTGGGTCCAGGGCAGGCCAGGCCGGGCGAGAGACCAGGCGAGCATGTGGCAGCCAGGGCCGGTTCCGTTTGGCGTCCTCGCGAGACTATCGAGATGGCGTCGGCCAGAGGCTGGAGCCCGGCCTGTTCCAGAGCACTACACTACGGTGGGCGGACGACGGTGGCTCTGTTGTGAGCACCAGATCCATCAGAACATGTGCGAGAGGGTCAGAGAACGACGGAAAAAGCAACGAGCGTCGGCACGTACGGGGGACATGGACAGGGTCTGTAGTGGTTGCACTCTTTATTTGCAGATATCTTCCGCCGCAACTCCAGCGCTTCTCGCGGCTCTCTTGGATTAACCCAACTCAGACGTCGGTTAGAGAGCAAGAGCAAAACCTTCCCTCCACCGTTGCAGCCGCATTCCTCGCCGTACCGGTTTCCGGGTTCTTGACTCTTCGCGAAGCCTGGCTAGCTGCTGCGCTGGCCTCTCGGGGATCCGGGACGGCCGCAGCGATGCAACCACTTTGACAAGCCTCGAAGAAGAGAACCTGAAAAGCGGTGGGTCTATTCTCAGTCCGCTGAAGAAACTCTGTCGGGGCCCTTTCCCAGTCCGTCGAGCTGGTTATTAGCGGCCGAAGGCATCGTCACCCCTGGCCCTGGCAATCAGATCCTCGCGTCGAAAACAAGCACGAAGATCCTCGTGGTTTTGCAGATTAAACCTCTGCTAGTAGGGTCGTATTAAGGTCTTCGATTCTCCATTCCATGAGTCTTGGTTCAGCTTACAGCGCAAAAAGCTGCCCTGTGCTGTTTGCCCGGCTCAGCCACGCCGTCGCTTGACACTGGGTCCTGGTTCAGCTCCATCGGCCTCCGACAAGCCGCATCCCTGTTCCCGAAATGCTCTGTAAACAACACCTCTTCGGCTTTGAAATCAAAAGAGAAACGAGGACCCGGCTTCATCCTCTGGTTCCGCTGGCCCAGGAACAAGAGCAGCTGAAGCAACCCACTGGTTCAGCTCTGGACTCCTTCAACCCGCTCAACTTGCGCTCCATTCGTCCCATTCGCCTCTTTGGTACCGGAATGTCGACACTCTGCAGGAGTGGTCGCCACGCGCCATTGCAGATGCACGGGCGAGCGCACAGATGCCCGCCACGATGAAGAGCGTCATCTCATTTGCCCAGACCCCTGCCAAGGACGCGATCAGGTGGTCTGCCCCGACTCGCATCAGCGCCGGTCCTGCGCTTCAGTTTCATTCGAATTGCTCCCACCAAGCAGCCATCATAAGGCGCAACACTCGCAAAGGACAAACGGGCCAGAGGTCACGACCAAGTCGCCGTCAACTTCACCGGCTTTACCCTCTCAGACGCTCTGGTCCAACCCGCAGGCCTTCGCGGCGACTTCTCCCAGCATCACGCAATATCAGGAGATGCCCGAGCTGGTGGTATGAGACATGTGCTTATCGGGTAAGGAGAAACAGTCAAGCTGCTAGTGGCGATAAGGGTGTCAATGAGATTTCCACTGCGCTTCCAGAACCCCCCTCCTTTACTAGGCTCGAGCTCTGGGCGGGGTCTTCGATTTTCCGGTGCTATTATCGTGGCAGATGCGAAGAGGTCAAAACCCGTGATCTGCAACTCGAGCCCAGCTTCCCGGACTATCTCCTACCACGATGCAACCACGGCGCACCCATAGGTGCGCCGTGGTATATTATAATACTTCATCTATCTAGAAAAGCCTAGAGATATAATAGTGAATTAGGAGTTGGTAACGGAATTAGTAAATCATAAGTGAATCAGTAGATAGTGGGTGAAGGGCTGAGGACATGGTGAGCTAATAGTGAATCAGGAGGTAGTAGCTCACAAGTGAATTAAGGAATAATAATTTAAAGTAATTATGAATAATACTTCAGGTCAGAAACCCTACTCACTCATGATCTTACTCCTACAACCTCACACCTCATCGTCGAATCGTCCATCTTCAAGCAACTATGTCTATCCCTCCTGGGCTAGAAGTGCTGGAGTCGCCAGACGATCTTCTCGCGGAAGAAAAGACAAACCTGGTCGAAATCGTTGCTCAGCTTTTACGATGCAATGCCGATCCTCAGGATCGCGAGACTGTGGAACAGACTATTAAGCAGCAGATGAGCATTTTCTTACAAAGAGTATTTCAGAATTGGACCAGCGACGATCCAGTCAATGCGAATCCGACGATCCCCCGACGAAGCGAGACGCGCATTGAGGTTGGAACATTCTCCAGCAATCTTCCACAGTCTGCCGATAAAGAAAGGAAGCGTAAGAGGGGCGAGGAGACAATTATACAACCACATCGAATGGCTGGCGCGCCAGCCTATATTTCCCCTCTGCTCTCCTACGGGGGGATGACCATCACACATCGATGGGTTGACTCCAAGAGCCAGATGGTTAACCGGAGGTTCATAAGACTGCATGACGGTATGACATATGTCAAGGCCATGGGGGAGGCATGCGCTCGATATGACGCCATAGAGTCAGAGCGCGTTCAAAACTTCAACTTCAATCTGGCGCGAACTATTGCGCGTCGACGGATCTCGAAATGGGCAAAGAAACCCCATTCCCAGCGACGATATCCCGATATTGCTTTGGAGGACCATGTGGAGGGCTTTGTGGAGATGGAGCTCTGTCGCCATGTTGCGCAGACTATGGTGGATTATGCTGTCGTAGTCAGGGACAGATTAATGCGGGGTGGAAATTCGAATTGGCAGATGTAAAATTAGCAAACCTGCGGATTTACTGAGTCTAGATAATGACAAAGAAGCATGAGAAGTTTGTCTTTACCTTATTTCCGATCCTCAAACTGTGTTTGTTTGAGGACGGATGCGAAGAGGTCAAAACGCGGTGGGCGGCATGGGTGTTTTGTTTGCCTGACAACTGATTGCCGTGATCTGCAATCCGATCCCAGCCTCCAGGACCCGTCTCCTGTCAACAAGGTCATTTTGCTTTTCTTCTTCCTTCCATCGAGCTTCGGCTTCCATTCTAAGCTGTCTGCCAGTCCATTGCTGCGGGGTCACGCCAGTAGTTGGTGCGAATCCTTGGCCGCATTCTTGCAAGCCCAAGAGACTGGCTACTGACCGACACAACTGGTACAAGCTAAGGAATAGCTCGTGGTGCATTGAAGTTATTTCCGAACGCTTGGGTTCTCATTTCAGCTTGATTTGGGCTCCGAGACTGATGAAACGTCCTTCCTTTCATCGCTCTTGATTCCCGCGCCGGATCGCTGAGCTGCCTCGTTGAGCGTGGTTCGGCCCGCCTTGAACCCACTCACACCTCGTGTGAAGGACCATTGATGGCTCGAGAACACAAGCAAAATAACGCGCATCTATGAACTCATCAAGCCTGGAAAACTATGGATCAAGGACTTCAAGTTCACGAAGACTCCAGCAATTTCGACGCTGTTTTGCATCTCGACGCCTGTAACATGCCTGACCGCCAAGAAAGGGCTTCTCCAGTCGTTAATGAACACAGCATGTTGATGCTTAGACATATAGGTGAAACTGACGAAAACACGGTCAAATAAGTTATTGTAGTATAATTGAAGAAATAATCAATGCCATATCAGCCTGCCATAATTGGCCTCTCACTTCTCCTTGCGTCTTCGATTGAAGCGAGCCCCGATGGGTGCTGAGACATGATTCCGATGCCATGCTCGCAACCGTGAATCACGCAGCTACCACTCTCATATTATGACAGGTGTCGTAACACGGGAAGCAGATAAAAGCATTAGGGGCTTATACTGTTATTAGGAATATACCATGGTGTCGGCTGTGAATCATTTGAGAACCCTGGGGTGCAAAAGTAGTATCAAATTTTATAAACATCGATCGGAGAACCAACACGAGAAAAAAATGAGTATTGCTTTTACTCTGAGGAAGGTGCGCCCTGGCTTCCTAATTAATGCCACTGAACGAGGCCCCTTCTCACTCGCGCAGTCCGTTTCGTTCTCTTCTTCTCTTTCTCATCACTTGAACTTTCATTCGTTCCGAGCCCTCTGAACGGTTCTTCCTCTCGTTTCTCACACCATTCGGGTTCCCTGTTACCAAATCTCATGGTAATCTCACAAAGAGCCCAAGGTCCGACTTAGTCGCCCAGAGATACAGGTCTGGCCTGCGTCCGCAACTCAGTCGGTAATCTAGATCTGCTGTTGAATACATGTTGTTGCTAACTGATTGCATATAGGTAAACCGCTGTCATCGCCAAACATGGCAACACTCGATGCCCTAGGTCCAGACATAAACCCTGGCGAATGTAGTGTGCGGTCCTATGAAGAGCATGCCATAGAACTGATAGACCTCACTGCCGACTCCGACATTGAAGACACCGCGAACAGTCAGATCTGCGACGCAACCTACAAAGTGAAAGAAGAAGACCTTAGCAATGGAACTGTCGATAACTCCTTCGATCCTGTGGAACAGAGGTTACTGGGCATCAGTGAGCTTGGCCAGGGCAATATGGTTGATGCGCAGCACACCGCACCTTATCAAGATGAATCGAGTCTGTTTGTGGAAGACGATACTTCGAAGGGATACGAAGTCCAATGCCTTGAGGACGAAGATCAAGATTTCGAGACCCAGCTTCACAGGGCCACCTCAGGTGCTCTATTCATGGGAAATCTGGACAACAACAGCGACAGGGGCTCAGAATACGTGCCTGATGAGTTGGCCTCGCCGGGAACACCAGAGCATCGCGGCCGAGCAAGTTTTGCAGCTCAAGAGTGTCATACGAATAGCCATGTCTCTTCTGAAATCACGCTTTCAATAGAGGAGCTGACTGCAATGAAAGAGCATCTCATTGCGAAGAAAGTCAACTTATCACTGACAGATGAGGAAGAGAAGGCACTTGCTAAACTAGAGGCACTACCTGACTCAGGTGAGGGAGAGACTGAATTCGCTGATAAGGATTCTGGCGATAGATCATGCTCTTCGGATTCCAGCGACACTGACTCTGAGGACAATACTCCTGAGGCATCACATCCTGAAAGAATCGTTGGAGAATGCTACGTCTCCGAACCCAAGAAGAGGATGAGCCCACCGAAGAATGCAAGGGAGTACATGGCGCGATTCCACGAGAGAGAAGACCAGAAACGAATCCAGAGAGAGGAAACACAGGAGCGAAAGAGGAAAGACCGAGAAGCAGCTGGCAAACCCTTCAAAGCACCGAGGACAGCACGGAACCCTCACCCTGGCTCTGCTTCCCAGGTCGACAATTTCTTCAATAACTTACAAAGAGACGAGCTTTCTATGAATAACGACGACACTCCTAGTGCGAATTCTATTGAGGCGAAGTCACACAAAGACCAATTTGCCAAGATCATGCAATTCATGGAAGAGAGTAGCGACATACGCAGATCCAAACTCCAAGCACGAGACATTAAGGTCGCGGCCAAAATCTTCGGCACTAAGAAAGTGAAAGCCATCAACGGAAAGTGGCTTCTCAAGGGTATGAAAACGGCGCTGAAGGACTTCCAGATCTGTGGAACCTCGTGGATGGTGATGAGGGAGTTGGACAGAGTTGGGCCTTTTGGAGGTATGCTAGTTGACGCTCCAGGACTCGGGAAAACATTCCAAAGCATGGCCCTGATCATCGGAAATCCTCCAGACAAGAAAGATCGCAAGATGTACTGCAAAGCGACCCTTGTCGTTGTCCCAAACAGCCAGACAGCAAAACAGTGGATGGATGAAATCGAAAGCCACTGCCAGAAGGAGACCTGGATTGAAACTGTTCGATTCACATTGAAAGCGAACCAACATCCAGGATTCTGGAGCAAGCAGTCTATAGTGTGAGTGTTTCGGACTTTCAAGTAAGCCGATAACTGATGAGATATAGGATTGCCACTTATGACGATCTTTCGCGACAATTCCCCAAGAAAGACGAACTCCAGGCTCTAAGGGAGCTTCACAGAGATGACCCACGAACAATAGAAAGGGAGGCTATCAAGAAAGCAGGAGTTCTCTTCGAGATCGACTGGTACCGTGTCATTCTCGACGAAGCTCATGCCATGAAGAATCGGCACAGTCGCAGTATGTATACAGAGGCGCCGTTATGGTTATGACTAATTGTCGCGTAGCTGCGTACTTCAGCTGGCAGCTCAGAGCCAAGCATCACTGGGCTCTTACGGGAACTCCTCTGGCCAACTCAGTCGAAGGTCAGTATTGCCTGTTCCAATTCCCAGCGCCAAAGTGTCGAAAATTAAGGGAAATTCACAGAAATGTACCCTTACCTAAGATTTTTCCAATGCAAATTCACGAGAGAGTTCCAAGACTACAAGCAAAACTACATTCAGACGGTAGGCCATTACTCTGGATTTGAAGTTGAGCCGCACCGTAGCTAATAATCTATGTCCTCTATATCAGAGCGAGGCAATTCAGAATTTTGGTGCGCTCATCAAGCATGTCATGCTGAGACGGTGAGATTCATTGCACGTTGACTTTGTAAGACTTCGACTGACACTACATAGAACGAAGAAAGACAGCTTTGTTGGTCACAAGATCATTACTCTTCCGAAGGAATCAGCGGAAGACTTATGGATCCCCCTCTCTAAAGAGGACAGAACAATCTACAAGTATTATTGAGAATTCAGCCGCTATTTTTTTTTTCTACGCGCCGTACTGACTTCTTTAGGGTCATCGATAGCCACTATGATGCTTTGATCCGCGGCATGAGTTCCGGAGATGATTTAAGTTCCACGAGAAACCGAATGGGGCCTCAAGATGCTCAGCAAAAAGCCGTCTACCACAAACTGCTGGAGCGATTCATGAAAACTCGGCAGGCCGTTTCCCATCCTTTCAGTCTGGAAAAGTTCTTTCGACAGAACTTACCTCACCGCAAATCTCGTTTCCTCATGAATAAACTAGAGCGTTTAGGCATAGAGTCAATCTCGGCGCAGATTTATGACAACAAGGACGCAAGAAAGGGTCTCTAGAAGTATCAGAAGGGATTCCAGGCTCTTCAGACGTTCACCCAATCTGGTATGGGAGGTAAGTTCAACATGAACCTTCTCTTGAAGCTCGCCCATAATGAGCAAGACACTCTGCATCGACAATGTCCAAGGTGCGAGAAATGTCCTCCGGTAGAGCCCGCGCAGGCGGCATTTGTGAGTTGATCCTAAAGAAAAGTATTGTAATATGATGAACAAGGTTGACCTTCAAATGTTAGTGCGAGCATGTTTACTGCTCGAAATGCCTCATTAGTCTCCTTACAGAGGGGTTGAAAGCTCTTGACGAGGTAAGATATCTTTCAATTCTGCGAGCTCGACTAATCAAGGTGCACAAGGTACAATGCGTGCATGAAGATTGCGAGACCCAACTGGGTCTCGGCCCCGACATAGAAACGGTCACAAAAGCGCAGACCGACGCCGCCGATGAGAAGGGATTCAAGGAAGATGGGTACGATAGCAACAAGATGCAACTCTTGAGGAAAGCGGATGAGAATGGGTTCTTCGTCGCCTGCGATCATCTTGACGATGTCAGTCTACCTCCGAGTTCGAAAACTACCGCCGTCATGGCGGTCGTTCTCACTTGGCTAGAGGAGGCTCCCGATGACAAGATCATCAGTGAGTACTATTCAGTCATAGTTTTGGTCTATTAAACTGACAGCACCCCAACAGTCTTCACACAGTTCATTCCAACTGTCAAGGTCTTGGGCCGTTTGCTGGGAATGGCTGAGATCGAGTTCTTGTACTTCGTAGGGAGTATGCCAGAGGACAGGAAGACCGACGCGATCAAAGCTTTCAAAGAGGACGAGAACAAGAAAGTCATGGTATGCCAGCCAGCCTTGTTCTTCTCCAACAACCCAGCTGACTTGATTATAGATTTGCTCACTTAAATGTGGTCAATCGCTCAATCTGGAAGTCGCTAATCGGGTTATCATCGTTGACCCCTGGTGGAATAAGACGTTGGAAGGCCAGGCCTTCGCTCGAGTCTGGAGATACGGTCAGAAAAAGAACTCGCACTTGGTGCGAATTTGGGCGCAAGACACCATCGATCAGAGAGTCAACGATCTCCAGGTCTCCAAGGCGCTGGCAATTGACCGGGCACTTCAGGACGACGGGAGCGTTCCCGAAACACCGACTTACTGGCAGCTGAAGAGACTTTTCGCACCAAGGGACGACGGCGACAACTAAAACTTTGAGGTGATGATAGATACATGGTCGATGACGGGCTTTTACAACGGAGAAAGCGCATTTGCATTGGGAGTTTGGTACAAGTGGGCTCAGGTAGTGGGTTTGCTTTACGGGAATGGCGTTTCTTATCTTCGAAACAGGCAGAGATGCATCGTCTTTCTACTTACTTAGCTGCTGGTCTTGGGGCTCTGGCAAACTGGGATTTTCGAGAAAGGCCTCGGAGCAGTAGTGGAAGAAGACCTCGCCTCTGACGACAGGATTTTCAGATCAAGTCCTGAACAAGCTATCATCGATCTGGGACTGGAGTTAAATGATATTTACCATTCAAACTTGACTGTTCGCCTCTCACAAGGGTCTTGGTGGTTTCAAGTTCTGTCCGTAACCCATGACTAACGCACGTCATTGATCGTGCATCGCTTCGTCAATAAATCTGGAGATTGCCACTTTAAACTTCAAATTCGAACTCCTTATGCGATATATTGTTGGACTGAAGGGATTCTCATAACACTTACCCGCCAGAGGATGGGCTGAGGACTAATTGATTCCAAAATTCTATTGGGTTTCGGACAGGACTCGTGAGTATCGGGATCTGAATAAAGGGTCAGGCGGTCATTCAATATAAGCTGTATCTTCTTTGAACTTGGTTCTCGGTTTGTATGGCGGGTTTGTGACTCGCTCCCAATCGGAAAGTTTATGCCTTCATGGCCGCCCTCGCAAAGACGAGATCCGTCGATATTGAAACGTCCATCCATGTTTGGAAGTCTGTGGGTTCGCATTAATGTCGGCCACGTCGAGGTTGGTTTGCTATTTTCCTCCACAAAGTTCAGACATTCTTAGATTCGTGAATTGTTTGTCGCTTGTCTTGGTTTGTGCAGTATGGAGGCCCGTCGGACTTGGAGTTATTTCTAGAGAGGTTTGGAATTATCAGAAAGAAAAGTGAGATGGCCCTCTTGCAAAGAGTGAATCGGGGTTGGGATACAGAATGTCGGCGATCCTAATCGGTTATTGTCGTCAAGCTTTGCAAAGGAATCGAGACTGGGAGTCATGACAACAAAATCCTTACTGTTTACTGACACAACCTCATTTTCACAAGTTGCCGAAAGCTGCTGCCTTACTTCATGGAAAACATCACTCCTTATTTATCTATATATGGCAACCCGCGACCCTGAATCTACTATCCCGAGAATCCCGAAACAGTACCCGACCGTGTCAATGCCATACCCTTTCCTTCTTCCGTAATTGAACCCCATTCATCAGGTCAAAACCGGTAGAGGTACCTGGAGATGGTGACTCGATGCTATGACAATTCAAGTCAGCATTTGCTGATCGGCTACGTTTGAAAGCTGGACGATCCATTCGCCGCCAATCTGTCTCTCGCACTTACGGCGTATTGCTGTAAGGGCGCGGTCGTCATACACCCGGTCGCGCAGAGGAAGACATTCACGGCGGGAGACAGAGCGGGAGGATTCGTACTGCTCGTCATACCGCTGGCGACTCTGCATGGCCAGGGTGCAAGCGAGGTTGGGGAGGGCGTTGGTCTGAGCCCGAATATCATCGCGCAACTCGCGGACGGGTGGCGTTGCGCAGTGATGGGCTCGTGGAAAGCAGATGTCCATACTAAGAACAGGTGAAATGCGCCTTCCGACAGGCCTTGCAGCCCAGGCTGCGTTTCAATACACACTCCGCCCGGCCGGTGTTGATCAGGCGCTTGATGCAGGGGTAGCAGAGACTGCTCTGCTCATCGGGGGTGGCCTCATCCGAGGCGTCAGACTCACCAGATTACTTTCCAGAATTAAAGCGCCATGGTGCGCCGTAGTGCACCATGATATCACGGCCATATAGTATAGTAACTTAATGAAATATAAGCAAATATGTCAAATACACAATGTACAGTGGTCTGCTTGATGTTGAGAGTTCATGGTGGCATACTTTGTAAAGCTAAGATCCTTTAGATCTCACATCTCACATCAGATAACGTGGTTGACATGCGAGCGAACCACACAAGCGAGCGAACCACTTTCCTTAGCCTATCCTAAACTTCGTCTTTAATTCTCACTTCTTCCACCACAATAAATGGAATCTAATTCAAAAGAGGCCAGATTACTTTTAGCCCTTGAGGCTATCAAGCAAGACAAAAATATCAGTATCCGACAAGCCGCTAAACTCTATAATGTTGATCGCACAACCCTACGCAGCAGAATGAACGGACGACGCGCTCGATGCGATACTCGCGCCAATTCGATGAAATTGACTGTCCTTGAAGAGGAGGCTCTAGTCAAGTCTATCATTAACCTGGATTCGCGAGGATTCCCTCCCCGACTCAGTGGTGTTGAAGAAATGGCGAATCTCCTCCTCGCAGAGCGCGACGGCGGACGCGTTGGGCAGCACTGGGCGAATCACTTTATTACTCGACAACCAGGGCTAAAGACGCGTTTCAATCGCGCCTATAACTTACAGAGGGCCCTCTGTGAAGATCCAATTGTCATTGACGCGTGGTTTCAGCTTGTGGCGAATATGAAGACCAAATATGGTATCCTCGATGAGGATTTCTATAACTTCGACGAGACTGGCTTCATAATGGGCATGATCTCATCTGCAATGGTCGTTACTGGCGCCGAACGACGCGGAAAGGCAAAAGCAGTGCAGCCTGGCAATCGAGAATGGGTTACGGTTATCCAAGGAGTTAATGCTAAAGGCTGGGCGATCCCGCCGTTCATCTTGGTCAAGGGGTCCTACCATCTCGGCGATTGGTATACAGAAGGCAACCTCCCGCCCTCCTGGATGATTAAGCCTAC